>VWZZ01002724.1:133524-190059 GCA_013399095.1 Psophia crepitans
GTTTCTCTCTGCTATCAATCAGGATAATGATGTTGAACATGAAGCAGGGTGCTTAGTCGGTGTTAGGATATGGAAAAGAGAACTCCAGCAAATGGGGGATAAGCCCCAAAGTCTGAAAAAAATTTCAAGCTGAGAGGAACCAAACGATTCCCAGCCCAGACAGAAGGAACACCAACTAACAGTGTTTTTAAGTTGGGTTTGGTTTGGGTTTTGTGGTTTTTTTTTCACATTGAAAAATTAGATATTCACTGGCTAGCAATGTGTTACTGGCTTCAGCAGTGCTCCTGATCCCTGAACAAGTTATGCAAGTGAAGGGGAAGCAGAATAAAATCCAACATAAAGAAAAGCTGGACATGATAAAGGTTGAAGACAGAAGAATATAGCAGATCCCTGTATTTTGTAGTAACTGCAAGAGACATCTGAAGGGGGAGAAACTTAGCAAGCTGTGACGCTGAGTAGCAAATCACTGTTCCTTATCTCCCATGATAGGAAAAAAATATGGGACATCATATTAAATTATTAAGAACCAGGTTCAAAACAAACAGAAGGCTGTAGGTCTTTAGGTATTAAGCTGCAGGAGAGCTGATCTTTTGATGTTGAGTGCTAAAAGCTTGCCTGACTTCAAATTCTTGGAGCAAAAATTCATCGAGGGCTATTAAGCAACAAGAACCCACCTCTGACTCAGCAAGTCCCTAGACTGCAGACTGCTGCAGCCTAGGAGAGTAATTTCATGCCTGACAAAGTTCCTGTGCCTCTCAAGCATCTGCTATTGACCGCTTAAAAACCAAAACACTGGGTTGAATGTATCATCCTGGTAGAGATGGTCTGTTGTACCTGCACTCCAGAAGAGCTTCCTATGTAGCTGATGGGTGAGGGAGACTGGAGGACTTGGGGACTCCACATCAGTTCCTTTGCCTGTCTAAATTACTCGCTCTAGTCCCTCCAGTTCACTTCCAGAGCATTTATGTCCAAAGCAGATGCCAGGGAAGAAAAGCGTAAGCTATACTGTAATGATGCAGAAAAATTGCATGGATAGAAAATGGTGATAATACATTTAGTTTAAGATTTAGAAAAATATTTCTAAAACTCTCAAGCAATGACTGGAATAAGTTTTGAGTAGAAACAGTGGAACAAACAACTATTTTTAAGATTGAGGTTGATTATAAAAGAGATCACGTGCCACGGTCTCCTGTAAAAGCAGTGGATTGGACATATCAAGCCAAAAGATCCTTTCAAGTCTTGCACTGCTACTCTGCTTTATTTGTCTGGAGCTAGTCTTTCATCTCCTTTGATTTAGAAGGAGTACAAATGTTACCTTAGGCTCCATGGTGGTGCATAGACCAAGGGCCGAGGAGGAGCAATTGCTACGGCACAGCAATTAAAGCAGAGGCGTTGTGTGTTTCGATCTTAAACACACTTGTTGTAAAATGCTTGGGAAAGGCACATCCATTCCCCTCGTTTTCCGTACTTTTGTATCCCTCTTGCATTTTGAATGTATTTACAGCTCAACAAGTACGATTCTAGATCAGAGCGTTAGCTATAAATAAGTACATCTTTCTTTGGTCTTAAAACCTGAATTCTTTCCAGGGGAAGACTGTAATTAGTATGACATGGGGGCTTTTAGCAGATGTGAAACCGGATAGATTGAGCTCTCATATGAATAGCCTGAAACGAGGTCTGCTTTGCATGGTTTGTAGTAATGGAGAGGAAATTGAGCATTAAATACAAATCAACAATCATTCATTTCACTGCAGCAGTGGAGCAGCAGAGCTAGTGAAGTCACTCTTTTCAGCACCTTGCATCCTGCTGGACTTTATTTACAGCACTGGAGCTCCCATCTTTGGAAACGGCCACCTACAGGGTAACTCAAAGAATGATTAAGAGAGAAAGCAATTTAAGGTCCAACTTTTATACACAAACATCAGAGAAGTGACATTTTCTTTGCTTGCAATTTATGATGGGTCTTTAGATATATTCATTAAGTTATCATTCTAACAGCCTGAAGTGAGGTCAATGTGGCATAGTACCGCAAGCCCAGATAACAGTAGATATTAGCCTGGATACTTGTACAATAAGTGAAGTCAGAAGATTTATTAGTTTTCTAATCCAAAGACTGACCTGAGTCTCCATTTAAAAGTTGAATAGGAAGTTGAAAATCCCTCCTAATGTTTTTGAGAGGTGTGAGGAGATGAGGAAAGCACCTGCAATGCATCACTCTGTTTAGATTGCAGCATGAAACTCGATTTGTTGGCTACAGTGGTCTCTCAGTAGAGGGAACAGACAACAACAATCAAGGAGTTCACTGCTCATTATGTGTGAAGAGAAAAATGGAATGCTATCCCCTGAAACACCAGCATGCTCTAAAGGTCAACAGCTCTAAAAAGCTGTCATGAAAAAAAATATCTGATTCAAGCTCTGAACAGTTCAAGTTCATGCTAATGTTTGGATACAATTCTTTGTACAATTAAAAAAAGTTAATATTTGGATATTTAGCTGACTTTTCTGATGTACAAAAAGCAACTATAAGCTCCAGAAAAAAAGCAATGTCTTCACCGTACGTGCTATAATTACTCTTCAGTGTTTTCTGGAGAGAGGCCAAAATAAGGCTGGTTTCTTAACAAATCTCATTTCATTTGTCAGAAGTTGCACCGTTACCAAGACCATCGTGACAATGATCTCAATATTCAGCGCGCTGTCAGTTTGACTCGTAAGCTGTCACCTGCATTTATAACCACATCGACTCCTGTGAAGTAACGGAGACATCAGCTCCCCCTCTCTCTTTCCAACAGACAGAGATGCGTTCTCCTCCCTGACCCATCACTGCTTGCCACACGCGGTCCTGTCCACCTGTGTGGTGCCCCGCTGTCGGTACTGCCACAAGCAAAAGACTCATTAGAAGGGATTTCAAAATAAAACCATGGCCTAAAATTCATCCTGGGAAGAGGATGATCCAATTCACCTCCTACTTAGCTAAATAATTTGAGCAGGGGAAGGATGTCATTGCTTTCCCGACTTGATTGCAAGTGAATGCAGGGCTAACAAATGCTGTAAAACCCAAACCGTGCAGCCAGAGCCGTGGCACTGCGCAGAGTGTTTTAGGAAACCGGAGTTAGTGAATGTAAAAGAAAAACTTCTTTAAAAACAACTGCCTTTGAAAATAAATACATTATGAGGGCAAACATAGGTATTTCTAACAAAAGTAGAAATAAGAATTTGTTAACTGGAAATGAGCAGATTTGTAATTGAAACTAATATGTAGATCTAAGAAATACCGTTAGGAGGAATAATATTTTCCAAGTTAAAATTATATCCGCATTTGATTTATGAATCACAGGAAAGAAAATCTAATTAATATTTTTATGTTGTATCCATAAAATATTCCTTTAAAAACAATAATAGTAATTAAAAAGTTATTTTATGAACTCATAATCCAAAGATCCGCCTTAGAGTCAATAGAGTCTATAAACTTTTTATGTATTATTAAAATGCAAGAGTCAAAGAGATGGCTTACAGAAACCCGTCTTCAAGTGATAACTGAAAATGCAAAACAATTGCAGAATTTCTAACATTGTCTGCGAGCATTATCTGTGGATTTTCAGCAGATTCAGCATACTGCAGCTGAGTTCATCAGTTTGTTTTTAGCCTAATCTGAGAAAAATCTGTGTAATTATCAGCTCAATAATGAGATGCATAATTGTATGTTTACTTTCCTCATTGTACAGGAATTTTTTACAAATAAAAGCTTAACTTTTGTAAGAAACTATAGAGAAGCATAATTATAACCTGCACATTCAAATTATAATTATTTTTTTTAAAATTCCTGTTTGAAAACAGGTCTGTCGTTCAAGAGGAGACAAGAAACAGTGGAAGGCATCTTGGTAAACCTTTGGCTGAGATTCAACAAAAGTTCTTAAATCCAACCTTACTTTTTATTCATTTGAACAGATCTTGGTAATATGAAGGACTGCACCAAAATAAGCTTTTTAATTCACATATTAAGTACAGTTATTAAAAATAAGCATCACTAGTCTGCCAGCCATTTAATGTAGTTTTACATCTTTATGAACCACAGGATCATAAGAAAGAATCCTCTGTTCTCCCTTCCCCTGATGAAAAACTGGTGAGCAAAGCAAATCAGCCCCTAGATGAAACGATTTTTGCTAAAAGGAAATACTTTTTTTAAATTTTCTTTCCCCCAGATAACTAGGGCAACAGGAACTTTTTCAAGCAGACACTTGTGTATCTATCCACAAACTTTCCACAGGACATATTTTTATTTGATGCTTTATTTTAGTTCTTAAAAGGTGATACAACGCCAAAACAATGAAAACTACTGAGCAATGGCTAGAACATCCCAAATTTGTGAGGAGTAATTTACCTTGGTCATTAGGTTTCTGTGTCTGTTCACTTTGTCCCCTCAGGGACTCCAGCTCTGTTGTGGATGCTGAAGGAGATCCAGATAATCTCGTTTCCTTGCTCAGGGAGGGTTTTTCTGAGAAGAGGACAAGAGTATGACAGCCCCCTCCCCATTCTCTCTGTCTGGCCTTGATTTACTACAAAACAACACATACACACAAATCCACATATGCTCAGGATGCCTAAAAGACAGTGCTGGCACTGCTTATGGGTCACAGTTAAACAGTTTATCAGCAAGCTAAGACTCAAGTTTAGCAAGACAGCCAAAAAAAAGTCTGGGGTGTTTTTTGCAAAAACATCCTAAACACTGGGACTTCAACCCCAACACAGTGATACCAGATTAGCTGGGGTGGATAGAGGAATTTCAGAGAACCTAAAAAAATCACAACCAAACCTGAAGACCTGAAATGCTGATTTCATTAGCAGTGCCCTCTCATCATAAACTTCCTCATCAATATGAAGTTCTCTAATTCTTGAAATTATTGGCATACTCCACAGACCAAGTGAAAGCTTCTAATGGGAATTTAAAAAAAGTCACAACAACAAAACCAAAAGGAATCAACTGACAAGCACAGTAACACTACACCATAAGGTAGAAAGTTCTCAGCAAGTAGAAATAACCAGGAAAGGGGATGTTTAAACAGAATCTTAAACTTTGGCTTTCTTGGTACTCTGCTTGCCTCAATACTGAGGCCTACTTCTGGCAGATTGAGCAGATGGTGCATGACATGGAGAAGTCATCTAGGGTATGATTGTTCACCGATTCTCATAGCACAAGAAACATGGGGAATCACATTTTTTGGCTGAAAAGGAGATGCTTTTTCACATTTTGATTACATGTGAATTCATTGCTATGGAATGGGCTTCACCTTTTCCATAACAGTCCACTAAGATCATGGTTGCTGTTCAGGATATGAAGGTCATTCCCAAATCACATATACACAAACATGCAAAAGTCTGCACAAGCTCCAAAAGTGACTGAAAATAACCAGTAAAGTAAACATTTGCTCATATCATCCAACAAGGATGCAAATCTATATCCAGTTACAGATGATGCACTGGAAGAAATCTGTATCGTCCCCTACGCTTAAGAAAGACTCTTGTACACTGTTTACTCACTTGGACACCTGAAACTCAGACTTATCCCACATTTTCAAACCACTAAAAGTGCTGTTCTTTACTGGAGGAGGAAACTGAATAAGTAAATCATCAAGAAACATGATTAATAGGTTTTAACTTAGAAATTCACTGAACCTTCACAAGTACAGAAAGTCTACAAAGACATTCCTCATCGTCAAACCTAAGGGCAACAATCCTGCTCTGCAAAAATATTATTTGGGAGCCAAGAATCACTTGCATTTCTCCATTCTTGGGGCTGCTTAGTTCTGATGATAATTGAATTAATGACAGCCAGGCATTACTGAGATCCACGGGCGGCCTTTGCCACGCACATTTTCCCGCAGCATGGCCCACCACATTGGCTTGAGGAATGGGGCTGGGAGGGGAGGCAGGACAACTGGGGGTGTGAAATGTTGTCAGGAGAATCCACATCAGCTCCACGTCAGCAAAGGGTCATGCTGCATGGGGGTAAAAGCCAAGTGCTTCAGTCTGAATGTAGCTTTCACACCCCTAGAGGAACAAACAGCAGTGAGAATTTGTACCGAGACAGCTGTAAAATACAATCATGGGCTGACTTCTTCACTAACAAACATACGTGTTCCTGACACGGACAACTTAGGATACGCTGTGCAAATACTGACAACATCAAAGGCAGACTTAAGTGAGTACTGATAAAAGATTGCCAAAACAACACCCAGCTCTCCTCCCCCCTGTTCAGAATGACAGCCTTTTTGATTTTGGCAACTGCGTGTCCTAGTAAATAGCACAAGGAGGAGCGCTCATGCTTTCAGACTTGATCATAACAGCAAGTATTATATAAGCTGAACCAAAATTATAAATTTATGGACACTTTTGGGTGTTCAGGATTACAATAATTAACATAATCTCTCATCTGAAAGGTTTCACACTGACAATAATCAGAGTTTAAAAAATCAGATGCTTTCAAGATAAAATTGCAGCCAATACTTCTAAAGTCTTCATGCAAAGTACTCACATTTTCTTCTTGCAGTCCTGTTGTGTTTCTGTTAACGCAGCACTGATGAATTCCAGTCCTAGATCAGGGAACTCACACACACAGAAATACAGGTCTCTCTATTAGCATTTATTTAAAAGACCACCCCAGCCCCCAAGGCCTACTTTCAGCAATAAAAAATGAAAGACGACGAAATGTTTCTAACTTCCATAAGATTATCAAGACTACACAGTTTCTCATAAGCATCAGAAGAAATTAACGGGATGAAGCCTCAGCTAGTTCTGTACACCGCTTCACCACGGTATGATCTCACCTAATAAAACGAAAATCAGAAACACATAATGGAAGCAACCAGGTTTTCAGACACATGAAAGTCAACAGGAACCGTGTCTGCTTATGCTTAGACTGTCTTTAGTCCATTGTGTATGCTCCACTATGACCAAATAAGAATCCTACTTATCCAGCAGGAGCTGTCGCCAGAAACATAAACATCGCACCACCTCGGGACGAGGTCGGACTCTCGACAGCAACACACGGGCATCTGCTGTGGGTTGCTTGGTAGAGCTTAACTATGATGAACAACTCCTGTAAAAGCAGACCTGATGGCTTCTCTGTGCGGCTTTTATGTCTAACGCTCACTAGCACACAAATGCTACTAGGGGAAAAACATTTCTGATTCTTCTTTACTCCAGACAGATTTAGGGGAAAAAGAAAAAATAAGTAGTGCTCATTTTGGAATGCGAGCAGTAAAGATCATTACCCTCGGTACTGACACCTTGTATAATTTGAAAAATGATGTGACTTTTGGGTAAACACGAACATGCCATAAAGAAGGTGTTCTTACATTAATTAAAAAAAAATCAACTCTACAGGCTCGGTAATGAGCCAGAAAAAGGCCTGATTTTTAAAACATTCATTACAAGGCATGAATTATGTTCTTAGCTATTTGAAGGTATTTATTGCCTTTTTTTTTTTAAATTATAGAATCAGAGACTATCTTCAGAAAGCAAGAAAACATGGAATAGATCTACTTTTCCATGTATTTTAAAGTGCTGTTCATTAATTAGTGAATCAATTTGAGCCACAATATAGCATTCAAATTGCCCCATTTGTACACAGTGAATAATAATTACTGAGCATGCAGGAGTCTTAACAGCCATGGGAACTATTCTGTGGGCTTTAATGAGCCCCAAATCTGAGTAGAGTTGACGGAAGTTTTGCTGAGTAAGAATCAAGTGGAAACCTCACAACCTGTCTCTGATACATGTGTGCGGTACAGCTCAGAAACGGATTGCAAGGAAACCCTCAATGAAGGCCTCGGAAGTTGGCCAAATAGGCGGAAATAACATCACTTTAAAAATTCACTGGAAACACCATGAAATTGGATACCACACATTACCATGCTCAAAAAGTGGAGAGTCTATTTGTTTAATTTGGATGAGTTTTTGAATAACTCAGAACTAAAGTAATCAATGATGGACACAACAATACAAATGAAATACTGAAGCTGGTGTGTCATTCGCCCTTCACCGGAGCTGTTGAAACAGGACTCGTAAATGCATCCAAGGGGCCTGTGCTAGGCATGCCAAGGCACATTTGCTCAGTGAATACTTTTCAAAGCTTGTGCAAAACCAATAAAAATTAAAGTGACAATTTAAAAAATAGTTTAGGCTCAAAATGAATTTATCTTACTATAGAATCATAGAATCACAGAATCATAGAATAGTTTCAGTTGGAAGAGACCACAAGGATCATCTAGTTCCAACCCCCCTGTCATGGGCAGGGACACCCTACACTGCACCAGGTTACCCAAAGCCCCATCGAACCTGACCTTGAACACTTCCAGGGATGGGGCCTCCACAACTTCTCTGGGCAACCTGTTCCAGGGCCTCACCACCCTCACAGTAAAGAATTTCTTCCTAACGTCCAATCTAAATCCCCCCTCTTTTAGTTTATACCCATTACCCCTTGTACTGTCACTGCACTCCCTGACAAACAGCCCCTCACCAGCTTTCCTGTAGGTCCCCTTTAGGTATTGAAAGGCCGCAATTAAGTCTCCCCAGAGCCTTTTCTTCTCTAGACTGAACAACCCCAGCTCCCTCAGCCTGTCCTTGTAGGAGAGGTGCTCCAGTCTTCTGACCAGCTTTGTGGCCTCCTCTGGACTTACTCCAGCAGCTCCATGTCTTTCCTGTACTGAGGATTCGACACAGTACTCCAGGTGGGGTCTCACAAGAGCGGAGTAGAGGGGGAGAATCACCTCCCTCGACCTGTTGGCCACACTGTTTCTGATACTACACAAGGAGAAAACAAAGAAAAACAGAAAGAGTATCATGAATTACGATTGTTATTTATTAATAGTATACAACTACAGGCATGTTTGAAATCAAGTATAGGACAGACTGACTACATAAACACGACCAACATCTCAACTTCAATTTAACAATCACAGATTAGTTATACTTTTCACAGTCAGCACCTCTTAGCACAATCCTTAGCCCTTAATACATCAAACAGATCCTCAGTACCTTTGGGTTTCATCAACACGTTCTGCCCCACCAGCATCAATGGAGCCAAGACAATTTACATCACATGAGAATCTGGATCAAGACAAAGGTAGCACTGAATTATCTTACTTCCTTGGCTTTGGAAAAATATACGAACTGTATATTATAAACAGACTTGATACAAATTTCGCTCCCTCTCAGCTAGGATGAAGAAGCCTGTGGGAATACGAGATGCAGAAACATGAGCAGTGCCATATTCCAAAAACTCCCTTGTATGGCGACGCTAAATTGGCTGATGATTCAGGCCACAGCAGATCAGGGCCACCTCCCCCAGACATCTCCAAAAACCTGGCAAAGCACAATTACTTATAGAAACGTCAGTAGCTCTTCAACCAGGCTCTCGACGGACTGGCTTATCGAACCGATTTTTGATTTTTTTTTTTGGTGCACTGTGAACGTCTTCACACAGGCAAATATGGAGCTCCATCTATGTGCAATTCTAGAGACAAATCAATCTAGAAATCACTAGAATTACGTACTTTTTTTAGAACTGCCAAATAGGTATGTATGTAGCACTGAAAAATGCAACCGTGTTTCTCAGTTGCACAACAGATCCTGTACTCGACTCCGGACCTAGCGGAGAGCCGCTGTAACGTCTACTGGTCTGCAGTATCACTGTACGCCAGCAAAAGCCTCTGAATACCCAAATCTCCTCGTTTTCAAATCTCCTAGCCAAAATACCTGTGACTAGCATGTAAACATGCAACTTCAGAGATACAGGTACCACCAGTTACACTATGCAGTTACCTGGTGGTCCACAAGTGTAGGTCCTCAGTGAGAATGAACTTGAATGGAGAACATCAATGCGACAACACCAAGCAGCAGATGCCTGAATGCTCTTTCTTCCTCGTGTACCCTGTTTGGGAGAGAACAGTCCTACAGCAGGCATGGCAAACAGATGGTGCCCACCAGAGCTTGTGATGTAGCAGGGCTTCACACTAATAGTTCTTCACTTGCAAAGAACCTCTTTGCCCAGCCTGGAGCAGCCTAGCTTCTGTCTAAGTCATCTCAGCTAACCATTGGTTTAAGCATAAAGAGAAAGAAAGCAACAAAGCATAACAATGAAAGGCCACCATCTTAAAGAAGAGCCAGCTTGCCCCATTCTTTGAGTGAGAGGTTCAGTTAAAACACATGATCTGCAAATTTTCCATTTCATCAAATCCTGCTAATAGAATTCTACAATCTGGTAGTTTAAGCTGCACATTAGAAAAAGCCAGGGAAACATTTGCTTTGGCACTGGCAGGTTCTCAGATTTTTCCAGTTGGAACAATGATAAATGACTTAACCCTGATCATTTTTCTGAAACCTGATTTTTTTTGTTTGACATTTATTTACAGTTTCTATAAACACTAACACCTATAAAACATGGTTTACTGTTTGATTGCTTGGCGGACAAGCAAGCCTTAAATACATAAATTATGAGCACCTAGTTAATGAGTGACATGACGGACATGAAGTTTTATTTACCATTGGCATGAGCCTTCATATAAAATTAGTGGCATAAGAAAGCCAGGTTTTGTGAATGCACATAGTCATACCTATTCATGGCCTGGTTCTTTCCGCGCCCCCTCCCCCCCCCCACTCTTTTTTTTTTTTTTTTAAAAGACTTGACATAAGACTGTGGCCTATGTGTAATTTCATTGCCTGGAGCAAGGTTAGGGGAAAACCACTCCATCTGGCAATTTCCCTTTGACTGGCACATAGTTAAACAATGATGCAGTTTGACAAATTTCAAACCCTGCTTATGAAAAAATAACATAAACACAATAGTCACTCTGAGTAGATTGTCCACCTGTGCAAGCGGGCATGAAGTGTTAAGTAAAGGCTGCTGGTAATGAATAAAGATGCAGTGCATAGTTGGATTAGGTCGTTCCAAATGTAAATCACTGTCAGATAAAGCACTTGTGTTTACATGTAGCATTAATATTTTGATCAGTATGTTTAAGAGAATTAGCTTCTTAATGCAGATGTTCTCATTTGGACCTTCACACCCGTAGCTTCAGCCAACTCCTTTACCATCAGTTATGTCAACATGTCATAAATCTTAGCTGCTTTAACTTCTATTTTAAACAAAGCTTTGTTGTAAAATTTGGAGGCGTGTTTCCTTCAGGTTTTATTTTTGGCAAATTTCTTGTTATTTTGTTGAAAATCTGACACATTAATGTCCAATTAACCATCTCCGAGTATTTTACTGACAAGGATCCCAGCAGCAATCAAATGCCTTTTTATTGTAAGAACTTCCCTGCCCCCCACCCAACCGGCTGTATCCATTATGTGAACAAGAAGTCTTTATATCTTGACGCACGAACAATAAAGGCATTACGCTTAGAGGAAACAGGACATATGTCTCAGCAGCTACACACTCTATGCCCTTTCGGACCGCGTGCTGTAAAGGTAAATGCTCACTAAATGCTCACAAAATAGGATACAGCGAAATTCCAACACAAAATTCATGGACAGTTGGTGTTTTCTTTCTTTTTAAGCAAGGAAAATCTTTTAGCCTACCCAAGTTATTTTAACATTGATGCCATTCTCGCAGGGGTTGCTGGGGAACATGACACCTGTGATAGGACACGAAATGGTTCAAATTCTCTCTTAGGTCACTATGACTGTAGTGATGGTGTCACTTTGTAAACTTCACAGGTTCAGCTTTCATAAAGTGAACATTATCCTTTTTTTAATTGGCAATTTTGCTTTCTCTCAAATGTCACAGGTTTTTTTCAGGTACTTTTAAATCTTGAGAACAAAATGATAATTTCTTCTTAAAACAGTTTTGGTTTGGTTTTTTTTTTTTCCTAAAGGAAAATGAATTCATTCATGCTGAAAGACATACAGGAAACAAGAGATCCCACAAAATAAGACATTTTTTTTTCTGAAATTCTGAATAAAAAGCACAACATCCTTGTATCTAAATTGGAAGGGCATGGATTTGATGGATGGACCACTTGGTGGATAAGGAATTGCCTGGGTGGTCATACTTCAAGAATTGCGATCAACGGCTCAATGTCCAAGTGCACTTCAGTGATGAGTGGTGGTGCTGGGACCGGCACTGTTTAAGACCTTTGTCGGCGACATGGACAGTGAGATGGAGGGGACCCTCAGCAAGTTTGCTGATGACACCAGGCTGTGTGGTGCAGTTGGAATTAGATGATCTTTACCATCCCTTCCAACCCAAACCATCCTGTGATTCTATGAAAGTGAGAAATATTTGCATTTTGGAGGTTCTGTGTTTCATTTAAAAAAAAGTATTTTGCATATCTCTGATTAACCATGGAGTTCCAAACTTCTAAACTTGAATTGTTACTACTAAATATGGTTTTCTAACAGCAATTTGTAAACACTTCGTCTCCTATAATCTTCCCATACACCACAACCAATAAGAATCAACTCACACTGCTGCAAGTAGGGGATTGTCTGAAAAGACCATCTTACCTTTCTAGAGCTTCTCTGTCATTATTGCAACCAAGGCATTGAGTTAAGTTTTTAAACAATTTCCTCTTTCTGATTAATTAATTGTAAAAGTTTTATTGTTTTTCAATATGATAAGTGAAAGAGCTAAAATTAATGGGAGCAAGATTTGTCAACAGAGATCTTTCAGTCGTACGTTGGTCATGATGGTCATCAACCATCTGAGAGTTGTGGAACACAGATCCATTGCAAGGAAACTAATTTGCTTTGAAAGCAATCCATTTCAGTGTTTGGAAAACTATCAAAGTTCGTGGGCTATGACAGCCTTTTGGATAAAACGAGGGTGAACAAAAAACAAGTCCCATGTTAAAGACACCGTAAAGGAAATTGATATGATGGGACAAAAGTGCCATCTGCCCTTTCCCCCTCAAGATGAAAGAAACTTGCTAGTGAAAGAACACTTAGAAAACAATTTGGTGACTCAGTGATGTAACTGTTCTTATAAGCATTTAAGACTTACCATAAACTTACCTAAAGCAGTGCAAGAAAAGCTACCATGGAGGGCTGGCACATTTTATAGATCATTCCTTTTCATTCTACCATATAAAATGAAAACACAGAAATAATAAAAAGTGAAGGGCTGAAAATATTGTCATAAGACTGCAGTCTCTTGTTCTGGGTGCAAGCTAGCAAAACATGATGCAAATGCTAAACCAAATTCCTGAGCAATTCCACCATTGTCTCTGTATCAGTGTTACTGCTACTACGTAGAAGAGTAGGAGACGGTGCTCCGAAGGGGTGAAGGAGTAGGACTGATCAATGATGAAATCAGAACTTTTTCTTCTGCTTTGCACTTTGAATATTTAGTTGCCAAAAAGTTTGTTTGCCTGCATCTTTGTGCCCACAGATAACCTGGAGTTGTCTTGAGGGGGATGACCTCTTTTTCTGAGTTTAGCAGTTATTTTCAGTGTATTCATTTTCAGTAAACCTGCAGGTGGAGGGAGCATATTCTTTTAAACACCTACAGTCGTGGAAGAGACACCATCCTTGGCTAGCTGAACTGGACAAAACCCATTTCCCCAGTGACAAAACTGGAGGATGACAAACACTTTCTGCTTGCACCAAGTTTCAAACATACAGTTCTGCACACAACTGCTCCAACACGGGTTATCAGCTGCATTGTATCTGTGGAGTGAAGGAAAATAGTGTAATATATGGATTTAAACTTGAGGCATCAAGTCACCTAATGATGCCACTGCCTCTTTGCAGAATAATATTGTCAAACCCACTAAATTCTGAACTGGTGTCAGGGAAAACACACACCGTCCAGAGTCTGGAGGCAGCAAGGTCCCTGCTGAAACCTTCAAAGAAAGAAAAACCAGAAGTATGTTTTGACAAGTGGAATGTCTTCATTTAACTTCAGGGAGTCATTCATTAAAAAATAAATGAAGAGCTGACTGATCTACTTGGAGACCCTAACAATTAAGCTAGCATCAAGATTCAACTCCTGAAACACTTCAGGAAAGAGAACCAAATCTCAAAACTGGTGCGATTTGTCAAAAACAGCAAACAGTACTACTCACGCTTTTACTTGAATTCCAAAGACTTATCCATGAAAAAACATTATAAACACAAAAATCTCTGTTGCTTTGTGATTGCACACTGCAAGAATTACATGGTGTCCTCACTTCAGTGAGAAATCAAATTCCAATGTGTCAAAGTCCTAAATATCAATCTCCAAAATTATCCTAGCAAACTACAAGACAAAACTGAAAATGCCTCGCTACTGCTTCCAACTCACTGTACGCGTCTTTCTTCAGACAATCCCACCGAGCCGCACGCACACTTCCATTCCTCTCTCTCAGCTTTGGGACATCCATGGAAAAGACCTGAGGAAAAGGCTGGTCCCCCACTCCAGCTGCGCTGCTAGAAAGCTCTAGAAGGAACAGTGAGGAAAATCCTCCCTCTGAAAGCCTGCACTGACACTCTCGTGAGTGTGATAGCAAATATCATATATTTGATACTCAGGCTTTGATTTTCTGACCTTCAGGCTGCTCCATGGTGTGTCTCTCATTTTAGAAATGACACCATCACAAAACTTCCTAGTTTCATGCATCTGCTTTCTTAAGTTTTACTACTCTGAAATCTAGCTTGAGATCTCAAATATATATACAAGATCGGATCCACTTTTACTTGCCTTATCTTGATATTTCATAGTGGATAACTACTTCTCCACCATTTCCATTCTAATTTAATAATGATAAACTGATGAAAACTGCGAATCATCTTCTTAAAACCACCAGGATATACTTTTAATAATGGCACACAAAAGCATTGATTTAAAAAAAAATCTTCAAGAACTCGTACTCCAAAGGCTTTCAAATTAAATATCGCATTGATATAAATGTAATAAATATATCCATATCTAGACATTATTATAAAAATATATTTGGAAGAAATAAATTCTTCTGCTGCATAATACTCAAAATACTGGCTCCTAAATATTCTTATTGCCTGGAATGAAATCAAGTCATTCAACACTTGTTGTTGGTTATGCTAATCCTTTAATATTACTATTTATTCCAGCTGAGAAAAAAGGACTAAGCCAGCTGGTCAAAACGTCAGCATTTTAATGTTCTCAGTGTTAGCGTAATATTTTATCACCTGTTCTTTATGTTCTGTGTTTCAATTCATACATTACATGATACGTCAGAGTTACTTATGGGGTTAGTGATCAGTTTATACTGATTTAAGACTGCAATAAAAAATGCACAACAGTCTAAAAAGACATAAAACGCTAGTGACATAGTTGCTTTCCCTTACACCTTCGCATGGCTGCAGGATCCAATCCCCATAGGTTTCTGGGACCAAACCTCAGCCTGTAATGTGGTCTATAAAGTTTTAAGTCCCTCTTGCCCATCTCTAAAATTCTGAACTATATTTTTATCATCACAGGAAAGTAATTCTACAGCTAAAAATGGCATGGGTGACTCTTCAGAGAAGGAAGTAGGACAGCATTACTGAAAATAAATAAGATTATTTTTGTGATATTGAGTGATTTGGAAAAAGAAGTTGTGGCGAGCTGGGGGTTGGCCTCTTCTCACAGATAACTAGTGACAGGACTAGGGGCACGGCTGCAAGTTGCGCCAGAGGAGGTTCAGGTTGGAGATGAGGAGAACTTTCTTCTCAGAAAGGGTGGTCGGGCATTGGAACAGGTTGCCCAGGGAGGTGGTGGAGTTACCGTCCCTGCGGGTATTTAAGGAAAGGTTAGATGCAGCACTGAAGCACATGGTTTAGTGGTTAATAGGTGGTGGGGTGACAGTTGGACTGGATGATCCTTGAGGTCTCTTCCAACCTTAATGATTCCTATTCCTATTAGGCTACCCTGACACGAACTAGCTTTTGTCACAACAGCTAGTGGTATTTTGAATTATTTTCATATTATCTCGATATAATATGTAAGTCCTGATGATAATTTTCTAATAATCAATATTAACAAGCTCCAGGCCAAATAAAAAAAAACCAAACCACTATCTGGAGTCCTAGGAAATGTTTCCTACAACATGCTTCTACAATAGTAAGGCTATTAATAAGATTTAAAGATTTATCAGTTACATAGTTCATGACCCTTGCAATTTATTTAGTGTTAACAAGCAATAAGGACATTGTGCTAAAACAAGGGAATTTATAAACACCTTGATTCAATCTTCAACAAAGATATCAGGTGTCTTCATGAAATCTTGTCTCCCAAAATACATAATGATGTATTTTTCTGACTAAACTAACACATCAAAAGGTTTGTACAGCTGGGAAGTGCTATATTTTCTAAAAGTCAGACCTTACCTTCCATGGCACAGCTCCAAGGCAAAGGAGAGCAGCACTCTGCTCTTCTTCACCGCAGCTCCATGCAGGCACGGAGCTGGTCAGCGTACAGACAGGACAACAATATCCGCATTAGTCAACTGAAAAGCAGATGACATCTTAGAGGAGCACAGTGATACTCTCTGGCAATTAGATACGGTGAATTTGATCCAATGCTATGGAAGGGAATTTTTTGTGGACAGTGTGTGATGTTTCTTCAGATGACAGTCCCCAACAAAGTCCATGCAAAGCTTTCCTGGAATAACCTGAGAACCTTGGTCTCCTTAAATGCTCAGAATTAAGGAAATTTGAGTATGAAAAGCTATTGCTTAGTAGAAATTCTATATGGGACTCAACTGATCTCGTAGTCCTTGCACAGGCAAAGTTCCAACTGAAGTCGAGAGCAGTTTTGACTAAGGAAATTATAATTTCAGTCAAACTGCACTTAAACGGAGAGGAGTGGAGCAATCTTCAGTAAGTCCAAATAAACCGAGGGCACGTCTACTCCTCCAAACACCACAGAGGTGGAGTTTTCTGTTAAGCAATATGTTCTATTACATAGCTCCCTAACAAATGTTTTGGCAGCAATAGGAGGCAAAACCTTCTGCGTCAACAAGATTTTCCCATTGTTTTAACAAATTTAACTAATATGAACAGTTTAGACACAAATTTCCCAGCCCAGTGCTGAAAGCATTACAACAGCAAAGCTCACAACCAGTTTAAATATACTATCAATTTAAAATGTATTGCCTAACCTTCAGAGGGTCAAGGCATAGAGAAGGTTCCTGAAGATTTTTCCAAATGGCATGCTGTTTCAGGTGAAAAACCCAGTATTTTTTAATAACCTTATGAGTCTTTCATGGTTAGACAAGGAGCTCAGGATCAGCTGGAAAAATAACAATAACACTAAATACCATGATGGAGCAATCCAAGAAAGTATTTTCTTTTTTGAAAAGCAGACTATCGGTATATCACAAAAATACACATCTTAGCATTTTCTGTAATGCTGAAATACTGCTTGGTAGTGACAAATAGTTGTTCTAAAATAATTGCAGTCAATTTTATGTTTTATCTTCCTCTCTGAATTTTAAATTACTTCGAAGAATAAACCACAGTATTTTCTCACCTATAACACTCAGCCTTTCCCAAATTCATTCTAGGAAGAGTAGCCAGCAGTTACCACAACTCACAGTAGAACCATCATCACTTTCATCATACTCTCTACTCTGACAAAATATTCACCAGACAACATCCTCTTTTTAGTCCAAATTTATTGCCATGTGTGTAGTGAGAGCTCAGGGTCTCATGTCTTGGTGCCAGTACATTCTCAGCAAATCCAAAGCTGGGTCTACATCTAGCCTCTGCTCACACGTTTCACAGCACAACCATGTCCTTAACCATGGCTGCTTGCTATATGCACAATACATTAACAGTGGTTAGCTGATTTTCCATCAACACCTCCTTCTCTTAATTTAGAGGCCTACAACCTTGACCAAGAATTTATTTTTGCAGAATGAAGGTACACAGACCAATGATGCGTGAGTAATTGCAAACAACAGTTTATTAACAACTCTTTACAAGTTTCAGTACCATAATAGGCAGAACCTATTGAGAGAGACAAGGATTTGTCCTACAGGATGTGTGAAATCACTGCTTTGCTGGAATGAGGGAGATGTGACTGCGACCAAAGCTTCTGCTGTATGGGCTACAAGGCAGGTAGCTACCCTGCAGGGGAACCAAGGGAAAAAAAACAACACTCAGGAGACATTAAAATGTTGGGCCTTTTTGTCTTGGGGACTTCTTCCATGACCTGAGCACTTCATGTGACTAAACAAATATTTTCATTCACACAGATGTATCGGTAAGGACCTAAGTTTCACTTATTATCGCTCTAAAGAACCAAACATCCATCCTCTGCAAGCATTCGGTAGCATGGCAGGGCAGTATAAATGCTTAGTTTTATTAGACAATTTTAACTTTCACAGATTTCTCAGATGAAGGGTATGAACTACGACATCAGAGGATCATTAGGAAACACACACCATGGTTCTAAGGATGTGTAATTGTCTTCTGGATGCTTTGTACTTTAGTGGCACTTTCGTTTCTAATGTAAAGTATGTTTAATTGTTTACACTTTAAAAAAAAAAAACATTCTGTTGAGGCAGCAAAAGGAAAGGAAGGAACTTCTCCAGAGGCACCAAGTCCCAACATTTAAGGCAAAGAATATTAAAAGAAGGTTTAGAGACTCCGCCACTGGTACTTAGTCATCCTTTTGTGCATCATACTCCTGTCTGCTCTTGCTAGTTAGATTATGAATTTCATAGGGTGTGGATTGTCTCTTACTCTATGTCTGTACAATGTCTAGGGCTGTAGGGCCTCATCTCAACTGGGACCTTGAGGCACTAATGCTATAAAAGTATTACTAACAACAGTAAAGCAGTTCTTTGATCGCCCTGAATTTTGAGAACTTAGTGGAGCAATGGTTCAAAAATAAGGAGCAACCTGCCAGAACCTTATTTATCATAGTGCAGCCGCAATCTGCCAAAGCAATGCAAAGCATTAAATTCCTCTCTGAGGAAAGACTACCTGTTTAAATGGAGTTACTGGAAGAGTGAATACAGCACCCTGCATGTAAAGCTACTCAGGATTAATTTGTAAACATATAAAGGAAAAAAAAAGATTCTCATTGAGATATAAATAAATAGTTAGCTCTTTGAATGTTTAACAATAAATTGATTGTACATGTAGAATATAGACTGGCTTGTTTCCAGTTCTGCAGAATCCTAATTAGCAGCATTGAAACTGTGTATTTGTGTAAGTGATTAGATTGTTACAGTGATCCAACCAGAGTTAAGAAACTGTGCAGATGATTACTGATTACAGAAATGTTTATGGGATCTAAATGAAGTGACCCACATAGTTCCTTGGTATCCTCTTACCAGAGAGTTGCAAAACGTATCCGCACAGCAGCTAATGTCGCCCTTCGGCTGCCCAGGGTAACTGCTGCTATTTCAATCTGGTTCCTAAGGCATTTCTGAACTTTTTTTTGAGGTGGGTTTTTTTTTTTTTAGAATTTGCTGTAATATCAAATTTTCTTACAATCATGACTGCTTCTATAAACATTTTCCTGTTCCCTGAGCATTTTGCCTTGAACTTAAACTTCAGAGACAAATGAGCCAGAGGGTATGGGATAACCCAGCGTAGACAACAGAAATGTTGTGTGCTCTCCAGTTCAACCTCTCCTACTTATATCAGGACCAGGGACACGGTTTTCACCTAAACCAGCGCTCTCCTTACCTTTGTGGTATGTCTCGAAGATGCTCTATGGGACAAACCTTCCCCTTGAAAAGTCTAAAGGCTTGCAGCGCATGAACAGGACTCTCGAAGATCTTGGCAACACGCTTCTGGGCAGAACGCTGTTCAGCTGCTCACGGTTCCTTGGCAATTAGACCTACATGTTGTCTTCTGTTTGAAAGAAAGCATGCTAGAATAGTTGCCACTGATTTATGAAACCTTTTTTGCAGAGTTTCATGGAAGTCAAAAAATCCAGTAAGACCCAATCAAGCTTGGAAGATCTTGCTAATGGATCTTGAGTAGCAACTGCTACATATTATATTGATGCATCTGACTATAAAAAAACCTAGACTGAAGAGGAATTTAGAGTGACTCAAACCACGACCTAAATGTAATCTCTACCAAAGTTCTGGGTCGAGGGGGTTTCAGTTCCTGCGTTTTGGTTCTGGCCCATCTCCAGCAGAACCATAGATCTGGCTTAGGTTTTTGGAATTAGTGTAGTCAGGAACCCAGTTATTAGTCTTTTAAACTATTGGCTAACACCCAACCCCTCCAAACAGACAGACAGCATGGGAAAATAAATAAAAGCATCACATAATGCATTTCCAAATAAACTGATCTGCTTGAAGAGTATGCTCATAACATCTGCAAAATACATGGTCCCCAAAATAAAATATCTTTCAGATCCAGGTATAACTGAAAAAATGAACTCTTTTTTTTCCTTTCTGCCTTGGAGGGAAGGCGTACTTGTTTAGATACAACTAATTTATCCAAAAACCTAACTAATTAAAATTGAAACAAAGCATCTAATTTTAGCAAGAGCTGGAAACTGGTGTGCTGCAGTACACAGCGACTCTGGAAGGAAGCCAAAGTCTCACAGCCACAGAAACTCAGCTGACAACCAGGGAATTCAGCTGAACCCCTTCCATTGCCTACTGCCTTGTGACAAACTCCCATTGTAAAATCACGTTACTAGAAATGGTCTGTTTTACAGAGTGGTTAAAAAAAAGAAATCGAGAGAACACAAGCATAATTTTTTAGGGCTCGCTTAAGCAGACTCAGAGTGCAGAGGGCTTTCCCCCGCCTCTCTCCAGTAATTGCTATTTAAAGATCATTTGAATGACCTTCTAGTACATCTTAGCCATCTTTTTATTTACTTGTCTGGTAAAACCCAATCCTTCATCAGGCCAAATAGTCAAAGAGATGGAAAATTTAAACCTTTCCAGCTCCTGAAGGAAAGTTTCTCCCAACAGCTGTCTTGCTTTATGAAAGCATGAAGTCAGTACATCCAATCTCATGCTATCAATCATGCCGGCTGACATTTCCTGCAAACTGTGTCCACAAGACAAACGGGGAAAGAGAACCTAAAAGGAACAACAAATTGCCAAAAAGCAGATGGAATTATGTGCGCTTGTTTATACTTGGCTGTTCAAATGAGCCCAGTCTAAATGCCTTCCCCTTCAGAATTATAGCACTAAGCAGTCATTTGCATCACTGCTGAAAACACCTGACACTTGTATTAAGAAATATTGGGTTTAATTGCAGTCCATTAAAATGTGGAAATGTCTTCAATGTAGGATTAATGATTTAAGTGAACTGTCGGCTTTTAGAGTATTTTTAGGCCCTCCTCCTGCAGATGCAAACATCCTCTTGTTCCCCCCCCCCCACCCTGAACTTTTGCAAAAAAGGTCTGCCACATGTTTCTCATCTCCTGGCTTTAGGTAAGTAGCATTTAAAACGACTCTGAACATCAAGCATCTATGATTTGTGACTTTCAGAAGAGTGTTTGTGTACACAAAGGGATGTTAAATTGTTGTTTTGACTTTAATCTAAATAATTTTCATTTCCTCTTACGGTGAACATTTTCTACACATACCAAAACAGGATTTTGTTTTTGTCAGTTCTTATATGTGCACAAGTATGAAGTTACACGCTGGATGGAAGGCACTGACCGCTGGTACTCTGCTTATGATGTTCCTTTACATACACTAGTTAGCTTTTGCCCCAGACACAACTTGCGGTTGGATTTCAGTTGCGCTGGCGTTTACGTCTACACACACACACGCAGGGTGGAATAAGAGTAAGAGCTGTTGCTGCCGACAATTGTAAAACCATAGAAAAACACAGTTCAGTGCATTAAATGTTGTAAACAGAAATAGAAATGTTTTCATTATCTGGGAAAAAAAAAAACAAACAAACCCAACACCATCCCACTACACCTCTGAAATTGTTAGTTTCTGGCCCAAGGCTGACCACCAAAGCGCATGGATCCTGCTGGATCCATGGAGTAACCCCAAGTCCCTCTCCTCCCCTGCTCCCCCCACCCCAGGATCACCCAACAAAGACCTGTAAGGTGGTGTTAACAGGCTCTCAACTTACTAATGGTATACCACAAGAAATCATGGAAGGTAAAGGTGGCCTAAAAATCAAAGAAGTCTGAAAACCAGAGGTTAAACCTGTGCCTTAAAAAATGCAGATAACTCCTGGTCACTTGCCATATACGTCATTTAAATCTTACAGAAATTTACATTTTAAGTATTAAAGTTTTCAAATCTCCTGTATATGTCAAAAAAAACCACACCATCTTTTTCAGAGGATGTCTTTTCTTATGTCCTTTTTCCATCATTCTCAGAGAGCCATGAAAAATAGCTTAATTCTCAAATACATGTTATTTGAAAACAGGCCTGGCATGTTTTCAGTTTGTGCATGAATGCATTATTTACAGCATGTGCTAGATCACTAACATTCAAATTATTAAAAACAGTTCACAGATTGGGTTTAGCTACTCTCCTAGGACATCTAGATCGCAGCGTTTTCAACACATATATACACAAAGCTTAATGTTTAGCAAGCTTTACAACATTTTAAAATATATTGTACTTAAACATTTAAAATATTTTTGTTTAAGCGCTCTGGCATGCCTGTGCGTATAAACAGCATGGGCTCAAGTAAAGTGCGTGCAGAAAGGTAAGTTGCAATTAAACTGAAACTTG
Organism: Psophia crepitans; assembly: GCA_013399095.1. Taxonomy (NCBI): domain Eukaryota; kingdom Metazoa; phylum Chordata; class Aves; order Gruiformes; family Psophiidae; genus Psophia; species Psophia crepitans. The sequence continues at coordinate 156,153 of VWZZ01002724.1, forward strand.
GTTTAAAGCATGGCTGTCCTTTTGGAAACACAACCATTCAACCCCTTGTAGCATTATTCAGCCTTTTCTTTCAAGTAAATGGCAGTATCACAATTTACTTCCATACCCTATAAGAAAGGAGAATTTCTGAGGACATCTGACCACATTTTTCTCCCATGCATTTTTCCATGCTGGCTACTACTGCAAGTATCACGCTCAAGATCAAGAGCGTTGGCTTCTCAGCAACAATTTTAGTGTTATTTGGACATGACCAACAGCAGTTTCAGGTTCCAAAGGTAGGGCTCCAAAGAAGGTAGATTGCACTCCTCAGGTCCCCAACAGGACTTGACCTGGGCAATGGGTATTTTCAGGGCCATCATTTTTTTCACTTTCCTGACAGGGGATTAGCTCTAATTTCCATCAGTAAGAACAATGTTCCACAAAATAGCATATTCTGTGATAAAATGGCTGGAGATTAAGCCCATTCTTGCAAAAGATTTATGATTTTCCCAAAAGTCAAGTATTTAGCACAAGCAAAATTAAGACGCAAAGTAATAGTAATTTCTGCTTTTTTTCTTATTTTAACCAGCGACATACCCACACTCTGTCTCAATCCCAAGAATCTGAAATAAGCAAGAACATCCAGGGAATGCTGAAGACTTACAAAGTGGGATAAGTGGAGTTTTAAGTAGTTAGAGAGACAATAGCTCCTGGACAGCCAGCCAATAATGGCCATCTGCATGTGTTATACTGCTTTTACAGCAGGGAAAAGTACTCCAGTCCCTTGTGACTCCCATTACCCAGTGAACAAGAATGCCATGGACAGAAAGAGAGGAGGACCTCTAGAAGGCATTTGTGAAGCAAGCACCCCCATCCCAGCCTTCATCTTTGCCAGACAATATGGACAAACGCTCAGGTCCTGCAGACTCAGCCCTTGGCAGAGACGTCCTGCAGACAGCAAGCAGTCCTGTAGGAAAGTACTGTAACTGCTTTAAGAAAGCTCGAGCATCTGGGATGGTATAAATCAAATCCTAAAGGAAGACATTTCCTACACTGTTATTTTTCTTTCTGCAAAATCCATGCCATCCTAGGATAATAAAATACTGTGCTTTATTTAAATTCTGTATGGAGGTACTGAAACGTTCAGGTTGTTTGGTTCTTGTTGTGAGAGAACAGTGTCCACCTACCTCTTGCTTACTTCTGTTGCCAAAGTTTTCAGCCAAAATCTAGGAGAGAATTAGAGGCCTTCAGATGTCCACAGATTTGGAACCCAACCTCAAAGGTACTGGGACATGGAAATTTCATTGCAATCCACTGGCAACCAATTATTATGTGTTAACCACTAACTATGCCTGCAAAACCGGGTCTCATGATCTGGGTCTCCATCTGCTGGTGAAGAGAACGACAATCCAAGACCAAGGGCTATTGTACCTCCACAGCTAACTGGCAGTATGTTCGCAGTCATACTTACTAAACACAACAAAGCACTTAACCTCTATCCACAAAGATAGCGTAGTGTGTGATTCCTACTAAATACCATTATTGTATCATCCAGGACATACAGCTTGGACAACAGGTGAAACCTAACCACCACGAAAACCAACTCAAAAAATGCAAGTTGCAAGAGGCACAGCCTTTTTTTTTTCTTTAGTCAAAGCATCCTACCTCTAGCAGAAAGCTTATACAATTAGGAAATATTTTGACAAGATGTTTCATCACCATGCTGTGCAGCTCTTCTGAGCTGCTGTGCCATACATGCACCTTTCTAGAAGAGTCTTGTCCTTGAAGGATATCCAATAGGATGGAGAAGGTGTAAACTAGGGAAGTCGGAGAGGTTCAGAGACAGACAGCAAACACAACACGGTTTTTTAGAACTGTTGATTAAATCTCTCCTGTCCAACAATATATTTACAAAAAAGTTAATTGAAAAAAGTGATTGTTAGACATGCCTGAACAAATTATTTTGTGGATCCTATGAGTTGATGTAAAAAAAAAAAGAACAGATAAACTTTTGCACCATATTTGCTGTTTGTTATAAAAGCTGCAAACACTGATACTGCTGTTCACTGCTGTTGTGGTCTCTTACCGTACACATATCCCCCAAAACTGCCTCCTTACCCCAGCAGACTTTGCTCCTGCATAAGCAACAGGAGTATGGGAAGCCAGAAAACAAAAGAATCCCAGGTGAGAGATAGATGTGCAAAAGAAGAACAGTAAGGCAAACAAAATAAAAAATAGGAACATGATATTATGGGAAAGAATACAAGATCAAGGCAGAAGTGACCTCCAAACACCATTAAAAAGGTAGTAGCTAGGAGGAAAGAAGAAACTGCAGAAAGAATTCAAAACCTGCAGTGGATGGCACTGCCAGATGAACATGCAATTAAGATACTGGGGAAAGAAAGAAAAGACAGAACAAGCACCAGTGAATTAAGTTTCTCTGCTGTAAGGCACTTAGAAAGGGAGTATTTTTGACAGGAATATTGGGGCTAATTAATGGTATGCTGTAATTAAACACCTTTTACAATCTGTGCACTTAATTCAACAAGACTGAGCTTCTCTGACCAAAACTATTTGTATAAAACTGAGTTAAATTTTGTTAGCCTCTGAAGCCCAAGGCTGCACACAGTGTACATACTGGGAACAAAAAAAAAAGATCACGAAGGTAGAAATTTCATAAAAAAATAAGGGAGTTCACAGCTCTTGCTGTAGACTTTTAGGAAAGGTGTGCTCAATTCAAGAGAATAAATTGTTCCTACTAGAAAAAATAATGGATATTCAGAAACCTGGCTTTTCAGGAAGCTCTCTCATATCATGTCCAGGTTTCGCTAAGAGGCAGCTTTAACTTTTTTATTAATAAACTTATGTAAGACCTTACAAACTAAGCTATCCCATGAAGAACGCAAGTCACTTATGCAATAAAACCTATCTAACATGAAGCATGTTGACAGTATTGCGTATAAAACTATGCCTTACATAAAGCAGGAAGTAATTTTTAACAGAAAAATCATTTGGCAATTCTATTTGAAACCTGCTAGTCACAGGAAAGTATTGCTATTGCTGTCGTCATGTCCTGACCCATCATTCTGGCTTCCACCGCTGATATGTGTAGATGGATTTGCCATAGGCATCTCAAGCTCAATTCTGCAAAACATCTATCATCTTTTTTCCCCAAGGACTTTAAGGAAGAAGTCAAAAGGAGATGCCAACGTATCTAGCAAAAATACTGCCGCTTACATGCGAGAAAGTACACATGAGACATGGCAACAGAATCATCAGCTGCAACAGGACAGCTGCAAAAACCACAGGCAACGCTCTGCACGAATGCAACTGCTTCAACAGCACAGTATTTAAATGCCCTGCTAAAGGGATATCGATTTTACCCATACAAAAAAGCTCTTCAAATTTACTCTGATCAACTACCTAGCATATGCTTATGACCACGTTTTCTTTTTTACTTAAAAGCAAAATTAACTATAAATCCACTTTGTCTCACTGATGTGTAAACACATTTCATACTAATTGCACAAGAAATGTGCTCCAGATTACAGCCTTAATATCTGAGTCACACAACTTTTAGAGCCCCGTGCTCCTTGCAGATTAAGAAACTATCGGAATTATTAGGCAGCATTACAGGGTAATTTCCTTCATTTTGTAGAGTATAATTATTCAAGCAATTATGCAAGCATGGGAAGCAATTGCTGATAACTTATTTTTTCAGAAACAAGACCCTAGTTTTTCAGAAATAGCTTCCAATGTAATTGCTGTGAAACCTGAAGAGCAAAAACAGCCACTCTGTAAATACACAGATTTTACAATTTAAATAAATGGTTATTTTTTCCTTATAAAGTGTTACCTGATGCCTGGAAGTTTCATATGGCATGAAAATTAGGCTTCAATTGCACACAGAAAGTAACTACTTTGTACTAGTAATGGCTAAACACTATAATGATTTGTAAATTAAACTGAGCTGTAATTGCTATACAGAGTTCTACAGTAAGTGAGAGTACAGCAATATCAGACTTATAAAATAGGGTGACACATTTTGCGTTGGGCTACTTCAGAGACTGCAGCTGCTACAAAACGAAGCGTACGTTGGCAGCACTAACGGTAACTGCAGTTCTCCACAAGCAGCACACATCTCCAATCAATTACCTCTAATCTGCACCAGTGTAAAGAAATTCAGAAACCATTACCCAGGTTTCTGGCAATGAATTTGTGCTCTGTGGGGAGGCTCCCAGCTACTCCCACCCTCCTGCCCTACCTCCTCCTTCCCCATACAGTAGGTGAGGTTCAAACGCTCCCTGGCAAGTCCCTCTGTTGACAAGCCTGGAGGCCAGTAGGAAAATTTTTGTCATTGTGAACCACCCAGCATGGCCACTGAGTCATCAGAAACATTTGCGTGCCACGTACACACAAAGGCAATGATTTTATTGTGGCGCTATAAACTCTTTATGGAAGCAACTATGCCAACACAGGGTAGAAGTCGGAACTGATCGATATAGATGTAAACTTCCAGAGGCTGACGTGGCAGGATTTAGTATGCCAAGTCAAGCCCTGAAGTCACTGTCACCTATAAAATTAGACTTGTTAGAATATTATTGTCAAATAAACATAAGGATGTGGATGTGGCTAAAGCGAACACAGGAAAATGACCTCCTCTGTGGAAATATTTCTGAAAGCCACCTAAGTGCACACAGTATCTGTGTTACCCACCTCCCTTGATCTCCTTTTCTGTTTTCATTGGATACCACATTGAGTAAACCCTTCTCTTGGCTGACTGCTGCTCCGGCCGCCTCTGTCTTTTGGTAATCTGAAGTTTAGCACTGACATTCTGCTGGCTGACAATGTCTCCTTCCTAGTCATGCACAACCCACTTCCAGCCCTCTTCCCACTGGAAGCCCCACGGCCACGCATGTGGTCACTCTCTTCCTCATGCTCCACTCCTCAGACTGCCCATTGTGCATGACCATCATCATCGGTCTGCTCCTCAGTTCTTAATTTTTAAAATTTTCTGATCCACTTAAGCTCTCATTTCATGTCTTCTTTGTAGGAACCTACCAACACCACTGCATTCCACGTTTCCATTATGCTCATCTGCTAGCATCTCTAGCTTCTCATTCAACAATCTCTCCTTCATCAGCATTCTTCTGAAAAGAACATGTCCTCTTCCACATCTTACCCTTCTGCTGCTTCCAGTTCACCACCAGCAAGGGGAGGACTGAACAAGTAATTTTTCACTCTCTCCGTCATCTTCCTCCACCCCAGCTCAGGTGACATCCTCAGTGCCTTTTCTGCATGTCTTTATTCAGTTTGTCATAGCAGTCAGTCAGCTCTTCTTCAGTACCTCCAAAGACCAACTCTTCTTCCTTGCCATCATTATCAAATGTTTATTGGCATGCCACACCCAGATCACTGCAGCATCCTCATTTCCCGCCTCTCAGACTCTTACATCCCATCCTGAGCCAAGGATCCCTTGTGCATAACTACCTCCATTCCCAACTACAGGCTGCTGGTTTCTGCCCTTGCCTCTCCAGCCTTCGGATTCTTTCCTTTTGCCTTTGAAATTTCTCCTGGTCGAACGTATCGTGCACACTTGTCCAACTTCTCCATTCATCTTCCCTGCACAAGTCCCTTACCTGGAGCTTTTGTTTTCTCTCCATTTTCACAATCCCACGCCTTACACAATCACCCTGTATGTCTGCGTCACCTTTCCTCCTCTTTCTAAAGCCTCCTTTGTTCCGATCCTGACATCCCGGCACTGCAGAACTGCAAACATTGAAAGGTTCTTACGGCTCTGCTTTCTCTGCTCTGGTTCTCGCTCCACACTCCCCCCAGCTTAATTTGCTAATCGTTTCTTTCTTGACTGTGCTGACTTTATGAATTGAATGCAGACCAAGCCTTTATTTCTAAACAAAACCAAGCACTGGTATTGTAAACTCAGCAATGCTAACTACGTTTATTTTTATTCTGAGCATGCTGAATAATGGGAAGCACAGTATAAAGGATATTAAAAATTAAGTTACATAAGGAATCAAGCATTTTAAGAAAAAATAGCCAGCCAGAAGATTATTTAGCTGGACATGGTCTAGAAAGCACTGCTACTATTTTACAAAATTACAGAATCAGAAGTTCTAATTTACTTAATGGAATACTTTTATGTAACTTTACTTTATTAGAATAAGAACCTCTTAGCTGCCTGGTTTTGTTCATGAAGTTATTCCAGCAGAGCTTATGCACTGTTTAGATTGTCTGGCCTAATCAATAATAAAGTCTGTAATTAAATCAGAATGCTGTCATTCAAACATACTTAATTTGGAATATATTATAGATTTAAAAGCGTAAACAATGACAAGAAAATAGCGAGCTTAATACAGCAATTAGAGAAGGGGTTTCATTAAGGGTCACCCCAGCATATGGATTCCATTTCACAGAAAATATCTGCCAAAGCCACGCAGAAGCCACAAGGGTTATTCTGTTACCACAGAATACGAGTGCATCTGATCTTACAGTACTAGTACTACAGGAGAAGGAGCATGTGTAAATACTTGCTCTCTGATGTCAACGGAAAGCTGTCCACTGAAGCCACTACACATCGGCTAAGGAAAGGAGGCATTTCAAGGCATAACATTTCAGAAGTGGCAACCGATTCCTCCTGAATATGGGGAGCAGGATCATGCATCATCTGTTGCCTGGCTGTACAGGAATGGTGCCACCATTACTGAGAAAGGACTCGTGCTGTTCCCAAGCCACACGCTACGTGCAATGGCAAAATGGTGACTTGTCTGCTGTTAGAAGGGCCCTCGTGATAGTACCTACCTATAATTTCATCAGATTTCTTTAAAAGTAAAAATGCATGAAGAAAAAGAAAATTAGAGTCGATTACACCCAACTGCAACAGTGCCTCTGGACCTCAAAAAACAGACGAGCCTACGAAATTCTCAAAATTCCCTTTTTGAAGGATTTCCCATATGTCCGCAAGGCACAAGTTAGGGGTTTTTTTCATTATTTAAATAAAAACCAGGAGTAGGGAAGCTATAAAATGTTGTGACATGCATGGCTTCTTTATATATCAACTAATAGCTCTTTAAAAAAAGAAAAGTATGCAGACCTCCCCCAAAAATCAAATTGTCTACACTGAAGCTACATAATCTTTGAAATTTGTCTTGCTATAGTTACAAACACCACTTTTAACACAGAATAATCAGTAAAATAATAATAACAGTAATAGTAATGATAATGATAAATAAAAATCATTAAAGAGAAAACATGTAGAGATGTTTTCTCCTGGCACCTCCACACAAAGAAATTCTAACCCTCTTATTTAGTAAGATTGCAATTAAATTCCCAACAAGCACTCTCCAAGACCAAGGGTTTTTGCCCCAGAAGACCCCTCCAGCGCTCAGCAGCCAGCAGAGCAAGGCAAGCCTGGTCCTGATCCCAGTCCCTGTGGCCTCAGTCCAGCCCTGCGGTGGGCAGTGCGTGAGGAGCTGCTTGGAACCAAGGGGCCTGTGAGGACCAGCACTGCGGAGCTAACCCAGCCCTGGGCAGTGCAGGGTCACACTTGTGGAGGAGATGCAGATACCTTAAGCAAAATTCAATGTGACATTTAAAATGGAATTAGGATTTGGCCAGCGCTGTGGTGGTCATGTCCCTTTCCTTCAAAAAAAGCTCTTTTCTCAAGATTCTAGACCAAAGTTTACTCTTTTTAAAAAAAAAAAAAAAAGAAAAAGAGGCCCTGGGGCCACTTCACACTAGACTACAGCATCAGTTCCATACTCAGTCCCACTCCTGCCAAATGCTCCAGAGATTTACCAGCATCCTGCATCACTAGTGCTCGCAGCAACCCAGGACTGTGTGCCCTGCTCCACTGCACAGCTTTCCAAATCCTCCGCGCCCAGATTCCCTTGGGCCTGGAACCCCTCGTTTCCCACACACGAGGAGCCTAACTGCTGAATTCTCCCTAAGTAGTACTAATATTGGTTTGGAAGAGCACTTAAAATGCGATGATACTAGTTCATTAGAGTTTGTGTTTCCAGGATGTTTTGGGATTAGTGGTAAAAAAAAGTAAGTCTCAGAAACAAGCTAGAGCAACTGCTGCGCATTAAAACAGGATGGAAAAAGTTATTCTATTGATGCCAGCTATGTTAGTCCACTAGCTAAATGATTAATGTTGATAATTCCTCTCCAGCAGACTCATTAAACCTGAACTTATTTTTCTTACAGGCCTTTGACATTTCCTACTTTCTTAATATCAGAGGTAATGACAGTGGCGTGATTATATACTTATTCCTTTCCACCTTCAAGCAGTTTTCTTTGGCAAGAGTTACTTTTTAAGCAGAAAACCTGCACACGAGTATTCATTCTTTCCCAAAAACTGTTACAGCTCCGTTAGCAACGCTAAATGGCAGTGCCTTGGAGGAATGCACAACAACCCCTCTAAAAATTAAATAGTCAAGGTATTCAGAGCAATACCCTGAGAAAGATATTTTCTACAGAACTGCAATTTATAATGGCAGGGAGGGTTCTGCCCCCTCCCCCCACGTTTCTTTCAGATCCTGTTGTCAAAAAATGTCCAAGTTAAACAAAGAAGAAATTACAGAATGAATCTGGAGCTTAGCCTTGAAGAATTAGGTTTCACTCTAATTGAGATCATACGGTGCATGTGCAGTTTTGGCACATAAGCCATATTAATCAGAAACTCTTTAATCGTGGATAATTTCTCCTGTGTGTGCCAGATTGGGCATTCTGCTGCTGGCCCAGCTTCTAAGTCTGTTTAAGAGGCCACCTTTGACTTCATAAACACCCGCTTACAAAATTGGGGTCAACTTCCTCCTATGAAGGTATGCTACACTGGCGCTAAAAAAATTCCCTTAATGATTAAATTGCATCTCATATGGAAATAAAAATGTGCAGATTCCAAAGGAGTGACTATTTCGAGTGATTACAATTTGTGTTGGAAGTAGCCCTCAAGCCCATCGTTCTATGAAGTACACAACGGATGAAAACCAGGGAAGATGATCCAATAGCCGCAGTATGAAACTTGATGACTGCGCTGAGCATCATCTAATCTACTGTTATTATACTACTGCCAAGATCCAAGTCCAGAAAGAGTAAACAGGGCACGAAAATGTTTCTTGCATTCAAGACTGAATGGAGAGGGTGAGTAACTAACAGTATGCCCGGATCGACTGGATTTTCATCCCTCTGCAGTAGGGATGAAGATGGAACTACCGAAGCAGACCGCGAAATGCCCATGTACACAGATGAAACCCTGTTCCTGCCAAACTAGAGTATGAATTTTGAGATGCTATGACTTCAATGGAGTCGGCAACATCATTCCAAAAATTTGGCTACATTTGCAGGAGACGAGCATTAACTGCACTCCTCTTACAGAAACATATTAGCACTCACATCACTCTTGCCTTGGTATACTTAAAATTTTAATATCCATAGTGCATCTGTAAAACCCAGCTCAGATTTGTCTTAATGCACAAGCAGCCTTTTACAATAAATGGATCTTCCTATAAATTTCTGCACCCGTAGGTTCAAAATAAGCCCCAGTATTCCATCTGATGTTTAAGCTATTCAACAGTATGACATCCATGAAAGATAAAACTACTCCTACAGAATCACCCTTGTATGAATTTTAAAATAATGAAGCAAAAGCAACATAATATATAAACGTTAAAAAAAAAAGAAAATAAAAAAATTAAGCTCTTTACTCAAGCATACCACTTCCATGAAACATCACACACACTGCACTCGCGTCCGTGATTTAATTTAGTGGTGACTGCTAGACTTTCCATTATAAAATTTCCAGCTTCAGACACCCCTCCTCTTTTCTACAACTTTGTATTAACTAGCTCCAGCCTGCCTTGCGCACCTTGTGTTTCCCTACTCTCCCACTTCCCCCTACAACAAAATTTTGTCTCCTTGTTCTCTCTTTACACATTATTATCCACTTCCTCCTCTGCATTTCATGTAAGAAGGTTGCTCTAAATATTATCTCTTCACATAATTGATTCAAGGAATTTCCCATCTGCCAAAGTGTGCTTTCCTCCTTTGGCCATAGAAATTGTAATTTGCTTGCTTCCTCCTCTCACACTGGGTTTATTACAGCTGGGTTCTGCTTCTGAAGGAGGAATAGAAGTTCTGCTTGTTCTCCATTGAAAAATCAGGAGCTGCAAGCTGCTCACACCAGGGCAGAAGAACTGAGAAAACAGAGAACTTTATCTCCCACAAAGTCTGGCTGGATATTTTGGATGCTTTTCAGAAAAGAGAGGATTCTCTGTCTCTTCTGGGGTTTTTATGTCAATTTATTAGGTATCATTTTCAGGCAACTTCCACAAGCATTTAGCACAGGCATAACACTGCTCCTTGCCAGGTTTATCATGCGTTTCTATAGGATATACAGACCAATGGTATGTGTTTATAAAAATATATACTCTCGAAAGTAAACAATCAAAGTTTAGCTGTGATGACTTATGAAAACTGCACATAGAACATATTTTACCTTACAAGCATTTCCAATGATCACATCTCTCTTCCAATAATTCATAGTGCATTGCTTTAAAAGAATTGCAGCAAAATTAAACCCTCATAAGACCATGAGACACATGAATTAGAAGAAATCCTACATTTTAGCGGGGAAGGGCTCTTAAACATCTGGGAGTATCACTGTCTTTCAGTGGAAAACAAGCTGGGAAGCAGCTACCAAAGGCTTTTGTGGTCCTTGCGTGAAATGCAAGATATTCTAAGGAAAGAGTGCGGGTTTTCATGCTCTCCTAAACCTTTCCTTGATGGCAGGAACCTCCAACCGGAAATAACAAGCAAGTCTGTTGTTCCAGACAGTCAGTTCAAATGTTCCCACAAGGAAACGTGAAAGGTATGAGAATGTGAGAAAGCCCCTTAAAGATGGCAGAGAACTGCCTCACCGAGGCGTGCATCACCTCCTGCGTACTGCGGGCCCTGCTCCAGCTGCCAACAACAAGGAGATGTCCCACAGGTAGCTTCTGCCTGGTGACACCATGGCATATGGACCAGAGGTCATCAATAAATGAATATATTCAGTTACACTTAAAAACTAAGTCAGGACTCAAAATCACAACCAAATCCCCTCGGCTCAGTAAGTTACGGCTTTTCAGCCAAGTCACGGTGTCTGCCTATGCATAGTCTCTTGGCTTGCAGAAAAGTAATACAACTAAATGCAAAACCTGAATTAAAGAGTTATCTGAATTGCATCGTGCTTTGCTATGGGCCAAGATTGTGCAGACTGATGGTTAAGAAAATTAATAGATATTAATAAAAATAAAATCATTGTATTTTACCTTTCTCCTAGAGCCACAAAGAGAGATCCTCTTCACCTTTGACAGATGCCAAGTTCAATTTTGAAGTCAGGCTATGGATCAGGTAGGGCTTTAACCAGTGCCACTAATAAAATAGCCTCCAACCCCCAAAGTTCAGTCTGGCCTAGTGCTTTAATGAAGTTCCAGCTAGATTAAAATGCTTGGGAAGGGCTTAGGGAGATATCTCGTTATGAATGGACAACTCATAACTGTTTTTGAACTGCTTTACAGGATGAGCTGACACTGTGGTTGTTGACATCTATTTTGCATATTTACAAACTCAAAGTTTCTGTATTTTTTCTTCATGTACAAGCTTTATACCTCATTTATTCCACAGAATAGTTTTAGACACTGCGCCTTATTAAAATCTAGTGTAAACATTATATTTTTTCCAAACTTTAAGAGACTCACTGTGTAAACTACAAAACTCAGCCTATAAATTATTTCTTATCTAGGAAAAAAAAAAAAGGTCTTCTTGCATTGCATCAGCTAATGAAAAACGGTGAAATAAACTGCCTTTTTAGTGTTGAACTGGGGAAATGGGAAGCACAGAGGAGGAAACTAAAGGCCACCTCACCCGATACAATCCATGGAAAATCTGCTCCTTCTAAACTAGCATCACTTTTCCTTATCTGTGTATCTAAGTCTAATAGAAAAGTGTATAACATCACTGATTTATGGGAGAATTGTCTGCGTGCCAGCACTAGTTATCTTACTATTTCTTTTAGTAACACTTAGCAAATATGATAATGTAAACCTCCAAAGCAGAACAGCACGCTAACTATCGACCGTCGAACTTCAGAGTCACGTTTCAAAGCTCATCCTTCAGATTCAGAGAGAAGCTGGCTGCAGACAGCTGTGCTCATTAGGGATTCCTCAACATTTAATACACCAAAAAGATAAAGGGTGAAATCTCTGACTGGCTGAAGTCAATGGAAGCTTTGCCCCCGATTTCAGCAGGGCCAAGGTTTCGCTGACAGAATTAGGGAAGCCTCTGTCAATAGATGTAAACTGGTAAAAATGTCTCCTCTGAAAGAATGTTAGCTTCCAAGTCAGATAATGGCACCATTCACCAGCAAGAATGACATGTTTAATCTGATGGATCGAGCATCCTTTAATCCTTCCAGCTATCCATTAAACTGTTTATTCTCAATGTAAATTGTTCCAGCCATAAATTTACACCAGTTAAAGTGCCTATCATTCTGGTCTATGCTCAGCCACAATCACAACCACAATTTTTCGTATTTTGACACACATCTACAGATTTTCAAAGCTTGTGCTGTCTAAGCGCAAAATCCTAAGGCAGGCCAAATTAAAGCTGCATTTTCCAATAACAGTATTCCAACATTTAGGAAATACAATCTGGATTTAAAAGACACGCTTCTTAGATTGCACCCCAAATGCTTGTGTTCTATAGTCTCCAAATTGGAGAAACTTATCCAAGAAAACTCTTTTATAAATGTTTCGTATGACTCTGGGCCTTAACTAGCGCTCACTAGAGTTAGCAGGATTGTTCATCAGATGATCTGGAGAGGGTTTACAATGCAGTCACCTCAATACTAGCATCCATTACAAGGTGAGATGTGAGAGAACAAGCAAATGTGTTTCCTTAGCACAAACTACTGGAGTTTTCTGGAGTGCAAATGGTTTTCTTGGCTTCCTCCATCCAACCTTCCTCAGGCCACAGTTAAACTTTTTCTTTCCAACATATAGGGAATTTTGTAGGCTCTGCAAAACACACCCATTTTACATGGGGGGTGTGGGTGCACAGGGCAAAGCTGAGCCACACACAAACCATTACAGTCACCCAGTCTGCTGTAACTGTGGAGATAGCAAGGAGCAGCTATCTACCTGGACTTCACCTGGGTTTGACATCACTACAGTGAGCGGTATGGGAAACAGGGATACTTAAAGTGTGGATTCATTAGTAATTTGATTCTCAATTGGGGGACAACAGCTATATCCTAAATTATCGATTCTGATTCATGTATATCAGCCACAAATATGATTATTCACACAGGTAGCACAAAGAAATTGAGACTTATGATTTAAAAGCACAGGTTTTCCCTTATTCTCCATAAATTCTGACTAGCAATTGTTTTCAAAATAAGTAATTTACTATGAAATTATATATATACGTTGGAAACTAAGTTTAAGTGTACCCATAATGTAAATCCCTTAATCCTCAGGTAAGCAAACAATGAGGATTTGCATACAGTAAGGGGGGAAAAAAAAAAAGCACTGAAACAAAGTTCAGAGCATTCTGTTTTCCTAAGTATCTCATTTGAGTTGCTTATCACACTCAGCTGCTTGTAAAAGATATCATATACAGGATTGTATTAAGTTACAGTAAATAATTCCAGTAATTTTAAGTTTTACAGAATACGCTGAATAGAAGTGCAATTGTTTTTACAAAAACTTACTGGTAATGCCATACCAAAGTCACTCACGTTTGTATTCATACTTACACGTTATTTTATTAAAAGTCCCTAGACCAAAATTAAAGCCCACTGACATTGCTCATACAAGACACTAACACAGAATAAGCAGTATGCCGCACACACGTAAACCTCGCTTGCTGAACGGCTTCCCCTTGGTGCTCAACATTACATAGGATCTGAGTCAACCCAGCAGTTATCAAAGAGCCATTATGACTTTCAGTTGACACAGACAAAACTCGGAGGGGGTGTTAGCCCTTAAATCTATATGACTTGGGAAGAATAATAATTTAGCAACAAAATATAGGGGAAAACTGTTCTTTGGTTCCCCCATTTTCCCCTATTTGAAAACACTGTTCCCTACATAATCCTTTTTGTTTAATGGCTAACAGCCTACTTACTGCAAAGCTGCTTGTACCCCAGTTTATACGATCTTTGCAACCACCAACACGTTCACCATTCAGACTAGCTTCTTAAAATTAACTTTCTCATTTTATCAGGAAAACATTTCTCTCCATTGAGACACCAAGTTACCACGTTCTACCTGCATCATATTTTGTTAGAAACTTGTTCCTTAAAAGGAAAAAAATAAATAAATGCCAAAGCAAGTAAAAGAGAATTACCACTCATTTTTAAAAAGGGTAATTTAATTCATTCGGATTAATTAAATACCATATGAAAACAAAGTCTGGGCTCAGCTACTACTAGCAGCTCTCATTTGTAGAAGAACCAGCGGGAGTGCTGGGGTGATGGTCTTGCTTGTTCCTTGGTGGTCAAACTCCAGCCTCCAAAGTGTAAAGCAATGACCTGGTGCCACACTGTTTTAGCAACAACTGACGGGCCAGTTCTAACCGCTAGAAGGATGTAACATCTTTAAAGGTTATAAACCACACATGTAGTGATCAGCCGCCTCCTTTAACAAAGGCGTCATCGCATTTCTGCCGAATTTGTTGGGGCACAAGAGATTTACTCCTACGTTGTTTTTAAGTGAGTCCTGGGAGGGCAGATGACATGCGATACTACTAAAACTTAAAGCTCCATGGGTAGACGATACCTCAATCTAGCAAAAATACTGCTGATATGAAAATGACAAAAAAAAAATATTAATTTGAACCAAAGGAAGTTTACACTGAATCAAAGCTTGATGTCCTATACAGGGAAAGAGAAAGCCAGATCTGTTAGAAAACTGAACAGCTTCAGAAAACTGTTTCTTACACATATAGACCACAGATTTCAATTTTTTCCCAGTGAGTAACAGCCAAAGCCAAAACCAATACACATGTAAACAACAAAAACCCCATTCCTACTGAAGCTAGGGCACTGGCTCTTTCACTGGATTCAAGATTTTAGCTCTATTCTTTTGGCTGGCACTAAGTGACAATTCTATAGCCATTTTCCCCACATCATCTTGTATTCAATATCCTCAGAATTTTGGTGTGTTTGTGTTGTTGTTTAGATGTAAACCAAACCAGAGTGTTAACAGTACGTCACTCACCTTTTCTCTGACTTTTAAACATCTGTAAGAAATACCAAAGATGAATGCACTGAATTGACCTCACATGTTGAGGCCAGTCCCCAACACCTTGAGCCCTCTCTCCCAGCCTGCTGAAGGGCATAACATATCTTCTTAAGTGTCAGATCCAAAAATCAGAGCGAGTTTGCCAGTCTACTGAAACGCACAATCTACCAGTCAATGCGTTACAACCCTTGCACGATAGCTTGCATGATAACTCTACCTATCACAGACTGTACTGAGCCAACTGCAGTTACCAGGGAGGGTGGCAAATCCTGTTCAAACCACAGCTATGGACTAGATTTTTATGGCACAAATCCCAGCTCCAGCTCCCGATGGAGTGTAAGGACAGAGCTCCATGCAAATCCTAGGTGGGAGAAAGCTCACATACCTCTTGACTTCTGCTCCTTATTTCCCCTTCTTTCCACACCTCATTCACCCAGAAGCTTGTTTGCCCATACCCCCAAACAGCCCATGCGATTCCCAGCCCAGGCAGAGGGGCTGCCACGACTATAGGAACCATTTTTGTGTTGATGGCCGTGGTGCTTTGCAGTCTTGACTGCCTGAAAGACATCGAGTTAAAGCAGCCCAAAGAGGAAACAGACCTTTGTGGGTTACTGATGATTATCACTGAAATATTCAGCACGGTAGCTGCAAAATGCTCATCCGAGTGCCAGCTTCTTGAATTAAAGCGTGCTTTTGTCAGTACATCTTTTCATGGAAGAGTGCTGAAACTTTTCAGCTTGAAACTACACCGCTGAAAAGCGGAGGTGTATTTTGTTACATTTAAAATCCAACTCACGTTTTGACTCATGTGGAAATAAAGCTGTTATTTCATATGCAGACCTACTTCACTTTTTTTTCATACAGGGCTCTGATTTTCAGTCCAAGGTATTGTGTTTCCAATATTGACACAAAGTGAGGATTAGGAATTAAAACAGCAAAGAATTGTGCTGCACCACTTTACAGTGTGTCAGGGTTAGTTGCATTTCAGATTTTCTCCTTTTTATGAAATGGTTCAATGGTTGGGAATATGTTTTGCTAGAGCATCAGAAATTGCATCTCCCTTACCACTGTTTATTGTTTCTACTAATATGCAGTGTAGCACTCCAGTTAAGGCCAATTTATTTTCCTATCACACTTCCATTATTTGATAAAGTAACTTTTTGCTTAATAAAGACTTAATTACTTTCTAGTTTTTTGGGATATGTCTTTTTAAAATGTACTGGCACATTATGCAAGGCTTCGGAAAGAAAACATTGCTCTGAGACACAATTTTACCAAGGCCTGTAATTTCATATATCCCTTTTCCCTCGATTCTCTTTAAAAAAGCAGCAAAGATGTTTACATTTAAATCTGATCTTCCTTTAGGATTTTTCCAACTCCACCTTTGTTAACTCCCTCCTAAAAACAGTACATGTATCTCTAAGGTATCAATCAGGCCTTTTTGTAAAGGAACTGCAGAGTTAGGAACGCAAATTCGGCCTTAGAAATAGATGTACATATGTGTCACCTGTTTTCAAACGAGCACCAGCAGGAACAAAATACGAAGTGGCACCTAAAGGTGGTAACTGATAAAAAGCACCATCTGCTGCTTAAAGTTCTTCTGCAAAGGGACACGCATGTGCATAACCACAACACCGTTACCATTTTGAGGGACCACAAAAAACTCTCGATCTCCAGCTGACGTGGAAAGAGTCTGTTCCAAATCACCTCAACGGCCAAAAGCAATGATAGGAAAGGTGTATTACCACTGCCTTATTTCAGTCTATGCATTTGAAACAAATGAAGGCATTACTCCTTAGAGATCAAGGTTCAGAGCATGTGGTATAATTTAAGTAAAACTATTAACACCTCTGCAGAATGAGTGGTCATTTTCAAAAATAATCTCCTACTAGTCTCATTTCCCACTACATTAAATAACCACAACCACGCTGTATCTCAGAGGCTTAAAAGAAAAAAAAAAAAAAAAGAGTCTTAATCCTTACTTTTTTAAGTTCTCATCATTGTGGCTCTCTGGCATGTTATCAAGAAGCAAAGATATCCTGACTAATGTTGTGTATTTGCTTCTAATCAACTGCAGCTTTCAAGTAAAAAAAAAGAAAAAGCTCCTAAAAATACTTGATTTAAATAAATTTGCAAAACTGACAGAAATTATACACCTTTTCTTCAACACGCCTTTCAAGTGGTAAATGCAGGACAGATTAATTTGGGGAACAAATATCTATTTTAAAAACAGTGTTCCAGGTTTCTATTTTATCACCAGCTCAACAAGAGTTCACCTGGAACACGTCCAGCCACGTTGACTTCCAACACTGATCTCGCAGGCTCTAGAGCGGTCAGAAACAAGAATATATAGTAAATTGGGAAACGCATTTCCCATTCCTTTTTTTCCCCCCTCCCAGATATTGCATATTTTTAATGTCAAATTCATCAGTTTGCTTTTCAGATGCTGACATGATTATAAGAAATAACATGATGTAGACATGTATAAATTGTAGCGTGTGTATAGTAAATATATACCATGTATAGTAATTCTGTAGTGAAATTACCAATGGACTTCTGTGATAAGCTGCATTTTTTTATCTGAAGAACTTTTAAAGACACAAATTAGGAGAAACATCAGGCTTGAGGATGAGTAACATAATGAGCAATAAAGATGGCAGCAGCTGCTAAAATCCCCAACAAAGACTACTTACATATGAAAGCAGGATGCTGGACGAGCACACTGTTACTGGATCTACTTGCTTTCTTAATTCACAGAATCTCCCAAGTCGGCAGGGCCTCCTAAGGCCCATCAGTCCAACTCCTGGCCCCACACAGGACCAGACCCATCAAAGTAGATGAGAGAGCGTTGGCCAGAGGCGGCTTGAACTCAGCCCAGCTTGGGGCGGTGACCACTGCCCTGGGGAGCCTGTGCCAGGGCCCCACCACCCTCTGGGGGAAGAACCTTCTCCTGATCTCCACCCTAACCCTCCCCTGGGGCAGCTCCAGGCCGTTCCCTGGGGTTCTGTCGCTGGGCCCCAGAGGGAGGAGATCAGCGCCTGCCCCTTGGCTCCCCCTCGGGAGGAAGCTGGAGGCCGCCATGAGCTCTGCCCTCAGCCTCCTCTTCCCTAGGCTGAACAAGCCCAGGACCTTCAGCTTTAACTGGTCAGAAACATAAGCATGATGAAGCAAGATCTTCTCACAGTGGTGCAACCTTACAGACCTGGGCAGACTTTGGAATACCAGCTCAGTCAGGAAACACTTCCAAAAATCAGAAGCTGATCTGAAACTCCTCCAGGTCCCTGTGGACAGTGCCAGAAACATTCTTTTCTGGGGTACAGCTCCACAGCAGTGGCATCATGAGGCAGCTCACCACAAACTGGAGAGCACCCATGCGTTACCCTGTCTACAAAGTCTTTTCCATGAGGGTGGTCATGCACCACGTGCACACAATGCTAGCTCCCCCTGCATATCACAAGAGAAGTAGGATGGGGAGGTCACACTAGACCTAACATAGCGGACACTTCTAGGGTTCAGAGGCATTTCCTTGTTCAGATGAAGCTGTTATTCTATACAGTGACAGGAATACTCTGCTTATGTAAATTATACACCAACACTGACCACTCTAAGGGCAAGTGCAAATGCCAGTTGAGAGCAAGAACTTCCGTAAAGAATTTCAGACTGCAAACTCAAAATGTTCTCCGGTGGTTTGGTTTCACATTTCTGCCTCTCTCTTTTTTTCCGTGTGCACGATGCCCACCACATAGTGCCAGTCCTGTGGAGCTCCCACCCACCCCCATTCTTCCCCACAAGAAGAAGTCAGAAGTTAAAGACCACAGTACACCCCCGGGGAGACTGTAGCACACGATTAACAGGTGAGACCACCACAATATTTACTACCGCAGCAAAGCTCACAGCCAAAAGGTGAGCAAACATTTCACCTGAATAGTTCAGCAGATGGTCCTGCAAACACACCAGAGCATCCTGCAAACAGGTCTTTTGTATGAGATTTTCATTCTTCCCTGCGCACAACACCTCAGATAAATCTGCATACCAAGCTGAAGTAGAGATGGGCCTAGAATAAATCTGTGTACTGCAAACGTTGGAAACAATCAGCTCCTGACTGACTGCCAAAGCATTCGAGAGCTCCACTAAGTAGCTCTGGCCTTTCAGAGAAATTTTGTTCCTGGCCTTTCACAGAAATCATTTTGAGGCACCCAGGTTTCTCTCTGCTTAGCTCAACCTAGCTAAATTCCAAGTTGCACAACTACGTTGGTACATTGCTTTTCCTGCAACGGGACACACCCATTGGTTAAATTGGATTCTAAAGTAGTACAGACTCCTTTGCGCAAAAAGATTTCTACTTCAGATGCCTTCCAAATTTCAAGGCAGCCATGTCCCACAGCAAAAAATTGCCTCCTCATGAGCGTAAGAACCGAGCAGAGAGTACTGTCCCACACTAAGTAACACTACACAAAAAACACTGCACATGGTCCATCAACTTTTAAGCCTAACGGCTTGTTGTTAGTACCATACTGATACAAAAACCCTAATTCCACTTGATTTTTGTTGCTTTTTTTTTGGCTTTGGTGTGTGTAATCTAGAGCAATTCTGCTGCCTTTGGTAATCTTCACTGAAATTTTTGTATTTATTCCTGCTGAGGATTTTGTCATCCCTGCACTGTGAAGAAAAGAAAAAAAATGATTGGCTGGACTGTACATTTCATGCTCTGCGCTCTGAGCACAGGCTGCAGAAATGCGGTTGTTCCATAAGTAGGACACGTTCTCTCTAATCGTAACTTTCAACAGACACAAAATTTTCATACTTCACCTGATATTTGATTAGGTTAGTCCTGTTTATTCTTAAAACAAGCCTGAATAACACTCAATCACCTATAAAGTTACTCCCTTATGCTGAGAAGCAAGTTCATCCAGGATCTTAAACATAAACATATAGGGGTTTCCCCCCTCCCCTTAAAATTTGCATTAATGTATTATTAATAGATGACCAATCTGTAGGCAAACTGAGGTAACTTACAGAGTAACAACTGAAAAGCGATGTTGTACATTAGCTAACACAGGGATGCTGGGGAGCCAGAAGGCAGCAGCCCCGCGTCGCCACGCCGACCTCCCGGATGCACTTCTGCCGCGGGAGAAGGTTACGGCTCCCTTGGCTGGGATACAAACAACTGCAGGGAATGAAAGACTCTGTGTATGTGTGGGGAACATAAGTTTGATATTAATTATTAATTTTGACAAGTCTGAATACCTTAATAGTGTATTATTTTAAGCTGCAAGCTTTTTAAAAAGCCATTGAGGCTAAAACGAGCCGACTTTGCGGCTTGGGCTCTCATTCCTCAGCATACAGCAAAATGCACTGTGACAACAAAATGGGCTGTGACAGACTCTGGCGAGTGCGGTCTTGTTTTGTATATTTAATAAAGGGCTGATAAATACAATGTTTAAAGTGTAAGGGTTGGAATATATAAGCCAGAAAACACTACACGTTAACCAACCTGTCAAGGCGGAAAAGACGCTTCAAATTAATACTTGCAGAAACTGACCCGTAAACTGACTCTCTCCTACTTTAGCAGCATGATACAGGTGCAGGACACATTATTTCTTTGATAAAAATGGATTATTTGTGCAAGAAGATGTACCATGAACTAATCCTACTCTATTCTGCAAACTTATTGAGGTGAGAAGTATGTTACAGTTCTACTGTGTATTTAAGAGTAAACTACTGGGCAATTTATGATAAGAATTTCAGAAGTACTCAGGGCAGCTTTACTCTTGACACCACCTGCAACATCAATACCAAGCACTACTTTAAAACCCACCATAAACCTATAAAGCGCATCCTACCTACAAATCCCGGATCAGTCTACACCTGTTAATCAGAGAAAACCTTGTAATATTTCTATACTTTGCATGCTGTACCTTTATTAAGCAGATTTCAGAAAAGAAGGATTCGTGACCTTGAACACAAAAGAGTTCTCCAGTGCTCCCCCTTGGCACAGATAAAACTGCAGGCTGTATCTGAAACCGGCAGGGGCTGAAAATAAAAAATAAATATAGCACCAGAATAATAATGGACATATTTTAAAAGTGAAATCAAGTGGGTTTTTTTCCTATCATCCTACATAAACCACATAAAGGTTTGAAGATTTGATGAATCACACTTTTGCATGTCATAATTTCTAATATGACCACAGAGTGTTAGGAAGCTGTCTTATCTCCAGGGACTGTTGTCTTTTACCTTGAGTCTCATGGTAATTAGGCTGTGGGATTTTCTCTTAGTTATGTACAAAATGAAGTTGAGGCTTTAAGTTTCTAACCCTCAGTGGTAAAGTGAGCAGTAGATGTAGAGAAGCTTTAAAAAGCACAGCTCTAACTACTTAAAAATCACAAACAAAACAATTGTTTCACTAAGCCTTATGATTCTTTTCAAGCCAGTCTCGTGATTCCTGGAGCCTTGACTCCTGCTTTGGAGATGGGATTCAGCATTTACTAAGCCATGCCATTCAGAAATTCAGGCCTTGATGAATAAAGATGTTTTCTTGAATGAGATATCTGACTAGAAATGGAGAGAAATACTGGGGGAATGAGGGGAGGGGTGCGGGGAGGGGGAGGCGTGAGGAAACAGGAGGGAAAACAAATTCCCTTTCTTCTTAATTCTACCATACACACACACACACAAAACCCCTCAAGTTGGTCAACAACCTAATGAAATCTGGTTTTCTGTAGGTCTTGTTTCCTCAGAAAACATGTTGAAAAATCAGAAATCAGCAACGTTCATTGCCTCAAACAGGAATTTTGTAAGAAACTCAAACTTTTGTCAAATTGCTTGTTGCCAATCCCAAAACCAGTCCTGCCCACAGACTAAATCACAACCTCAAAGTCAAGTGCCCCATACTTTCACTTCCTTGATTCGTGGGTTTTTTTCCCCAGAGTGGTTGAAGTATTAACAGCAACATAGAGCTTTCTTAGAAAAATAAAGGCCCATTTCATCTGCATAAACGAGGAGCTTAAAGGAAAGGATGCGTCCAAATCCTGTAGCCATTTTGTTCCAGTTAGCAGGCAATGGAGACCTTGCTGTACCCAGGCCCCTGATGTAGCTGTCCATGCGATGCTCAGTCTGTGCAGGTCCATGGCTTTTACTTTCAGCTCCACTATTCCACTGGTTCATTTCAGAAAATATGATCTTGTTACTGAAAACAGTCCAAACTTGGGCCAACAGTTCAGTAAGTCTCTAAAACACCCAGAAGCACCATTTACACAATCATCCCTAACACGCTTGCTAATTCATCTCTGTGGAAAACAGCAAGGCTCCTTAACTACTAGAGGCAACCTATCCACAGCAGCAGAGTTCTGCACCCTTTAGTATTTAATCTTTTACTTCTTAAATTAGTCCACTCTGGTAGCTAGACAAGACCTTGTTTAAAACTATCTCCCATGACTCCACATCACACTTCAGTCTACCCTGCTAATTAACCTTAAATGCAGCTGGAACTCAGCTAAGCTATGTTTATGTAAGCACGCTTCCCTAACCGATGCCGACACTGCTCTTTTCCTGCTACGTAAAAACTAAGAGTACTGCTCAGTAAAAAATAATACAAACACCGCTTTATTTGTGGGGAGTTGTACTCAACCTATGCATTATGAAAAACTGAAGGAAAAAGGCAACCCCCCCCCAGATTACCTAGCGATATTAAAAGACAACACAATATTTATGCCTCCAAAATCCTATTTAAATCCCTCAGCAGGAATAGGAATAGCAGATAGACCCATCATTTTTAAATGATGCAAATTATTCATCATTCTCTCCAACTTTGCAAATATTTTTTTTTTTTTCCAAGGGAAAAATACATGGAGCTCTGTCAGTTTAATCCCCAGAAGCTGCAGTCAGATGTCCAGGTGGTAATAATAATACATCAGCAAACCTGTGTGCACATGTATATCTCATTTTCTGTGCCTATTTTTATAGTCCTACTGAATAAAGATGGTATGAAATGAAAAGAACAGTTGAAACTCAAGCTGTTAAGACATGCAAATACGATTTCTTAAAGAAAATAAATGTATCTTCCCCAGTAGTAGTTTAGTACACTAAACTTTAACACTCAAGTGATGTAAAAAACATATCAGAATCTCCTATGTGGCAGTTTTCTTTAAGCCTGAGTCACACATATTATCCAGCAGTTCTTTAGTCAAGCAGAGCTAAGTCTAAACCCCCTCCCAAATCCTGTAAAGGCAAAAAGTTCGATTATCTTCTACCGGCCACTGATGGCTCCAATTCTGCAAGAACCATTCTTAAAAGTTATTCAGCCAAACCCTTCAGCACGTACATAATCCTTAGCTCTGCTGAAGCCCCAGAACTTTAGAACATGCTTTTAAAATGGGATTTTTGCCAAAGTAAAGACTGAGATTTAACAGGAACAAAGCAACCTAAAAATCAAGCAAATGCCTAAAAATAGCTGTTTCTTCTGTGAGGAACAGTGTTGTCGGCTTCTTCCTGTGTGTTCAATTAATCAAAAAAATCCTTTTAAGCAAGGATTAAATTGCAGTGACTACCAAGAAACCCTAGCAACGTGCGCTATTTAAATGGATTTTTGGACTGAATAAACTCTTGCCTCTGTTTTTATACCCAATTATGAACACAAGAATGTATTTCCCAGTCACATCTGAAAGATTCATTGTAAGTGAAATAAACGTATGTTCATCTTTGCCTGTGTGATGCAGCATTCTTCTGATGTTTTTAATCATGCTTCAAACACTGGGGGAAACTGCTCACTCCAGAAAGTGAGCGTGCTGCTAGAAAAGAGAGAGGTTTTTATCCTTTGAATATACGACAAAAAAAAAAATTGAAGTCACAAGAATCTGCAGTAGACATTTAACGCCTCATGTATTAGATTGAGTTATGTGCCACACGTGAGGTAAAGTTACCCCAATTCACTCTCAGCTCTCAAAACTATAAGTATTTGCTCAGATGGCAGACAAATGTTACCCGTTATTACATCATACATCCGCACGTACACAGACACACGGTGGAGTCAGAGGCAAAGCAGGCTCAGCCCTCCACACGCTCATGATGCCATCTACCTGATTTCCACATCTCGGCGCTCAACTGGATGGTCTTCACCACAGCCACGTGCGAACTGTTCCAAGGTATGACCAGCCAGTTCCCTCTGACTCCGTGATATTCCAGTCAGTGAGAGTGGGGAAAGAGGAAGCTTCTCTATTTACAAAGGAATACATTCAGAGCAGTTAAAGCCAGTGACTTCTTTTTGGATAGTTACAATCTGGTTCAATTACGATCTGTATCTTGGTCTTCACCTCCCTGCCTAATGGCCAGCAGCTCACTAACATGTTGTATTCCCAAACTCATCCCAAATAAAGCAATTAACAGGTGGGATGCAGATGGCACACACATAGCTAGCAGCACATCTCTCCCACACAGGTGTTTCATTTTCCATTTGTCAGCTAGCCAGCACAAAATCCTCATCTTCTGGGAGCTGAGGTCTGCACTCATTCTTGGAGGGCAAGAGGGGTTTAGTAATCCGCTTCACTCTCCTCAGTAGGAAAGGCTACAACTTTATTTAAAAAAAAAAGTCAAGATTAAACAGTGAACTCTGAAATGTAATACAGAGCAGATACATGGGTGATCTAGGGGAGTTCCACATCCTTGGATGGAGGAGTAATCCATGCACTAAACACCACAACAGACTGTAGAAGCTGTGGAGGAGACTGAAGTCTCCTACTTACTGATGAAACACGGGCGGCAGGAGTACAACATCCTTGAGACCTCTCAGCCAACGTGCCTTCAAATCCCAGCTGCAGCTGATAGATCAGCTTCCACCCTCATCCTTTCTGGGAGAGATGCTGACAAATTTCCAGCAATACCCACATAGACATTTATTAGATATGTGAATTAGGACACTTAAGCAGAGAATGCTCATTTTGCCACAATTTTCAACCGGTCGCTAATAATCTGTGCAAGAGCTACACTGACAGTCTGGAAGCACCTCTTTGCCAAATTCTTACACCATCTCCTCTCTGATCTTCTACCGATAGGTTTTAAATGTTAGAGAACACTACCTTGTTGTTGACATGTGACAAAGGCCAAACCTTACTGTGAAATGACTACCTCATCCTTGAAACTCCTGTTCTTTTTGTTACTGTCCCTGCTTCATAGGCTAAGAGATGGCCCCAGAAGTAGGGGGTGAATGTGTTAAGAATTTTTGAGCTAACAAAACTCCCAAAGTATCATCACAAGGCAAAAGTCACAGTAATAAGTTCCTTGCATCTACATGGGTTGAGGACACAGATTATTTAATAAGGCATTTTAGGAAATGTGAATAAGTTATTTAAAAACAAAGCAATTTTAAATGAACCTCTGGGAGCTGTGAATCGTTTTACAAACAGATATAACAAATCCAAAACACTGAATTAAAGACAATGACAGCAGTCTTAATGAGTAAATTGTAAGCTCAGAAGAACATCCAATTATTACCACCTGAAAACTTACTTGCTTAGAGACATTTGAATAAGCAGGTGAAAAAACCCACCAAAACAGACAAGAAACCAAAAAAGCACTGAAGCTAATGAGTGTCAACAGAAATCCCTTAAGAAATTAATTTGTATGTAATTATATATAAATATTTACATATGTATAGCCCTTGAAATATTTGAAACCTTTTTTCAATAGATACTCAATAAAATATGATACTGTTCCATATTAGACACTAATAATAGCACACAGATCAAAATGAGCAGCTACACTGGCAAGGAGACGATTATCACAAAATCCCAGACTGGTTTAGATTGGAAGGGACCTCAAAGATCATCTAGTTCCAACCCCCTGCCAGGGGCAGGGACACCCCCCCACTAGCCCAGGCTGCCCAAAGCCCCATCCAACCTGGCCTTCAACACTTGATTGTTCTAAAGTTAAATTATCACCCAGCTTAGGTAAAAATTACTGCTTTGAAGCCAAGCAATAACAATACAAAAAAAAAAAGCTAAGTCTCAGATTTGTTGTTATCCTTGGGAATAAGGACAGCAACAAGAGTCCTGGTAAGGAATAACTAATTCTTCAACAGCCCTGCAGAACAAGTCTCTGCTCTATTTCCAGTGCACAGATGCAACTTTCTGGAACCATCCGTGAGCATGCCGCTTCAGTTGGGCACTCAGAGATGCGAGTATGGATATCATGGATGTCAGAACAACAGCGTCAGAGGGGAAACACGTTGCCTGGAGCCCACGAGGAAGTTGAAGCCACCATGGCCTTGATGTTCTTGTTCTGTAGCCAAGCAGACCACCTCTGCCTCCAAGGCTGCAAATCCTGTATTTTTCACAAGCACTGGATTCAACTAAAAAAAAAAAACCAAACCAAAATTTAACTATTAAAATACTGGTTTCAGTTAAACACTAACTAGTTGCATCGCTGGTACTAAAAGCTCACTGTGGCTTCGGCTGCCAGAACTTCCAAATAAACTAAGCAAACCTGCTTATAACAGCAGGAAGAAATCAGATCTTTCCAAATGCCGAGGCTCAGCCAAATGCATCCCAGAGTCCTGTGTTGCCATGAACCAGCCAACCGTCATCCGAACTGAGGCTGGAGCTGGTTTCCACATTGCTTTGTTTATATTGACTGCATTTATGATGCCTCAGAAGTTGCCAGTAAAATATTTATTTAGCAGTTAAAACGTTCTGCAAATGATTTTGCTGTCCCAAAAGATAAATATTTCTCAGCATGCTGAAATGATACATTGATGTTTTTGTTAAGGAAATTGCATGTTGATAAAATTTTCTCAGATTACACTTTGTCGTTCCTTTGTATTTGAAGTGGCCACATTAATTTTTTTGTGATATTTATTGTAATTGTAAATTGCACTGAGATTAGAAACATTAAACTTACCATAAAATGAAACACATTTCAAGTATTTCCGAGTCATCTATTTAAGGGCTTGAGGACACTTTTGATCCTTCAGGTGGATGGAAGTGCTCTAAGCTTACAGGACAGGGATCCAACACAAACCAGAATCCTACTTTAAACTCTGGGGAGCCATTTTTTTTCCCCTCTTCCTCTTTTTTTTTTAATTCTCTTTTCTAATACGCTACTATCCAGCACCACTTTGGAGTGTCCCCGCACCACAAAATTTCAATCTGATTCTAAGGTTTATAGCAGATTATAAATGTTTGCAGGCCATTAAATAAAATTAGACACCGCACTGCCATATTCACCCCTTACTTCTGCTTCTTTTAACCTCCAAACAAAATTCACATCCATGGTTTCGACTGAGCTTACCAGCTTGAGGCAACAGTATTATTTCTCTAGACAAGGACAAACGCTTGCAAATGCGACTCCAGACCATCGACGCTTCCATTAAATGCTGTGACCTTTGTGCCCGCTCCCAAGGTACGCTGTGAAAAATTTCACTACAGGATGCGAACACAATCTCAGTACAACAGCGCAGCTCCTAAACCCAGCTTCTACCATTGCTCCGCTGGTCAGCAGCCTCAGCCTTGTTAGCCAACATCTCAAAGCCAGCCCTCCCAGCGGGAAACCTCTGCAAGGTTCAATGTCGGGCTGTGCTCCGAGACACATGGGTGCAAACTTTCTCTTGGTGAGGTGTTCACATACAGATTGCAAATGGACTGCTGAACAAGCCCACGCTTCTGCCACCCCCTGTGTTGGCATTACTTGGCCATGTCACATATTTCAGCCTCCAGGTCTGTTTGTACTACCAAAAATTCTCCCGGCAGTTTTAATATACGTGGTGTCCACTTCAGCCACTGTGCAATCCCGTTGCACGTGGTTAAAAACAGGCCGTACCTCCACCCAGAGATAATCCCAGACTGAAGTCTTCAGGTGCAACACCGGAACTCTCCCAGGTTTAGCATCTGCATTAATCAAGTAAACTTTGATTTTTGGCCACTCCTGTATTAGGCATTAATAAAATAAGACATGTGAAGAGCAATAAAAAACCAGATGTCTTTACTCTTTCTATTATGACGGAAGCTAGCTTCAGCTTTTCCAAGTATCTGCTGAGGCAGTGTGGCTTACCCAGGACAGGAGGTATGCTTGTTTGAACAGGCTCGATGCCTCATCTGCTACAGAAATAGTCTCCAAGCAGCTTCATATCTGGCAAGTGAAGTTTTATTAGGGGAATAAGACATCTCAGGTAATGTATGAATATGCAGAGATCCGTAGATTTAATTCTGAAAAAGTCTCACAAACAGAAATGTGCTCTTATCAAGTACAAATAAATATCCCCATATTGATAAATAAAACATCTTCAGTTTGTCTCTCACATTGCTGGGGCAATTCCACTGTTTCTACCTTGATTTTAACTTAATAAAATAATAATAAAATAACTTAATACTGTTAAAAAGAATTCAGGCATTAAATCAGTTTTCAGTGTAGTCAGTTGCTGTTGTCATATTACCCCTGCTGCTGCAAGAAAACCAGTTTGTGAGTGTACCTAAGTGTACATCAAAGGGGTAGGGAAGCGTAGGGAAAGCATGCTTAATATACAAGTAAGGAAAAGTAAAACCGTCCTCATATATTAGTTCTTCAGTTCTTGTTCCCAGAATTTTGTTTGTCTTCATACTTTGAAAAGAAACTACATTTATTTTGGATAAGGGCAGAGATATTTGTGTTAAGGTCTGGTAGGTAAAATCTTAGCCTCATTACATCCCATGACAAAACTGGAATTAACTTCAAGGATGCTAGTACACTACCTGATAAAAAAAATAAATCTGTGACATGGGTCCTCAATGGTTGTTTTTATCATACACACACACAAAAGTATTTGGGTTTCATAAACACATGACAAGAGATTACATCTTAATTTTGTAAGCTTAAAGCTTTTGTAAGGTTGGTTAAGGTTTTGTTACTGTTAGAGATCCTCCTTATTTTCTTTTACATAGGTGGGCTTTCTTTTTAGTAATTTTCAAATATTCAGCTGTATTACCTGTATATCTTGGTGCAAGCCAGCAAGTATTCTCTGTCCAAGTCATCATAGTATGTAAAGTATCAGCGATAACTGGAACTGATCCTCAGTTACACCTTCTGAGAGAAATCAACCCAAACATATAACCTGAATGCAGCCAGAATATATTTGCTGAGAGCACAGGATGCTGCCAGATCGCAGAGTCCACTTCCACTCAAAACAGTGCCAGCCCAAGCAGTCAACAAGAAAAATGTTCTACTTTGCTACAATCTCCCATCTTCCTCACCAGCCTTTGAATGCATCCTATTACCTAGGTTTAAAATAAAAATGTTTTCCATCATTTGGATGGAGAGCTTTTCATATTTGTCTATGCAAGAAACTTTTCTCCCCTCTTTTCTCCCTTTTGTGGTTTGGTTTTGGGGTTTTTTTTGGTACTGTTTGACTTTAGAAAACCTCTCTGAGCTCATTGGCAATATACAGGGACAGAAGGAAACATTAGGCACATAGGAAAAAGTTCCCATTCTAGCTGTTTTCAGTCCAACTTTTTAAAAAAATTCAACATATACTTTTTGATAACTAACCTTGACATCAATGAATTCCAGCTCTTAAGCTGTACAGTTAATTAAAAAAAATCAAAACCAGCTTTATAAATGAACAGGGTTGCAACCACAACCTCTGAAGAGGCTTCCACCCATTCCTCTGTAAGGAATAGATCCGTAGCCCAGCCGGCACGTGAACCATAGTCTTGCAGAGTAAAACATTTAAGTCTCTTCCACAGGAATTAAAGTAAAAATTCCTCTGGTCATCAGCAAGCCTGAGAGTGCTCTGAATCAAAGCTAACCATTAGAGGGCAACCTGATTACATGAGCAGGGATTATTCTAGTGCAAGGACTGGGTTTCACTCCAAAACCCCTGATATAGGGGATTTAAGACACCCGGGACAGACATGGATTTACAGCCAGAACTCTGAAAAAGCTCTTATAAAATATACAGAGGGACACAAGCCAGAACCATTCATGCTAGCAGTTCTTGCTCTAAAAAGCACCGTACACACCTACATAGTCACTGATGCTCTTCAGTTAGAAATTAAACCCACCACATCTTAGACCCGAGAGTGTGATGAATCTCAGCACAGCCCAACGGGTACAACTGAGGTGCAGGGAGGCAGAAAAAAGCTGAGGGAAACAATGAGACACCTCCATAAAGCAGAGAGTTGCATGGGAAAAAAGAACAGAGGCCGTTATCCTTATGAAAACATAGCACCGAAGTATATCGAATGAAATTATCAGGTGGCAAGCAAAACAAGCAAACGATGGGAAGTAGTTCTTCACGTATTGCACAGATGACAGACCCTGTGCCAGACCATCTAGCATATACCAAGGGCAACTTGGCTGAAAATGACCAATAAATGTAAGAAATGCCTACTAGAGGCTAACACACACCCCCGCCTCTGCCTCGGGAAATCCTTGAGCAACAAATGCCTGCAAAGCGCAGCCACAAGACAGAGGAGGATCACTATTTTCCTTACCTCTTTCTGCACCTTTCTCCAGGCTTACTGCCGGCTGCTATCAAACATACGGCATCGTTAAAGCTGGACCAGCACTGCAATACTTACAGGCTTTGGAAATTCGGCTTTCTCACTGTCGCCCTTCTCTGTGGGTAAATACTGTTCTCGGCAGAGATGTGGTGAGGCTGGGGGCACCAAAACCTGATTGCTTCAGTGTATGCTGACATCATTAAGGATTGAAGTGAAGGAGTAAGAGTGTAACCTCGAATGTAAATTCCCTGGAGTTCTCATTATGGATCTTCTAATTGTTCAGGTGGTTTTTCATCACATGGCAACTCTTAAGGATGCAGTGCAACAGAAACTAGAGACCCAGATCAAGAACTTGGGCAGCAAAAATTACTTCTGAATAGGATGAAACCTGTATTCCTGCCATTCTAGACCAATCATTATTTCTGATCCTTGTTTTTCTTTATCAAATCAGTGGATGCAACAATCCAGGATTAAAACTATAGCCCTTTCCTGGGAAGAGAAGTCGCATCTCCCAGGTACAGCAGCTCTATTTATAAAATCTTTGACTCTGGAAATTACGCCTTGCCTTGAAGCTTTCATCTGCATTGAATGCAGCAACAGAATGTATATTGGACAGAATTTGTGGACACTCAAGGACACATTTACCACGAATACACTAATAAAAATATCGCTGAGGAAAACGCACCTGGAAAATGTGAGATGTGTAAACGTAAGGTCAAAGAAGAGAATTCTTGTAGAGTGCATATATCCAAGCCTAAGAAAACAGGGTGGGTTTTTCATTTTAGTAGAGCAGAAAACACAAATATGTGCCACAGTCTTTGACCCAGTTATGGGTACCACCAATTATGGGCTCTCCAGTTATAAAGGTAGTATTTTCTCATCCAAGCCAAACACAACTCTTCCAAATTCATATAGGGATAACATCTCCTCTGGAGTTTGCCTCATCTGAGAGAAGACACTGTGAGGGAACATACAGAATCAAATAGCCTTAGTTACAGAGAAATACCTTTTCTTCCTAATTTCTTTTTCCAGCCCCAATGAACAGACCACATCACAATATGGTTACAGAAAGCTCTGTCAGGATGTTGTCTGTTGTTATAAATCCCTTCATTAAAAAAAAATAAGCATTGCAATGCAAGAGAGAGAACACAATGGGATGACCATACCCATCTGACACTGCAATGCTCAGAAATGTAGATGCGGGTTTTTGACCGGGACTCCTAAGTACTAACATAGTATAAATACACCCTAAAAATACACTAGGGCTGCTTTAGAGAGTCCAAGACAATACAGAGGCTCTTTGTTTTCCCCTGTAGATATTTCTGAGCAGCATTGCTGTGTGCATCCTCGTTAAGCACAACGCGATAAGTTACATGGTTTTATGGACTGGAGGCCGCAAGAGGGCTCACAGCAAACCACGAAGATCTCTTCTTTAAGTGAAGAGCACATTGTCATGCTTACCTGCCATTCCAAAAAACATCCTCTTCTGAAGTGGTAATTAAGCATCTTTTCAAAACCTAAAAACTGTATCAGTACAACATAGCCAAAAGGGCTCTGCTGGAAAAATAAAGCTCAGCGGGTAGAAGGCAAGCAAGGTAATTTCAAAACTTGGGTACGTATAAAACTCTGCTTGCATAATCATGCAAGGCAAGGAAACAAGCAAATGCCTTTTATGTGTTCAGAGGCCTGGAAAACAGAAAACATCACCCTTTTTGAGAAAAGGAATTTGCGAGTCTGTGGAGGAGACAGTCGGTACGACTTGCTGACCGCGCAAATGCCACAAACACACTTGCCAGTGCTACAGCTCCTGGCGGCAGACCATCACTCTTGCACTTCATCTGCAGCTTCTTTGGCCGTACGTTCAGCATTTCTGGACACCCAAAAGCACGGCAGAAGCACGCAGGACTATCGGTACAACGCACGCTCAGTGGGTCCGCACCTCCCTCGGGCTGTGTTTGCACTGTAAACACGGTGAAAACACAAGGCAATTCTGGAAATCCAGAGCAGGAATTGGAGCTGCAACTCTTTTATTGCATTTTAAGCGTTAGGAATACAGGCGCGAGATCCTCGTCGAAAAACCTATGAAAGTTTTGCCATCCAGATATTTCCTGTTCCATTAGGGGTGAGAGAGCAGCAAAACTAACTGGAAATTGTCTGCATCGAGGCAGCTGAAAGGCGGCTGCCCGATGCCACGCACTGCCTCTGGAGCCCATCGCCCAACAGCACTTGCCTTACCCAGATTTCCAGATTTTAACAAACTACACCCCTTTGAAACCAAATACTCTTTCCCAAGTCCCGATCACACAGAGCCTGTTTTCACACGGAGTATACAAACATTGGTTTAAAATGACGTTTTGTGAAAACTGTTGCAAACGCCTTGACCCCCACGCAGAGAATGAGTTCTTTGGGACCGCAGGGAGAGACTGCGACTTGCAGAACTCATGCCTGAGCGCTGGAGCACGCTTCTCCTTCCACCCTTGCTCGTGCCTGCTGGAAGTGAAAGAGTTAAACTACACACTACTTACTGTCTACCCACAAGCCAGTGAAGGCTACAGACCACTAATTTCTGTGTTTATCTAGAGCTTCTGATGGTCTTTGTTTTTGGGGGTTTTTTTAAGGGTTTTGTTTTCAGATTTTGTTTGTGTTTCTTTTTTTCAAACTAGTCTGTCTTTTTCCCTTTAAACTAAGGGCATAAAAGTTAAATCCGGTGGGCTTAGCTGCAATTTACACGCTGGTAAGTGTAAAGCACTGGCATTTACAAGCCTTCTGTCCCATACACACATACGTTACAGCACAGCCAAAAATCTGCAAATATTCATTAAAATTCAGAAGCAAATTCAGCCATATTTACAGCTGCTTCACATTTGCTTTCTGCAAATATTTGAGCACTTGTACTTTACTAGTACAAATACTAGTGAATGCGGAATTTTTATTTCAAATAACCACTGAGCCTACCATGGTATGTTCGGTTATTGCACGCGTGGCCCATAGACTAACACTTACCCAGTGCAAAATGCCATCCAAGCAGGAAACAAGGGGTACTCTGTGACTTCTACAATTCACAGTACAAAATCTGAATGTGAAACACTTCCACGCTCATTAACGTGGAAATTTCACAGCACACCACAGAACTACAAAAAAACCCACCACCACCCT
>VWZZ01002725.1:0-45872 GCA_013399095.1 Psophia crepitans
CCCTTGTGATTCTGTGATGTTTGAGGTTCCTTTGAACCCAAACCAGTCTGTAATTCTATGACTTGCCCCCTTGCTTGATTAATAGTACTTCCATAAGGATCAGTTACCAATATTATAGAATCTTCAGGCATTATTAAAGAATGCGCAGCTAACTATTTGCTAGTCAAGCAAATGTTAGTATTCACTGAATCCTGAAGTACAAGCCATGCTTAACTCACAGCGAACCCTCCACAACCAACTACATTTTGCTGTAATGAATGTGTGAGGTACATTGATTGCTAGGATGGCCCAAGTCCAATATTGACAGAGAACTAGAGTCTCAATGACGCAAACTAGCTACCTTGCTGTTGGAAAACAGGGGACTGCAGTGTTACCTCATCATCCACAGCAATGGAGTTAGAAGTCGCCCAGAGCCTAACTGGACATGCAAGAAGAACTTAACATTTGGAAATACCACATTCCTCTTCTGAAGTTACATAATCCCACAATGACAAAAAGCTACAGACATGAGAAACAGACATGGCAGAGGAATTGTGCAGTCAGTGGTGGGATACTACACATCCAACAGACTGATCCTTCAAAGAGTGTATCAGAAGCAAAGCAAGTAAGATTTCTGCTCTGACTCACTCACATTATAGGATGTCTCAACTGACTAAATGGTACACTGTCAATGATGTCATTCTGGAAATTTTATACAAATGTTTACAGTTACCCAGGAACTGTTTATAAATTGGCAAACCAAAGAGATTTCCATTTACAATATAATCCTATTGTATCCTCCTAGGGTGGCTCTGAAATTAATAGAATATGAACAGTAAACTTAAAGCCATCTGACTGCAACCCAATTGACCTATTCGGTAAAGACCAAAAATTACACCTTACAGATGAATGAAAATATTGATATTTTGCCAAAGAAAAAATAGGGCACAGAAGTTGCCAAAAGCCTCTACAAAACAGAACAAAAAATGTTTCTGGATGTTTATTCATAGGGTTAAACTCAAGATGTTGCCGATGCATGCAAGTCAACTACAGCAGTTACTTGAAAGCTGTATCTACACAAAGTTGTGGAATGGTATCATCACAGAAGCAGCACCTTAGAGTGTTACAAAGGGTAGTTTTGTCCAAATGAACTGCTTACTAAAGCAAAAAATTTCTAAAACTCCAAATACAGAAACTCTTTACTACAAACCATCAACTTACTTTCATTTGGCTTGGTTTTGAGGTTTTTTTTGGGGGTATGCATCTCCTGAAGAATTGTAAAATTAACCTTTCATATCCCATATATTTCCAATTAAGCTCACAAAGTCAATTATTAAAGGCTTAGAATTAAAGATATAATTCAAATCTGAATTTTTACATCTTCAATGTGCATATTAATGATTTAAGAACCTCTAGGAAATACCAGAATTCCTTAAAGTGTACTTTACTCAACGTTTTTAAGGTTGATTTGATTGGATGTATGCTTTAAAAACTTTAAGAAATATATTGATGAATTTTTGGGCATTACTGGTACTGGGCCACGTACTATTATTTCTCCATTTAATAAGTTTATGTTGCTGTGCAACCAAGAGCTAAAATAACCTAATAAACATTAATTAACATTTGCACAACACCCTGTAATGTGGTTACTTGCAGTTTTACAGTCAGGAAAAGCTGAGACACTAAGAGGAACTCTTAGATCATATAGTGAATCAGCAGTAGCACAGCAATACAGAAAATAAATCCTCATCCCGCTTTCTACCATGTCTGAGCTAGGCCCTTTTTAAGGGAATAAATCCTCCAACTAATTCTATTACTTCAAAATATTGTTCTGAATTAATTTGCCAAAATTGATATTGCAGCTTTCCACCCAAAACTGATGGGTTTGATTTTCATTTACCCTACATTCATTTACCCTACATATGAAAAAAATCAACATTTCTTCTTAAATTATTTGAAAGCAGCCATTGCACTACTGCAGAACTAAATTATGAAAGTTCCCATGGTTTCACTTCCAGCTCCCACCTGCTTCTGTGGCAGAGTAAGAAAGTTTTCCAGGTCTACATATAGCATTCACAGGTCTACAAAGACAGAATTTTCCACCAGACTCTCCCAGCTGATCCAGCAACAGACCACAAGAGAAATCACTGATTATAGCTAGAGCTCTTCAGTCTCTTTTTGTCTACAAATTCCTTCTCCTTTCCAATAATTACATTGTCCAGATGTTATCCAAGAACATCTAGTACTTTTGGTTACAACTCTACCTTCCCACATACCAATAAGTCCATCCACTCTAGCTCGAGCTGAACGGGAGCTGTCAACTTCAAAGGACTCCTCAGAGGAGCATCTGGCATGCACAGACTCCTACCCCATGTGCTTTCAAAACACAATGAATGCTCTTCTGAAATAACATGGCCATCCAGGAAGAATTGTCCTGCAGACAGATCCAGTCCACACATCAGTTCAAACACTCCCATCATGTGTAAGGATCACTTCCAGATGTGTTCGCACCTCTTTTGAAGGTTTAATTTTGGACTATGAAAAGCCCATTCAATCAAAAAAATTGCAAAAGCTTGGTGTCCTTCACCAAGGGACACGAAACTAGGTAGTTATGCAGATTGCTCCAGGGATTACCAATTGCACAAGCTTTGTAGAACCTTATTTGTCATCTTATCTTGCCAATTTGTTTGCATAATA
Organism: Psophia crepitans; assembly: GCA_013399095.1. NCBI lineage: Eukaryota > Metazoa > Chordata > Aves > Gruiformes > Psophiidae > Psophia > Psophia crepitans. The sequence goes on from VWZZ01002725.1 coordinate 2,677, forward strand.
GCTGGAAAGGAGTGCTGATTAAATTTCTCCTCCAGTTTGATGAGCCAGTGCTAACTTGCCTCTGGTTCAAAGTCAAAACAAAGTGAAAACTAAAGCATTTGTAAAAATAAATATCTTGTGCTTAATTAAGCTGCTAATATTTATCTTAATTTTATGTAACTATCTCCTAGGCATTTTACTATTTCCTCTAACATAACTAGAGCCCTTATAAGTTACACCAACTCTACTGCAGTTAAATCTTAGCTTTTATTTCTCCAGCATTTAGCAATTCTGCCTCTTGAAGTTTGTTCCTTTTAAATAGAGAACATATCCAACCCAAAGCAATCTTCACTGATTTATGCCAATTAAGAATCTGAAAAGTTTTACTGTTGCCCGAGATGTGTACTTATTCTTACCACTCCTAGATTAATATCCATGGTTACAAGTGATTAAGTTTTCCTGTGTATTCAATTTAATGCTGATAAAATCAGCAAGATATGCAATTAGGAAGATGGTATCTAATGTTTTGATTAAATTTTAACATTCAGAAGTTCTACATAAAGCTTTAGGCTGCTGGGTTGGACAATTAATACAACTTTGGTCTTAGTAATTAGGCTCAAAATTCATTCTCCATATGGTTGTAACAAGTTAGACATCCCAGAGTTCACTAATCCTGGTAATGATACAATCAATAAAGCACTGCTGTTTATTCTAAGACTAGTACCATGAGGTTTTGCACCTGAAGTGCAGTCTGCAGATGACACGTGATTCCCTAGTTATAATGAAGATAATTACATGTAGCATCAAGCCAGTAATGATGATTTTACAGGTAACGGTGTCCAGTCTATTTCCAGCTCAGATAATGAAATATCCTACAAAGGTGTGTTTACAACCACTTGGTGAGACCACAGTAAAATGAAGCAATTTAAAATAGCTCTGCTTTTTCCCCACTTCCGTTAATAAAGGATGTCATGAGATGTTCATTATCATGGGATCTTTTTAGATTACTAATCCATCATTTGCAATAAATAATTGATGCTAACACTTTAATAAGTCACATGAAAGCACTCATTACTACCTGACTAGTTTCCGCTTGTGCTTAACCACAGTAGAAGCAAATTACTCCCATGGCCTCCAATTGACTGACACACCTCAAAGCCCAACGTCACTGTTAGGAGGTCAGTTTTACAGATGCGTGTATGCTTTCCCATCGCAATCACAAAAGAGCAAACATTGACTGATTTAAGTAACCTGTTGTTTTGAGATGAGTATGTGAAGAATTACCATGACCGTGATCCATCCTTGTGCAGCAAATGTCTAGATGACCTATCAGCTGCAGCTTGCAACACCTTTTCCAGCCTCTTCCCCACTTCAGGTGAATGGCGCAACCCTGAGCAGAGCCAATGCACTTTGGAACATTCACCAAGCATTTTACTGTTCCCACAAAACACAACTGGTTTAAGGATTATTCATGACAGGAACGCCCACATCAGTCCTCTTGGCCAATGGTAGAAGTAGAAAATGCTGGAACCAAAACTTTTTCAGAGTGCTCCCCAAGGTTAAGATTTTGTCCAAACACAACAAGAGCCTACAAAGAATATTTTGATGGAACACAGCAACCTCACCTACAGTTAGCGCAGAATCAGTTGCCCTACCTGGTGCCTTCAGGGAAGGGTTTGTTAGGAACAGTGCTATCACCTAGCCCCTCCCTAGTTTAGTATTCGACACTTAATTTGACCACATCTGGGGAAATATGCATATGCTTTTTTTTTTTTTGCAAAGCATTACATATGTTTCTCATGCCAGTGATGAGGGGCAACGGGGGTGGGGAACAAACACATACCTTTCAAAAGAGGATAAAACTGATATTTAACATTTTCCTAGTTCAGATTGCCTTTGGTTGTTTCATGAAGGAAGTGTATTCAACCATGCAGAGCTTTTCAGATCTTCCAGTCACACCTTCTTGTAAGTTCAAGTGTCAGACCTAGAGTTTCCTGGACATGCTAATCTACTCTAGCCACCAGCGTGCGCTGGTAGCCCAGAAAACCAACTGTGTCCTGGGCTGCATCAAAAACAGCGTGGCCAGCAGGTCGAGGGAGGGGATTCGGCCCCACTGATGAGACCCCACCTGGAGTACTGCATCCAGCTCTGGGGTCCCCAGTACAGGAATGACATGGAGCTGCTGGAACAAGTCCAGAAGAGGCCACAAAGTTGATCAGAAGGACAGAGCACCTCTCCTGTGAGGACAGGCTGAGGGAGTTGGGCTTGTTCAGCCTGGAGAAGAGAAGGCTCTGGGGAGACGTAATTGCAGCCTTCCAGTACCTGAAGGGGCCTACAGGAAAGCTGGCGAGGGGCTGTTTACAAGGGCAGGGAGTGATAGGACCAAGAGGGAATGGGTTTAAACTAAAAAAGGGGAGGATTTAGGTTAGGTATGAGGAAGAAACCCTTCCCTGTGAGGGTGGTGAGGCACTGGAACAGGTTGCCCAGAGAAGCTGTGGAGGCCCCATTCCTGGCAGTGTTCAAGGCCAGGTTGGATGGGGCTTTGGGCAACCTGGTCTAGTGGAGGGTGTCCCTGCCCATGGCAGGGGAGTTGGAACCAGATGATCTTTGAGGTCCCTTCCAACCCAAACCATTCTGTGATCTACGTGATGTATTAAACTTCCCTAGACTGTGTCCACTGTAGTGATAGCACTAATGCTTTTTATCCAGTGGGAATCAGCAGATCACATCCATTGTTGTGGGTCTGCACGGCAAGATTTTGGTAGCGGAGGTGCCACAGGGGTGGTGGCTTCCAGAAAAAGCTGCTGGAAGCTTCTCCTGTGTCTGACAGAGCCAATGCCAGCAGCTCCAAGACTGACCTGTCACTGGCCAAGGCTGAGCCCATCAAGAATAGTGGCAGCACCTCTGGAATAACATATTTAAGAAGGAAAAAAAAACCCAAACACCAAACAACTGCAGGAGTTTTTGCAGCCAGAGAGAGGAATGAGAAGATGTAAGAAACTCTGCAGACACCAAGGTCAGTGCAGAAGGAGGGGCAGGAGATGCTCCAGGCACCAGAGCAGAGACTCCCCTGCAGCCTGTGGTGAAGACCGTGGTGAGGCAGGCTGTCTCCCTGCAGCCCATGGAGGAGGGGTGTAGAGATTCCACCCACAGCACATGGAGTACCCCACGCCAGAGCGGGTGGAGACACCTGAAGGAGGCTGTGACCCTGTGGGAAGCCCATGCTAGAGCAAGTTCCTGGCAGGATCTATGGAGAGAGGAGCCCACACCAGAGCAGGTTTGCTGGCAGGACTTGTGACCCCATGGGGGACCCAACCTGGAGCAGTCTGCTCCTGAAGGTCTGCACCCCATGGGAGACCCTTGTAAGGACTGTAGCCCATGGCAACGACTCACATTGGAGAAGTTTGTGGAGGACTGTCTCCCATGAGAGGGACCCCACATTGGTGCCAGAGAAAGAATCCTCCTCTGAGGAAGAAGCGGCCAAAACAATGTGTGAACAACTGACCGTTAGCCCCGTCCCCATTCCCCTGCGGGAGAAGCGGAGAGAGATTAGAGGTAAAGTTAAGAAGGGAAGGGAAGTGTTTTAAGATTTATTTTTATTTCTCACTGCTCTGTGTTTGCCTGGTAATAAATTAGATTAATTTCCCTCATAAGTCTGGTCTGGTTTGCCCATAATTAGTGAACAATCTCTTCCTGTCCTTATCTCAATCCGTGAGCCATTCATTACACCTTTTCTTCCCTGTCTAGTTAAGGGGGAGCGGGGAGTGATAGAGCAGCTTTGGTGGGCACCTGGACTCTAGCCAAGGTTAACCCACCACCATCCATGAAAGACTTAGCTGCACACAGCAGTTTTGTCAGGAAACACAGGAGGCCTGGGCCTGTTTTTTACCTTGATTCTCCTGATGCAGCTACACCTGGGGTAGAGGGAGCTAATATTCCCTCTTTCGACACAGGGACCTGGTCTTCAAGAGTTTTCCTGCTGCTGGAAAGGAGAATTTTGAAAAAGACTAAGGTCTAATCCCTCTCTCATTCTGGCACCTTTGTGACACTGGGACATATATGGTAGCCTGCATGCCAAATGCATCCAACAGGGCAGGCCCTTTGTCATGCTAGCCTGTTCATCAAGGCTAGTGGGAAATTTTGATTCAAAATAAGAGCCCAGCACTGGGCTTCTTGGTTATGCAAAAGCTAGATTTCAGACTGTATCACAAAACCAAGATCATATCTCAGATTCACACTACACCAGCCACACCTCTTTCAGCTGCCCTTGCTAGCTGTACCAGAGAATGTCTATGTAGAGTGTACAGACTGCATCCTTTACCCAAAAAAGTCACCCTTCCAACTTGTTTAAGTAGTGCTTTTGCCCCATAAATCTAAGATCAAAGAACTTTGGAATTTCCTGAAGTTCCAGGATACTCTGCTATTGCAGATAGCTCTTCCTCCTTTAGTTTACAAAGCTCAGGCAAGTCAGACAACAAAATTAACAATGTTGTGTGCTTGTTGCTGGTTTTCGGGTTTGGTTTTTGGGTGGGTTTTTTTCTTGGTGGTGATTTTTGGTTTTTGTTTGGTTTTGGGTTTTTTTTTTTTTGACTGGCTTACTTAAAAAAAACACAACCAAGACAGACTGTTCTTCATACTTTCCAGCATTAGTTTGGCTTACTACTTTCCAGGCAGATAAGTCCAGCTGCATCTCTAACCATGAAATCTGATGTATAATATGTAAAAATACCTGGAGTGAAGGTGTAAACCATTCATGACAGCTCCTCAGACATGCCAGCATTTTTAGAAGACAATTAGTAGCAATAGTAGATGGATAGTTTGACCTAGAAGGACATAGAATAAGAACAAACTGAGCAGATTGCAGAGACCTGCTAATTAACTTCCTCCAGGACCAGTCTATCAGCAGGATGCAGGTTTAAGCAATTAAGCATAGGAGATTTTCATAGCTTCACTGTTTTATCTTCTAATCACTTTGCTCCGGCTGCACACATACTGAACATTGGGGATTAGTTCCCAGTGTTCCTTACACCAGCCTATCATAAAGGCATATCCTCTAACTGCATTTCTATAGGCAGCTGAAGTATGACATCAACAGTAAAGTCACCAGCTCAGATTTTAGCAAGCAACACTGAGCTTTGCAGAGCATCCACAGAAGTTATGCCAGCACAATATATCAGACAGGCTTCCCCCAGCTGAACTTAGCAAGCAAGGGTTAAAAAGGTTTTTCATCTAGCATTAGAAAGGAGCATAGCTATGAGGGTTCCTCTCTACTTACTGAGCAATCATCTTCTTTGCAGTACTGCTAATTCCCCCAGACACTCTTCTATTCCTACAGAATCAAGAAAAACTTTGTTATATTTATAGGTTGCAGGTTACACTTACCTTTTACAGAAACTTTGCTCCTGACAGTAGTGAAAAGCATATGCTCAGTAAGAAAGTAAAAGTTACACCACAAGCAGATTAATTCAATGAAATCAGGAGTGCCTTTTACAGAGAGCAAAAACCAACTTGCACTAGCAAGTCTGCCCTGACATGCTAGCCCAGGTCAGTATCTTTGTGGTCCAGCACGTCTGTTCTTTCAAACTTCCTGCACTCACCAGCAGCTGCCACAGAGCTGCTTGTCCACCAGGCAGGAGGGGGCCAGCACTCTTGCGCAAATCCAAGGCTGCCAAACTTCTCACAGAGCTGTGGCAAACAAACCAGGCAGCCAAGACAGGGCGTGACCAGCTACAAAGGAAGAGTCTTTGCTCCTGCTTATAGGGGGCTCAAGCCACACAGCAGCCCAGGCCTGCTTGCCATGGGTCACCAGGGCACCAACCAGCCCTGCAATCATAAAACACATCAGTCTCAGACCCCTTTGCACCAACTTGAGCATTTGAACCCGAACCCCAAATACAGGGAGGTCACATGAGGGGGGCTGCCAGCAGGGCAGAAAGCTGCCAGGACCTGCACCCTGAGCACTGGGAGGGCTTATCCCACCTCACGCTGCTCTGCCCCATGCCTCTGAAAGGCTGGGACACAAGATACCTCCTCACAGGAGGAACACACAGATGGCACTGCCAGGGCCAGCCCCTAATCACTAGGCAGAAGCCCAAGCTAGGAGGACACCCAAGAAGGAGCCCACAGACACAGCTCATCCAAGCAGCAGGGAGGCAGCTCACACCAGCAGGAAAACTAGACTGGCCCCTCTGGAGCCATCCATGCTCACAGGCAGCCGCAGAGCCCCAGGTGACACACACCTTGACTGCAGGGCTGTCACCCTCGGTCTGCTCCCAGCACAGCCAGCCACAGACCCCGGGCCTGCCTTGGGGGGGTGAAGAGGACGGCACATTGCCTAAAGCACCCCGAGGGGCTTTACGCCCACCCTGAAACGCTGGAGGCCCAGCCGAAGGCAGCAGCCAGCACTGATCTACCAGTGCACCACCCAAAATATTCTACAGCATTCTGTTTATTTTTAAACGAGACAGGACAAGCACATTCACGCTTACACACAGGCACAAGCAGACACCAACAGCTTCCCCAGAGGAGGAAAGGGGCTGCAGGCGCACAGGAGCACGCGGCCGTTTCGCTTACCCACCAGCAGGAGGAGCCTGGCGGGCCCAGGCCCAGCTGCCTGGCGGCCCACACGCTCGGCGGCCGGGGGGATTCCGAGCTTGGCAGAGGGCAGACGCCGGAGCTGGAGGAGGGCTGCTGGGCTGCCCAGCCAGCCAGCGGGGGCCATGGCACCTGAGGTAACTTGCGGTCCCCCGCCCCTGGAGGGGGACACAGCTTTTCCCGCCAAAGCGCTGAGGTACCGGAGGAGCCACCACAGCACCGCTCAGTCCCTGGCCAGCCCTCTTCCTCCCTTTCCTCCGCGTTTATTAACTATGTACAGGTGCACTCAGTTACTCACACGGCCCACCCGCCGCAGGGCCCACGCACTACCCCAGAGTACAGCTGAAAGCAAAAAGCCTTATTTACACTCTGCTTTTCCTGCCATTCTCATATAATTTATTTTTTTTTAATATCAACATGAATATTTTGCCTCAGGTGTGATTCCAGCAGTTTTTCAGTCAGGCTTGCTTCCTTACACTCCACTGTCTTCCTCGTTGCTCAGCAGCCCCATGGTGAAGGATCAGGAAAGGGATCTCTAATCCTTTCTTACCTTCTCAGGCTGAAGGAAATAAACTTTTGTGCTAAGACCTGTGAAGAGAGTCATTGCACCTGCTGGATCGGGAGGCAGATAAAAGACAGACATTAAACCCCAACTACCCCATAAGGCCCCAAGAGAACTGAATTCTGATGGGAGTTGTCGTCAAAGAAAGAACTTCTGTGGCAGAAATTTATCAGTCCTTTATTTTCCCCTATGAAGAATCTCAACGCTATGCCTTGCATTTAAACCCACATGCTTGTAGTGATCTATTTACTCCTCTCCACCTGACAGCTCAGTTAATTTGGGAAGCGCTCACCTGACCCTGCAAGCCTCGGGGTAGACACAGCACTCCTGTCATCAGCTGGGTGAGCAGCTCTAGGCAAAGTATGGCAATTTAAAAGAGCCATCACTGCCACAGAGGTTATTAACTCTTCCCTGCAGAAAGAAGGGAACCTATGTAAACCGTCATTAGGATGGTGCATCATTGCAATGCATTATTCATATGATGGTGGCAACTCTAAGTTCCAGTAAATTCATAAGCTTCTCTGTTCCGTAAGTACATAGACCCAGCCCTAAATGCCTGAAATTTAAGTAGGTGACACAGGCAAAGAGTGTGGAAATGAGGTATAAGAAATTAAGCTATTTTTCCAAGGTCACTCAAGAGGCCTGTTGTCAGATGAAAAACAAAACCTGGGTCTGCATCTAGTCGTTAACCACAGAGGCCTCGTTCCCTCATCTCCCAGTCAGTATGTCTGAAATTCTTCTTGCCTCCAGCCTTCCTCCTCCTTAATGTTACTTCATTTCTGAGGTTTAGCTCCTGACCCATGCCACATTTGGCAGACGCTGCCTACACGTCAGCCCTAGGAGCTGTTATGTTATTACGATTGACCATTTCAATAATAGTGCGTGTCTCTACCTTTCTTGTTTTGCCTTGTCGTGTTGTCCATGACACCATGGACACCTTGTCCACCTGCTGTTTTTGAATTGTTTTTACAGGTTGCAATCCTGTTCAAATTCAGGGCCTGATAATGCAGGTGCTGGATGAAGTGAGGATGATAGTGCTGCATCACAGATGTGGCCTCACCTGCCACCAGACAAAGAAAAAAGTCTCCTTAAAAAGCTTCTAAAGGCCAGAGTAAGTAATGTCAGAGTTTCCCAGACCAACTACTTTTGAAACTGTAAGAATTTCTTCACTAGGCTGTAATAGCAGAATGAACTACAAAGCAGGAAATTACTCCGTCCTGTCCAGCCTTAGGGTAGCCTTTAAACACTCCTTATGAATCAGAGATACAGGCACTGACAGTTTTTAATACTTGCTATCCTCCAGTGCTAAAATGCTACCAAGAAGTTAAACAATGTACATGTTTGATTGTCAGATCCAGTTCAGATTTGATAGCATCCAATGAAACATCTTTCACTTTCTTTAGCATGGCTGCCACTAAAAAGCTCACGTATCTGAAACAGTCCTATTTACAAAATCATAATCTCTTTATTTTTTTCCTACTCATCAAACAGCATCATTGGATGGGCCCTTCTGAATAAGAGGGCAGTTTCTACACATCAAACTCATGAAACTTCCAGAGGAATGTAGGAATGCAGGGGTTCTCTCTGATCGCTGGGTAGTGTGCACTCGCAGCCCAGAAAGCCAACCGTGTCCTGGGCTGCATCAAAAACAGCATGGCCAGCAGGTCGAGGGAGGGGATTCTCTCCCTCTACTCTGCTCTGGTGAGACCCCGCCTGAAGTGCTGCGTCCAGCTCTGGAGTCCCCAGTACAGGGAAGACATGGAGCTGCTGGAGCAAGTCCAGAGGAGGGCCACAAAGTTGATCAGAGGGCTGGAGCACCTCTCCTACAAACATGGGCTGAAAGAGTTGGGCTTGTTCATCCTGGAGAAGAGAAGGCTCTGGGGAGACCTAATTGCAGCCTTCCAGTACCTGAAGGGGTTTACAGGAAAGCTGGCGAGGGGCTGTTTACAAGGGCAGGGAGTGATAGGACCAAGGGAGAATTGGTTTAAACTAAGAGAGAGGAGATTTAGATTAGATGTGAGGAAGAAATTCTTCTCTGTGAGAGTGGTGAGACACTGTAACAGGTTGCCTAGAGAAGCTGTGGATGCCCCATCCCTGGCAGTGTTCAAGGACAGGTTGGATGGGGCTTTGGGCCATAACTGGCAGCTTCTCCCAGAAGAGGCAAAAAGATGAGCCGCATATATCTAAGCCCATGGAATTCATTAATTATCTTGACCTGTTAAAATACAGGGCTTTTTTTTTTTCCTGGGACACTTTTCAGTTTCTCAACATAGAGCAAATTATGTGATAAAAGTCGTAATAGAACTCAGAGAATTCATACAACTTTTGTATTAGATTCCCTTTTACTTCAATTCTCTCTTCTGCTACATGTAGAGACATCATAACTTTTAGGACTATTTTCAGTATTACTTATGTCACCTGAGTCTCTCCTTTTATATATGTGTGGAGGAGAGGTAAGTCATTAGGAAGATAGATGCTGCCAAACTGTTTCTGGTATATGTCTTGTGCTGTCCAAAGCTACAAAGGGATGACACTGTCAGGCATTATGCAATGTAAGAAAAGTGAGGATTAAATTTACATCAGGCTCAGAGAAAGAGACTGCCTGTGCTTCAGCCAACCTCATAACTATTTCTAGTTGCTGTCAGCTTCTGTGAGTGAAAACACGGGCAAGTAGTGACAGGACAAGGGACATGGGTTTAAACTAAAAGAGGGGAGATTTAAATTAGATATACTGAAAAAATTCTTCCCCATGAGGGTGGTGAGGCACTGGAACGGTTGCCCAGAGAAGCTGTGGAGGCCCCATCCCTGGCAGCGTTCAAGGCCAGGTTGGATGGGGCTTTGGGCAGCCTGGTCTAGTGGAGGGTGTCCCTGCCTATGGCAAGGGGTTGGAACTATATGGTCTTTGAGGTCCCTTCCAACCCAAACCATTCTATGACTCTATGATTCTAAAAGGAGTTACAGAGTTATTTCAACCAGGACAATGAATGTATGCTCCTACAGCTACTAATTTTTTTTTAATAAGCAAGGTTAGTAGAACTCCTTATTTTGAAACCTGCCTAGTGCTTCCAATTTCTGAGCCCCAGTTTCAGTTGCATATGCATTTGTCAGCCAAACCTCCTGGGCTACAATTTTCCATACTAGGTAAACACTATAAGCCTTAGTCACCCATTATTTGGAAATGTCGATTTCTAAGAACAAGGCTAAGGGTTGATTTTGATGGTAAAAAATGACAGTGTTGACAGTTGTTTTCTTTGGGTGAAGGGGTGTTGGTTTTTTATTTTTATTAAAGAAAAGCTAGAGAAGCATTTTCTGTGAAGAAAAGAGTTTAAATTTGACCTGGACCCAGTGTTCCCTAGAAAATCTGCCCATGTTTGCACAAAATATAAAGCCTTCAAATGATGACTATTTGGCTTCAATAGAGTTATTTAACTGCTTCATCTAATGGCTAAAATTTCATTCTCGCTGAGCATGCGTTCACACAACTCCTCTGCACGCCGAGATTGTGCATACATTGCCCCGGTCAGCAGGGTTTCTGGGCAAGAGTGATGCAAGAGCAAGGAAAAGCAAGGAGGCAGCTTGGGCAGTGTGGGGAGGGAATGTGTCTTATTCTATAGCAGGGCCCAATCAAACACATGGGAAATAAAGTCTGGGAAGTAAATTGGGAAAAAATGTCTAGGCAGCATAGCTAGGGATGGAGATGGCAAAGACTCTTTAAGGACTCTTTGAGATCCATCAATAATAAAGAGGAACTGAAGGACAAGCAAAGGACTAAGGAGAGGAAGGAGTGTAGGTTAACGACAGAGAGAGGGCGACAAACTAACAGAGTAAAAAGAAGAGCCAACAGGTCAACAGGGTTGGAAGGTAATAGGTGGGGGAATGAATGGATAAATCTATGCCCACCAGAATATTCCCCTCCAAGGTCTGGAAGGGCAGGCAAGACCAATGAAACCTCCTTGAAAAGAGTCCTGACCCGTTCGAGTTCTGAAGCTATGACAGCCTTTCTTCATGGTGAGGACTCGCCAACATCCTCGGGAAATCTCTCTATTCATCCTGACTGTTTTTAAACAGAGCAAATTTAAAACCAAGCTGAAAATATGAAAGGAATATTTTTCATGTTGCGCAATCAGTCACCCCAAAGAGATTCCAAAATTGGCAGAAGAGCTCAGCCAAAGAAGCCTGAAGCAAACAAAGGCGCAAAACAAAGCCAAAACTGATTTCACCTGGCTTTACCTAGCAAAACCAAAAAAAAAGAAAAAAAAAAGAAGAGCCAACAGGCTGGTGGTGTGCATGGGTGTGAAAACAAACCTGTCACGCTGAAGGTGGTGTTGCGACTCACTCAGGAGTAACACCAAGCCACAGTGACTTTTTTCCAGTCTTCCACTGTTACAACATGGGAGCATTCACCTGGGTCAGCCACTGGTATTCAAACCTTGCCATGCTTTAGCTATTGCACAACCAACCAGCTCTGGTTCATGTACTGGCAGTTACTCTTGCTTTATTTACACAGAGCAAATCTGTTGCTCGTTGCAGTGGGAAGTTTTAAGAAAGGACAAACATGGGATTATCACTCAGAAATTACTGGCTTCTTTGTGCCCAGAGCCTTGTCCAAGGCCACCCACACACCCGGTAGCTGGGGTGCGTGCAGGAGTCCCTGGCTTCCAACCACACGCTCAGTTATTCGACCTCTCTGGCAACTTTGCTGGATATAGAGGCAATACTATTGCAGATTTTCCTCAGCTGGCACCATGGGCATCCCCCAAGATGACTGATAGCAAGAGAAGCCCCCACATACTTTGATGCCTTACTCTAATAATGGCTAGATAACAAATCGCTAAGTGGCGAGCCCAGCCTCTGGCATACTGGGAGAGGTTTAGGGCAGTCCCATTAAGGTCAGCGGGTTCCCCTCAAACTGTTCCTGCAGAAGAGGGTGCACAACCATTCTCCGGGACTTGTTTGCTCACTAGTCGGTGGGGCCACAAGGAAAGCTTTGACATCTCCAATAATAAGCAAAGTGAATGTTCTCCTCAATCCCACAAGATGGCAGAAGATGCTCAAAAATTCCCCCTTGGTCAGCTGGAATGATACTGCAGGCTTTAGTTCTCGTCTGACAAACCCTTGCTCTGTGAGGAGTTAAATGAAACCATATTTTTTAATAAGACAGGAGAAGCCTGGCAAAGGCGTATCAGCGAGTGTTCATGGATCTCTTAGGAGCCATGGGGTGTTATGTCAGTGACTCAGCGGCACTGACAGACCCATGTGGGGAAGTGTTTCATGTGGGAACAGTCTCCAGAATTTGCTTTCTTGTAAAGCAAAAAAAAAAAAAAGAGAGAATGAGCAAACTAAAAGTGAGCAGAGAAAACTGCAACTGGCTGTATAAAGTTTTTATTTTTAATATCAGAGCTTGCAGACACTCTGCCTGTAACATTCCTTACTTTACTCACAGCATGAAGACATGAGAAAGCCGCGAAAATTCAGACAGTTTGTCAAGAAAGGTCAATTTTTTTTTTATTCCCTCTAGTTTACAGCTGACTTCTCCCCCTGTTAAGGACTTTTTTTTTCCAAAGACCTAATTAAAAGCTAGTGCCTGCACCAGATCATATTCCACCCTTAGGATAATAATAATAATCCAAAGCAATCAGAAATGGCTGAATTCAGTACTAATTAATAGCCCTGTGGATGAGTCTGATACTTCATGTAAAAATATAAAGAAAAGGTCACTGAAAATTGAATGAAGTTTCTATAGTGATATTTCTGATGCAGGAAGCACTGAAGACGGTCTTTGCATGATCACCTTCAGAAGGAAGAGATAGGAAATACCCGAATGGATTTAAACACCCCAAAAGGTGTCAGCTCAGCTCCTTCTGGGAGTTTTCCTGTGACTGCACGGAGTAACCACTCATAGGTCAAAACTCCCCCACTTCAGCGGATGAAGGAGACTCAGCCCTGACCTGACGTAACCACTTGCATTTTGGGCTGGATGAAGCTCGCTGCCTGCAGAGGTGCCAGCTGCCAGCGACAGGGACCTCGGTCCTGCAGCACTGAGGCAGAGGTCCACCGTTTCTCACAATGCAGTGCTGCAAGCAGCAGTGCTACAGGACGTTAAGAAGATGTTTATGCTCAGAGGGTAGTACCTGACTGCCATTTAGTCTGCACTATGGAATCTATGGATATGAGACAAGAGACCCTAAAGCACATTGTTCATCCCTGATCTGTCAAGTCTGCCCTTTCATGCCTTCTCCTCCAAAGATTTTTCTAGGGCTGAAGCCTCTGGCAGGCACCTTACACCACTTAACATGTTGCTTCAGTCTCCTAACTTAAAATACATTTTTTTAATTATAAACACTTAAACATTTATGGTATTTTTTCCTACACTGCAGCTGGAATGCATATATGTACTTTATTTCTCTGATCTCTGCTGTGCTACTTCAGCAGATATATTTTTGTACCTGATTTGTACTGACTAGGATACATTTTTTTTAGACTTTCCAGAAATAGTTAATACTGGGGCACTGCCTTCGATGAACTTACTCCACTTAGGACACAGTGTCGTCTTATTTGACTGTTACTGCCTGTCCCCTTGTGGCCAGAAACCAGACTGAACTCAGCCTACAGATTTAAACAGATCATTTGCCTTGAGTAAGGAGGAACAGCTTGTTTTGCTGAAGAAGAAAGCTCTTTCATAGCACACTAGTCCCTAGAAAGCCTTAGATTTAACTATCATGGAAGTAATTTTCAACTCCAGAATTCAGATTCCCTTTTTGAATATCCTGAAAACTTTTCACATTCACATCTGAACTCTAGGTTCTGCTGTTATCCGTTTGCAAGCAAAATCTGGATCCCAGCCTGAATTTCAAATAACTTTGGTGGTTAAATCACTACAGAAGCGTGAGCAAATTCAGAAATAAAGGTTCTATTTCACAGCTTCTCATTCACAGTGAAACACAAAGTCTGGGGCTACACGTGTGCAAAGCTTTGCACAACTGAAGGTGTGCAGAGAACAGAAAATAACCTTAGATTCTGTCCCAAAGTCTTTAGCCCAAGCTGAAATGCCAATGAGTTTGATTCAGACAAATGCAATTAAGTCTTTCCTTCAGGTAGTTAACACTGTAAATTCAATTAATATTGTCTAAATTTTAAGTTGAGCAGCAACTATAACAACAGATACACTAAGCATGGAGGTTTTGGGAAGAGTGAGGCCCTCCAGCAAAGTGAGAGGACAGAAGGATGCATTAGGTGGGAGGCACTGTGGACTGTAACGTAGGAACTGTGGGAGAAGACTCACACTGTCTATCAGAAAAGGAAACTGCCCAGAGCTGACGAGCCGGAGTGAAAGGAGTTGCACAGTAGAGCACCAAGAACAAAGATCAACGGTCCTGAGTGTGAGACTAGAGAGGGCACGGATTTGTGGACCTTCGATATATAATCTGGAGTCACTTAGCAAACGTTTCTCTCTTCCTTTGTTTTACTCCTTCTATGCTTTTAATTACCTCTGAGTAGAAAGACGGTTTTCAGAAGCCATCCCATCTCATGAGGTGGACATACCATATGTACAGAGGCTTCCTCCCTCCTGATGCGTTTCCCGAAAGCTGCTCCTGGCAGTCCCGACACTAATCCGTTTCAGTGATAGGGTTTCACGAAGCACCAAGCATACTCTTGGCAGGCAAACTGTTTGTGCATCTGGATGTAATAAGGAGCTAGACTCTAGCTAATGTGGTGGCTCAGCACAGTGAGCCACCAGGCGCAGGATGGTCAGTTTTTTCCTGTGGCCTGAGTTCAAATCACAGCAGCACATTGGAAGCTGGTTGTGGTGAGGGCCTCTCACTGAAAACAGACAGGCCACAGAGAGCGAAGGGAGTCAGTCGGACAGCTGGTTTCTGGCTAGAAGGCTCTGAAGGGTGTGACGGTATCTCCCATCAGTGGAACTATCCAAGGATCCCCTCAACGTGAACAGCACGAGCAAGGAAGCATCCTGATTCCAAAGGGTGAGGAAAGAAGGAACCATCCTCCCAGGCGCTGGGGAGAAGCGGGCCCAGCTGGCTTCGGTAACAAAGAGAAGGTTGGAGCAGAGCTCCGATGGCACTCCAGTGGAGCACTGCACCACTACGCTTCCTTGGAGGCTTTTAGTTTAATCTTTATCACTGCAGGAGGACCCTAGCACAGCACTAGCTGGGCTGCTGCCATTTCCCTGCAGGAACTCTTAACGTAAGGGTGACACTGGTGCAACGCAAGCTCTCCCTGCCAGCAGCTAGTGCTTAGAGGGACAAGCCTACGTCAGGTATAGCTGGTCTCCAGCACCGCTGAGCAGCACAAGATGGCAGGATTTTAGTAGGGAAGGAGGGACCTTTGGGACTACTCTGTAACAAGTTGGGCCCAAACCAGCTCACACCAGCCTCCAGGATGCCAGCTGCAATCTTTGCCCTTCTCTCCAGTCCTGCACTGATGCAAGGCATATCCTCCTGACTCCATGTCTTCACTGCACACAGAGAGAGAAATAAAGGAGAGCAAAAATGATCTTGCAGTTAAAAGTCATGCTGAAGAAGAGTAAGCTCCCTTTCCTGCAGTTGAATTGGCTCTGCAAGGCTCACAGATGTTTTTTTCTTTAAAAAAAAGAATCCCAGTAAAACCTTCATCTAAATGTTATTTAAGCAGATCTGACTCTTTAGATACATGCAAGAAACAGATGTGCAGAACAGGAAAGTGCCATTTTTATGGCGTGGCTCTTCAATGTTTGAACCACACTAGATTTCATTTGGAGTGTAAGCTCCTCAGCTACACCATGTAATATTTATATGAGTTTACAGCATGTAGCCAAATCTTTTTGCCAGTGAAGCCATGTGCTGCTTTATCAACCTCAGCACAAGGTGGCAATATACCAAAATAAATGGGATATTAATACCTTGTTGCCCCACACTTTCCAGATATCCCACACTTCACCCTTCATTAGATTTACCTCTCTCTCTCTCTCTGTCTGCTGTTGCTCAGGCAAGGGGTTACTTCTCCCTTACTTTTATGTTCTGGGATGCGAGTTCAGGGAGCACAAGACAGTGGAAGTTGTTTATCAGGCAGAAGCAGAGCCCGTACCGTTGTCAAGTCCCCGAATCCCTCATGTTAGTGTTTTTCTCTGACACTCTGTCCCATATTTGGGCTTTGGGTAAGCTGACAGGAATGTAATTTCTATTTAAAGATACACTGTCTGTTACTTTTATACTAAGTAATAAACGTGGGATTTGAAGAACAAGCACCAGGAAAAAATGATTGGACAATTTATACATAGAGTCACCTCTAATAAAACACCTACCATTTAAAAAAAAACAAAAAACAAAACAAAAAAACCCTATTCTTAAGCACTTCCTCATAGTCTTCCCAAAAAAATTTCCTTGGCCTGAAATTTCCCATGTTTGGTCTCTGCCCAAATGTGAATATTTAGATTCCTGCCAATTGTTTTCAGTCAGTTTTCAATTACACGAGGATGAAAAATAGACATTCCTTCCTATTCCTAGGACCGGGGCTATATTTTCCCATAACTATGCTGAAGCCATCTAAACACTGCAAGCTAAGTTCAGTTGTAAAAGCCATCAGTAGGGTACAACGCCTTCTGTGAGTCCGGGGAATCCTTTTTAACATTTACAAATGCATTTTTGCCAAGGAAAAATGTTACACTCGTGCCTCCTTCCACATATGTGCTGCATGTGTATATTCAGTTGTAGATAATTACTTATTGTTGAAAGCAAACGTATTCCTCCTTGGCCCCATTACCCTTCCTAGACATGCTCTTTGATAAAAGAGAAAACTGGATTCTGTTATCTCAATTTCTGCAGATGGCTTTCAAAAGTACTTAGGAGTAAGTAATGGTTTGACTCTGGGTGATTTTCAGCCATCACTCATCTATCTCTTTAATGTCCTCGTCCTCATCCGAAATTTCGGTTGAAGCTGATATTAATGTCGAGGAATAAGCCAGAAAGGGTCCAGACAGTGCTGAGAATAGGCAGCGAACTAAATGCAGCAGATACGATATAGAAAATTCTGCAACGTTGTGTTGGAAACCCAATCACTCACAATTTCTCTGCAGAGGCAAAACCCCACCTGCAGTTGAACCACGACAGCATCTCTGCTAAATTGATGGGACACTTGTCTGAATTACAGCTCGTGTTTGCTCTCTTTAAGCCTTGGTTTAAAACTCTGATGGTGACCTGCCTTCATATTGACTAATACAATTACCCCTTCACTTCCCAGTTTCCCAGCCAGTGAAGCACAACGCTGCTCCTCAGAATTTATCAAATACTTTGCTCACCCAGTAGGAGCTATTTCTGCGCTCAAGTGCTACTCGGTGCAACTAAGCATGACAGATTCAGCATCCTGCCTGTAAACAAGCTTTTCAGAATCTAAAGCCAAATGAAAGATGATAAAGCCAAGGAAAACATTTTGCTTACAATATAAGCCTCGTCCCACTGTTTATAATCCAGACTCTGTACTTCTGGGAGATGACAGGAAGCAGTTGTCGATTATTGACAGAGAAAAGATTCACCGCTTCTTATCATTCCAAAAGAAAATAAACCTAAGGGCAACCTTCAAAACTTTCAGGTCCTCAGTCATGGCCTAAGGTTATTATCTGGGAGCTACTCCTGATACCCTCTTTCATCCTGAATAACACCTTTTCCTCTAATTCTTCCCACTAATTTCAGTAATCCCACTCCTGCAGCAAAAGCCACAGTCAGGTTGAAAATGCAGGTCTTCTCCAACAGATTTCTCCTAAGCACGTGCACAGCAAAAGGAAAGTAAAGGCGTCAGGATCCAACCTTAGAAATAAGGAAATGAATTCTAGCAAGAATAAACTCCCAGAGAGGAAAGAAAATTGAAAGGGCGCAAAAGGAATGAACAAAAGAGATAAAGGCGGGAGAGGAGAATTTATCTTACACAAGCAGAATTTGTGTTGGCCCGTCCGTCCATGACACAAGCACTAATGAGGCTGCCCATTCACTGAGGCCTCCGATAAACATACAGATGGCCTTTTCAACCACCACAATGGAGTATGTGTATTACGTGAGCCAGTGTTTTCACTTGGAGAGGGGTAGAGAGGAAAAGACAGAGCGCTGGAGATGATGAAGATAACAGGCCAGGATTATTGGACTTTTCCTATGCCTCAGCCTTCTTAAGTTCTTCTATGAAAATGCTCGTAAAGAGCTGGACTGTAAAAATTCCAGACTTTACTGTTGGCATAATTGATCTCAGATATGTCACCACAGAAGGAGACAGAGGAGTATTCATGTAAGACATACAAACCTTGGAGAGGAACCAAGTGTAATATATAATCTTTCCTTCCCAGAAAACCATTCATGGTGGTTTTGGAATAGATTGAGACTTTTTAAACCTGTTCTCTGACCTGCAGAACATTTCAGACAAAAAGCTCTCAGGATCACTATAAAAAATACTTGAGTTTGATAGTGTATTATTCATCTAGTTTTGAAGTAATATTTCCTCTATGGTACTTTCTTATTTCACAGAAAGGGGACTGAGGAACTTTCTCTTTAAAAGACCCTTCAAAAGATCTGAAATGTTACAAAAACCAGAGACCACATTCACAGCTGGCACAAGCGGGCACTGCCCCAGTTAAGTATGTGATCCAGGGCTTATAGAAACATTTTTGCTGTAGTTGGAGGTGTCCACCAACACCACAGAATTATTACAGTGCAACTGCAAGAATTTTTAGAAGCCTGGTTTTTATTTATGCACCATGCTGTATTTTTTTTTTAAAATATATGTTGTTGTTATTATTGGCATTTAACCCCTGGGGGTGGCTGGAAAAACCTGGTTTCTGTTTCTAGTAATTTTTTCCTTTGCAGCTTACTCACATTCCTCTCTACTTTCCTTCACAAATGCTGATCTTCGGACCTCCTGAGCCTTCTTTTTCAATGCCCTGTTGTCTCTCTTGTCTTCCTTCTCCAGAGAGTACAAGCTCTTACTTACCTTCTCCCCTTCAACGTTGTCACCACATCAGCAGTGGCTGTATGATACACCTAGAGGCCACAACTGACATTAAAAGCCATCACACAGCATTGGACACAGATAGTCAGTCCCCTTTTATGCCTCTTCTGCTATTGTTTTACACTGTCAGCATCCACCTTGTAAGCATCAGGACACGTGGCCCAAACTATTGCTGAGGGCTCGATCTGTGGTCTCTTGACTGAACATCAAAGAGAGACTCACGCTGGGTTCAGCAGGCTGCAAATCAGACCGTAAGACACCATCAGAAATCTCCATCGGGGTGTTAGAAAACCAGCTGAAGCACCAGCAAAATAAATTTTCCGATGAAAATTAAACCCTGTGCCCAAGTTGCTTACGAAGTTAGTCTTGAGAGGGAGGAATTGCTTGTCTAAACTCTGTGTGTGTCTGTGAGTGCATGAGCAAGAGACATCCTGTGAGCCTTTTAGAACTGGTTACATGCAGCTGCTTTGTGGCTGGTGCCAAATGCTCAGTAGCTGTGACTCATTGACCGACTAGCCATCTCAACATCTTGCTTCATTGTCCTTTATAAAGGTTTCCCCTCACCCCCATCTGAGATGTCAAGAGCAGTGATTCCAGATGTAAGTGAAAAGTTTTCCATGGCAGCACGCGACAGGACCTGCAGGCATGCCTTGAATGAAGATTGCAAACCAAGTGGATGCTGTTAGACTGCTGAACACCTTGAGAGCAACACTGACGGATCAAAGTGAATACTCAAGGCAGTCTGCCTTGTTATATGGCCTCCAGGTGAATGAAAGATTAGTTGGTAAGATATCTTGAAATGTGCCTGTGCATAGCTCAGGAAGCAGGTCTGAGTTCCTTGTGAAACATGGAACAAGCGGAAGCTTGTTAGATTTTGGGGGTACTTGTGAATACAGAGGAAAAGGAAATGGGGATATTCCTAAGAAATTTTATCAAAACACACACCGGTCCCTGGCCAGTTTTAAAGGAATAAAATGCAGTAGCTGTTGGAGAGGAGCAATACATTGATGACACCGTTCCTTGAAAGAGCCTGACGGAAGACAACAGCCATCCTTCACATGAGACTCAGCACACGCTACCAGGGAAAGACATGACCAGGGACATCAGGATGGATGAACTAGGGCTCCAGCTCTGCAGTGCTTCCAGGGGGTTAACACTCCCAGCTCTTGCGCAGAGAAGTTTCACACTTGGCGGGACTAAGTTCCCAGCTTGAGGATATTAGGAGGCTGGCTGGAAACCCCCGCTCCAGGCATGCTCAGTGCCAGGGAGGCGGTGACACACAGACCCTGGGCCGGGAGAGAACCCGCAGCGTTTGGTGCTGTGGATGTCGAAGGCTTTGGGCTCATCAGTCTCTGTTTGACTCTCCCTAGGCAGGAAATCGCTAATTACCTCTCCATGGCAGGAGAAGTTTAGCTCTTCCAGGGCAGAGGGGTGAGAACTGGCCGTAATTACAGGAGGAGCGCAGAGAACCCTCTCTCCCTGGTAGTGGAGGGACTGAGCTGCAGCCAGCATTTAAGGGCTCATTAGTCCAACTCCTTGCAGTCGGTGTTTACAGCCACTTCTCAGTAGCCCTTACCTTGGGAAAAATCAAATGCTGTCAGCATAAACTTTAAGAAAAAGAACAAGAGAAATCAAATTATCTGTTTTCTTTTGACATTAAACCAATCACAATTTAAACAATTACATTAACAATTAGGGGTTTTTTCCAGCCCTCTAGTGCTCCTTTTGAATTTTCTCCACAATCCAATGGTTTGGAAAATTTGGTTTCAGAATGAGTGAACTAAACATGCATTCAATAACGGCTTGAATGGGGGTGAGGGGCTTTGTTCCTAAAAAGAACTGTGTGAATATTTTAAGTTATTGAGTGGGAGGGGTGGTAACAGGAACAATATGAGAACTAAATTATTGTTATTTTGTCTCTTCTAGACCTCAGTGCTGTCATACAGTTGCCCTTTTCCCCTGAAGCGGGGTTTGTCTCCCTGATGGGCTCTTCTGGGGAGCTGTCTGAGCTAACACAATTATTGTGTCAAACTCTTATCTCGGGGACCGAATAATGGAAGCAGGCTTTGACTGACTGTCTCCTCTGATTGTTAATGAACTGGTTATTGCAATTAGCACTCATGTTCTTTTAGCTGGGTCTGGTGGAGGAGAGTGTTTAGAAATGTCTCAGAGGAAAAAAGAAGCTAGTAAGAAGCAGATGGATGAAAAAGGGGGAAATAAACTGTGAACGAAGAATATAAGGGGGATGAGCGGGGGGGGAGAGAAAGACTAGGAAGAGCAGGGGAAAACTTCAAGGAATAGAATTTTCAAGAACATTTTCATGGCTTACTATTTATGCAGACCTTAAAAGGCTGATAAAAGTAGAGGAAAAACGTGGGCCCTTTCCTCTGGCTACGGTTTAGCTCAAGATGGTGACAGAGCCGGTCGCCCGGCTGGCCCTGCAGCCTTTGCGCAGGAGCGGATCGGTCGGGCCAGGAGGGGACAGGAGAGGGCAGCAGCGCTTTGCGCTACGGCAGGAGCTGCCCACGGCTGGAAGCGTCTGGAAATCTGCACATGGGCAAACAGATCACGGTGGGTCACCGGGTGATGGACTGATGAAGGGAGTTTGCCGGCAGGTACTTCACTGGAAGAAATGTCTGCGTGGGAAGAGGATAGAAGAAAAAAGGTTGGGTGGTTTAAGTGCAGAGTAGACAGCAATGTGAATGTGGTATTTCAGCAGAGCTTCTGGCTTGGCTCAGTCCAAGGGCTGAGTGAGGAATCCCAAGCTCAGGATTAGGCGGCGTATACCTAATGACAGGCACGTCCAGCAGTTCATTAAGTTACATTATGTCTCATCCAAAAATCATTATACTCTTACGAAATAAGAAAACTAATTTCAAAGATGCAGAAATGATACGCGAAGGGTGGGGAGTACCCTGCGCACTGTGCCACGTGGCATCAGGACAGCACCTGGATGGCCACGCTCCCCCGCTAACCATTGAACGACATCAAGCATGTCCACTGCACGAGTGCGGGGCACTCGTTCAATGACACACAGATTTCAGGGAAGTAATCAGCAGACCAGAATTGCTGATTCAGCATCAGCTGCATGATCAATGCTCTGCTCTAATGTGCCGTTTCAAATCAATTTATTTGGTTATATAAGTATATGAGAACATCTTAAATCCTGGCAAAGATACAGTAGCCTTGGTTACGTCAGTAGAAACTCCAGGGTAGTGACTTTTAACAGAGGACAAAATTTGGTCTGTTAACTTTTATTTTTCTCCTCTGACAGCAGTTATTAAAGGCAGTTGTGGATTAATGAGCTGCTCTGGGCAGGGGTTCTCTCTGACATATGACTTTCCCAAGTTATGCAGGGCGCAAAATCACATTGCAGAGAAATTCCCACACAGAAAAAATAGCCATACCTATCAGTTGCAATCTTGGCTGTGCTTCCTTTCTGCCCCTATGTTATGCCTACTTCAGTGAAGAGAGAGTAATTCTCTTTACAACTGATGGTTCTCCTAGTACGTTACTAAATCTGCAGAGCCATACAGGATTTGCCGCACTGAACCCTTTTCAAATCAGGCTCACAAGCCAGAGAAGACGACGAGTGCCGTTTCTAGAGCGGGTAATGGTACATTCGTTCCAAGGGAGTTATTTTCTTCAATCATTTTGCGATATAGGTGAATCACAGAAATCTCTTTCATTTCATAGACAATGTTTGAATATCTCTGTTCTGTTCCCGAGGCACGGAATGAGGAAACTGGGGTTTCATTTACTGACGTTTGATGGTTGGTATTTCACCATCCATGTAAATTAATTGTTTGATCTCTCAGTGGAAGTTACCAATAAAATTTCAATACTGAAAGAAGTCATCTTGGAGGTGACTGTGTGAGACGTCTGCGACTGAGAAAGCCAAATACACATAAACCTACATAAACCACCAAACATCTGTTTGGACATGGACAGAATTCTAGAAGTACAGAGATAAAGGGCCGCCTGACCTTTTTATCGACACAGACATTTCAAGTAACATTTTTGAATTCTAGAAGTATTTTTGATCCACTGTTTTGTTACATGTGAAGTTGTCTCGATCACACTTAGGATTTTCAGGGAAATGTTGAAAAGGGTTCGGTTTATTTTTTTGTTTATTTAAAACTTGATGTTAAAATACCTTTTTTTCTCATTCCATTATTTAATTTCAATTGCTGTGCTAGAGTAAATGAACCATTATTACTGGCACATTATAGCTGAAGGATTGCGTATGATTGAGGATAACTGGAATACGCTATTTTAACACAGTTTTCAAAATAATACTGCCAGATGCTCTTTAGTACTGAATGAAACATCTTATCTTTTCTAGCCCAGTATGTAGGAGCAGCATTTGATGATATAAAAGCAAGTTTCCATCAGTAGTCTCATCACGTCATGAAAACTAAAAATATTGTGAAAGAAACAGTAAGCCTTGAAGTTTTCAAACAAAGCGGGGTCTGAAACAACACTTTCTTGGATTTTCTCCTTTATGGTAATATTTTTGCTTTAAATATTCTGAATTAGAATGAAAAGTAATAGTTCAGTGTCAAATTTCCCAGAAAACAGAAATTCCATGCCTTGACCAACTGTAATTACCAAATGAATGAGTAATCCATTTTCTCCCAGGCCCTCAGTTTTGTCAGCACTAAATTTGCACACAATCATTTTTTTAAGAAGATATGGGAGGAAATGCATAAATGCCAAGAATGTTTGTTCAGGGAAATGACACACCATCCTTTTCCCAACATCTGGTTATTCATGAAGGGCTGACAAATCCTCTTTTAGACTTATTAAGCGTGAAGTTATCTATTCTGAGGGGATCTGTGATAAAAGCCATTTTTTTTTCCTGTAGGGAACTTTGAGCTGGAGCCTAGTACAGGCGGAGAAAGAGACTGGAGGAAGGAGAGCTGCTTTTGTCGCTGCGTGGCTCAGGAGCATTAGCCGTCTTCCTCTCCAGGTCTCTATTTTTAGATGACCTGCAGTGCATTGGATCAAATGTATAAATTGGACGAGGTCAAACCGTCTCTGTCTGTGAATATGCAGCTCCCAGAGGTGTGGCAATGTCAGTGGAATTCACTTAGCCAGCATTCACCTCAACCTTGTCAAAACCAGACTACGGCATCAGTCTTTCTGTTAAACACAGGCCTAATAACCTTTTGATAATTTAAAGTTAAATTCTCATTTCACTTATGCTGATGTGGATGTCGAGATGTCAGCAGAGGGGTTTTTGCTTTTACATTGTCTTCCTTACTGTATTAGCAGCCCACTGCCATCATAAAAGGTCTTTGCAGGAAAAAGATTTTAATTCCTGAGAACAGTAGAAACCCCGTGACTTCCACTTTTGTAGCAGCTTGATTTTATTCTAACCAGTGTCATCAGCGAAGATTTTATATAATCGGACGCGCTTCTGTGGGAATGGGTGTGTACTTACAAACACAAATACGCTCTCGCAGAGTTGATAGTACAACACTCGCTAATTCATTATCCAGACCACAGAGTAAGTACGCTTTGGCAGATCACAGAAACCCCCCTCAGTAAGTTCCCTTTTGCAACGAATGAGCCCTCTTCGCTCCGTAGAGCTCTGAGTGACTTGAACGTCGTGTGTCATTGTTTAGCCCTTGTACCGAGAAAGGAATTTCACCTTAAAACTGTGCAGCGTGAACTGGCAGCCCCGAGCTCTGCAAGATTTCTGTGAGGCTGCTGGTGGTGGTGTGTCACTTGGTAACATAGGACCGTGTCTGTGGAGGGAATTCCACGCAGTGTGGAGGCGAGCTAAAGAATTAAATGGGATGGGATTTGCATTAGAGCTTCACCAGGGTTAATCAGCTTTGTCCCTGAAATCTGGCTGCAACTTGCTGACGGCTTCCTGCTCTGGTCGACAGAAATTCTAAAACTATGACATATAAAAATGCCTTGAAGAAATACAAGAGGAAAGGAAGCAATTATTCCAGTGCAGCTAGATAAGTGCCTAAGGGATCAACTCCCTGTCTAAAAAGTGCACTGGCAGTCTCAGCCTCATGACACAGATTCTGCAATGAAGAAAACCCACATATAGAAGGAGGTCAAAAAGTTGGCTGCGAGTGCATTGTCTGGGCTTTATTTTAACCTTGCCTTATGTCTAAACCCAGATGACTGAAGCATTCTGCTAAGTCTTTGTTGCTTGCGATTACATGTATTTTAAAATATGTGGAAAGCTCTGTGGCTCCTTCTCTTCCAATGGAACTGGGGATTCAGTTCAGCAAGTTATACGGGCTGATGGCTACAAAGGTCACCAGTTACTTCTTGTGGCAAATTAATTTTAGTGAGTAGACCTCATCATTTATCCCCTATGCATCAAAAAAGAACACCCAGCTTAGACTGAAATGTGTCTGGATTCACATTCATAGAGAGATGAGAATTGCCAGACTGGACTAGCCCAGTGTCAGTCCACATAGTCCAGCAATCTGTCTTTGATAATAACTAGCACCAGATACTGTAAAGGAAAAAAATGCCTCTACTGAGCAATAACCCTAGTCATGAAAGTGTTTTACCCCAATCAGAGAGACGTTGGTGCCCAAAGCATGAGGTCTTTTCCAAACATTTACTAATCCGGCTGGAACATTATCAATGTAAATGCCTGATTCTTTCCAGATCTTGGTCACCCCTTCAGAGAAACTGTGTGGAATAAAAGAGCAGTTAGATGAAGGAGAAGAAAGAAATTTCCAAAATGTGGGATATAAACAAAGACGGTTTGGGGCAGAATGAAAAATAAACAGAGAGAGTGTCTGGAGGGGGGGAGGGAATGGAAGAAAAATTCTGTCCTTTAAAAATAACACAGGCTTCCTTTATAGCTCGCAACCCAGTGAGGCTTACCTTACAGGGAATAGTTTATGACTCATACCCTGATTTGGAAGTCCAGCAGAGATCAGCAAGATGTCAAACCAAAATTCAGCTATCTCTGCAAACGTGCTGATCAAAGTTCTGCCCAAGACAGAGCAGCAGACACTGGATTATGTCGACTCAGTGAAGTCAGAGGTGACCACAGAGGATCTGCAAGCCCAGATCCTCTGCCCCTCGTCCTGCAGAATACGACAGTACATGGGCTTGGCGTAGAAAAGGACTGGGATTTTATCTGCTCTGCAGCTCAAGAGGGTGGAAGGAAAATCTCACTTCACTGATAGCGCAGTGGTTGAAAGCTACAACTGAACACATTGAACTCTGGGAGCTGTAACCTCAGATACAACAGAGAAACTCACTTTCTAGGGTTCTAATGTTCTGAGATCTTCTCACAAATGTGGACTCCGCGTGTGATAAATAACGCTGCTTCTAGATCTCCTGAAAAAGTTTAAGGGCATAGCTAATGACATTTTTAAAGACGATTTTTGTGCTGATAGATGGTAGCGCTGACATTTTGCATTTATTATTGAAGATTGTTTTGCGCTTGCAGAAGCAGTGAGTGAGTGCATTTTGAAACTCTGATGGTAATTTGACATTCACAAATTTCTCGTCACCTGGCAAAGTCTGTTAAAATGTTAGAAGCAATTATTTTAATCTTGTTGAAAATTAATCATACTTTAAAACATCGGTTCTGGAAATAAATTCTAAATGTTAATACTGATAAATTACCGTTGCGAATGGATCATTATGTAGAGGAAACATTTAGTTTAATTGGAGTTGTTCCTGAGCCACTCTACATTCATTATATGCTGCAAGAAGCTGAAAGCCAGTTCTGTCCTTTGAAGAAAAAAAGAGAGTCCCATCCTGGTGTTAGCCTGTATTGTCAAGGGAGTAAGGGAAATCAGATCAGACTAGGTGCCTTGCTTGGGTGGCGGTTTTTAATCCAGCAGATAATTCCAACCAAACTGGACAGAGCGTTCACAGAGATTAAGTTACGGCAAAGCAGGCCAAAAAAAAGACTTTACTGGGGCTCTCCCATCAGGAAAAGAGATGCTTCGTGGGGTACCACAGAATCTGCAAGAGACTGAGACTCAGTCTGCAAGGGATGAGGCCTCTGTGCAGGAGGAAGCATGTTCAGGAACATCTTTATGCAGCTGCTTCCTTGGAAGAGAAGCACATCATCCAGGGCTGCTAAAATGCACCTGTTAAGTAATTTTAACCTTTTCTTCCCTTGCACTACCCTGGTCTTGACTCTACCCAACGATAAACTAGCTGTAGATAGGGTAAAAATGCTGGTATGCACCTTTTCCTAATACAACTCTTTGGGAAGTCTTGTGCTACATTGGCAACGAATATGCATATGAAAAAGAAAAGGTGTGTAAAGCTGGAACATCCTTAGACTAGGAAGATCTACTATTGACAGAGTTCTTGCTGGAAACACAGTATAAAGGGAATTTAACACTCTGAAAGCCAAGCCTGAGACCTTGGTCTGGAGCCTGGTTTTGTGAGACCTTCAGCTTCCTCAGCACCTGTGTTGTTTGGGCTGGAGGGCTCCCGGACCACTTCGATGAGCCCAAAGCACCACGCAGAATTGGGCTTGCCTCTCTGCCCTGCCCTGTGACTCCTCTGTGCAAGGTTACACTTTGCTGCACAGCATGCACTAGCTATATACGAAGACAGCAGCCTGTTGGGTAACAACTCTAACACAGTCTCCAAAAGGCAGCTTCTTCAGAGAAGACAAGGGTCTTAAAAAAATTCCTCTTGTATCTTCCACAGAAAAAGCATCAAGGGAGCTAGCTT
The DNA here is from genome assembly GCA_013399095.1 of Psophia crepitans. Lineage (NCBI taxonomy): Eukaryota > Metazoa > Chordata > Aves > Gruiformes > Psophiidae > Psophia > Psophia crepitans. Next base: position 30,485 of record VWZZ01002725.1, read on the forward strand.
CCAAATGCCAGGATCTCCTGGAAGTGCTGTTCATTTCTACAAATGTCCTCATTTCTTTACTAATTCCAGGGGTGCTGCTGCGCTCCCGTGTTGCACGCAGCGTAGCTCCCATACCTTTAAAAGGTGGAACTGTCTCTTACAGTCCACCGACTCCTCACCATTCCCTACCACCAGGATGGCCAACATGATGGCTCAGCACTACTTGACCTGACCATTTCTTTGATGACGAAGCTTTTCTGCCAGAAAGCTGGCCAACAGCACGGACTATTTCTACCCAGGCAGTCATGTGGCCCCAACGGTAAGTGCAGAGCTGGATTACACTCAAGTCCACGCATGGACTCTAGGGTTCTGTGTCCCAACCCTGGTGAAATGGACCAAGACCTCAAACTATTTGAAGCTACCACATAACCCTGTCATGTTAACAGCTTGGGCCGTTACTGAGCTGGGTTAGATTCACATCCACGATGAAGGTGAAAGGTTTTGTGTTCCATTACAGGCGCCAAACATTCTGTTTTCTTACTTGGCTCCTTTCATTACCTTGTTTTTCAAAGCTGCTAGAAAGGACCCGTTAGCACTTCATTCTGTATAGCTAACCTAATAAAGGGACAAGTGAAGTGGGAGGAGGGAGATGGTGGGCAGGAATTATTATCCAAATTAGGTGTTAAGCTTTGGCTTCTGCCCCCACCTTGGGTGAGGGTTACAAGGATTAGAGTGGAGAGAGGGAAAGGAACTTCTGTTTCTAAATCATGACTATGAAAATAGACACACTGGTAACTATGAACAAAATGGAAAAATAAATACAGTCCATGAAGTAACACCATCGGGAAAACAAATGTTCTCAAAGAAAAATTTCAGAAACTGCATAATTCTCTGCAGCATGAAGCACTGAGAGCCAAGGTCTGGTTTTTTGGAAAAGTTCCTTTGCATCTGGATCCCCATCAGACTTGGAAGATGGAGAAGTCTAGGAGGGCTGTGGTTTGGAGTGCGACGGTGTTCTCATTGCATATTGTTCCATTTTCTTTGTAATAACAGCAGAAGTTTCACGTCTGGCATAGCAAGTCTTCCCTCCTCTGTCTCACCTGAGATGTTTCTTGCCACCATCCAGACACTGAGGAACTGTAACAAAACAAAAGCAGAATCTGGGTATCGATCTCAACATGAGACTCAAATCACACACGGCACACAGACTACTTCTGGAGATCTGCTGTAGCATCAGGCATCGCGTTGCCTCAAGCCCTGCTTTTGCAGTTCATGTGTGAGAAAGAGCTCAATGCAGATAGCAGCAGAAACTGGGGGGAAAAGAAACCAGTATATACTAGCTCAATTCAACCCCTGAGCAGAAAATACTGTGGTGTATTGTGATGACTTCATGTTCCGAATGCTGACACAACAGCCGTTAGTTATGTCAGACCATCGCACCATGTAGCATCCACCTAAGAACGGCAAAGCGGTGTATTTATGTATAAAGCATGATAGAGCGTCTCACCTTTTGTGCCTCATCTTAACTCCGGTGCTGGAAATGCTGCCGTACAGCTAGGAACACCTGCAGACTTCTGTAGTTAAAAAGTCATTGACAAACTGCATCTATCTTATGTGAATAAAGGACTTAAGCAAGTTTCTATTGTCCCTTTTCCTCCTCTTCTGAGGAGGAGTTTCCATAAACTGAAGTCATGAGGTCTTTCTTGACATTGTCAGCAATAATCCCTGGACATGGCGGAAGGGTATTACAAAACCAAAGTATTTTTCAGTTACAAATTCCTGAGAACACCATCACCCACAGACGGCAGAACAATTTTTGGGTTTAGGGAGCGATACATAATTTAAAAGTCATGCTCTTTGGGATTACAGGGAAAAAAATCTGCAGAGTGTATTGCCTTCCAGATTCTTAGTGGTAAAACAAACATTTTTATGCTTTTGTTGACATGTCCAGTGCATTTGGCAATGTGTGAAATCCTTGCTATTTGGGTCAGACAAGTGTCCTCAAAATCAGGGCATCCAACAAACCCTCCGAGACGGGCTGTGCCGGACTCCGTTTGCTCTGGTTCAGTGGAAGTGGCTGTTAAAGACAACCTGCAGCAAGCCCTAACTTCGGCCTCTGCAGGGAGCTGGGTCGTCTGGCTCAGCCTCCTCATCCTCTTCCTGACTGCTCAAGGTCAGACGCAGGAATGCACTGCCGTCCGCGTGGGGCATGTGGAGAGGCAGCAATGTTCACCAGCTCCCTATCGCTGCCTCCTGGCCCCGGCCCCAGAACTGGCTGATACTCATTTGGCAATACACCCTGACTTCATGCCTCCCTGCAAGAAGTCACAGTAGAGAGACGAAAAAACAAATGGGTCGTAAGAGCAAAACCTCCCTTCCCAGAACGCGAGCCTGTGCATAAGAGGTGTCTCTGGTGCGTTTGTATGAGGTTACTGAATGAACAGCTCTCTTCTAGGGCACACAAGAGATGCACCTCCTAGGCACCACTCCTCCCCTCCAGGTACAGAGTATCAGAAGCAGAAAGCGGGATTTAGATCCTTGGTCCCCTCCTGCTAAGCCCTACCCTCCTTCCCCGCTTCAGCCTCCCTGGTTGCTTCTGTGTGTCACAGGTTGCCTGAAGTTAGAAGCTGTTGTCTTGTTTGGCTGGGAATTGTACCCCCTCGTCTTACAAAAGTTCGGGAACTGAAGAAAAGTTTATCGTGGTTAGCAAGTTTGTTATCTTCAACACACTGACTCAAGGCACTTTAAAATTAATATGGCACATATATACAATAGAAACATCCGTCTATATGATGGAAACTCTCCGCAGGCTTGAAAACGGCTTCAAAGCAGTATGTACAAAGCATTCCCTGGGCACTCTGTGAATACGTCCTTCCTTTAAAATATAGCGGGTGGGATCCAAAGAACAGGTACATTTACAGCTACGAAGACAGAAGATGATAACTTTGGTTGAGATCTCAGACGTGGAGAAATAATTCTCACAAACTGGTGTTTGAATCAACTGTTTTATCTCTCCAACGTAACTTCATGTTGCACATTGTCCTCATCACTTGGGTAAAAGCATTTCTTTGAGTGACAAACCTGTAAATCCACTTAATAGCCATGAGATCAGTATTGCATTGTCTTTTTCTTACCGTATCACATAGATATCACTGTACCAGCCCACTTGAATGAGCAACCGTGTCATGTTAGGCGTGTACATTGTAAGATGCTAAGTGTACTTTTGAAGCTGTACTTAAGCAACAGCGCACTAATGAGATATGAGGTACAGCCTGGGGAGCAGCAGCTGTCAAAAACATCACAACCAAACAAGCTCAGCCCATTTTTCTCGGTGACAGATATAGATGTTGAAATACCTTCATATTTACGTCAAATATTTATCAAATACTAGAATGCCTCTGTTAGCAGAATACCTAAGCAGCATTCAGCACACATGACTTCTCTCACTGCCACTTTCGTACTGGCAGCCAGGCAAACCCCAACACACACACACTGCTTCTTTCCCTCTCCAACACTCCGCAGCTGCTGCGCTTATGCAATTTGTGTACGGTATTTTTCATCCCAAGGGAAAGAGCCTCTGATCTCTCTCTCCAGAGGCAAGGCACAGCCGTAAGACCCTGCAGATCTGCGCACTGCAGGGGAACCAAAGGAGTTTGGGAATCGACAGATGAGGATGGTGAGAGAGCAGGAGCATGGAACACCCTCCCCGTTCCACCCACTGGAGCACTCCAACCAAACCCAGGTCGGGCCGCCCCGCACAGCCCGCCAAGCACGGGAAGAGACATTTCTGTGCTCCGGAGCAAACGTGGCCAATGTGGCCAAGAGGAAGCACTGTGGGATGGGCTGATCAGTCCCTGCTGTATCCCTGAAAGGGACGTGCTGAAGCTAAAGAAGAGGATGGGGTGAAATCTTGTCCTAATTATGTTACTAGGAGTATTGTCATTGCCTTCGGTGGAGCTAGGCTTTCTCTGCAGTGGACCTGCCAGAAAATCCCAATATTCATTTATATTTTCCTGTTTCAGGATGAAAATTAGGTACAGCATGTATTTCACCCACTGGTGTACAGCTGTCACCGTGGAAACCCTGTTCAATAGAGTGTGAAAACTTTTACAGTGTTGGCTGGGTTCACAGAGTGCTGAGCACCATTTTTTTCCCATTAACTTTATTAAGGGTGCCATCATTCAAAAATTCTACTAGCCACGTGTGTACAAATAGCTGTAATTATACACGTAGCTGCTATGCATGTCTCCTGAAACAAACCCTGCACTGTATTTCTCAATTAAATTCCACCCTTCAAACATACCATGATGATCTAACAAGAAGTTCTATATTTTTCCAAGCATATGCTAATTACGTTTTCCATTGCAACATCCTGTGAGCAGATACCGCCCCATTTTGCAAATGAGGAAAGCAGGGTACACAGGAGTCACAGACCTTGTCAAAACCACACAGCCAAGTCCTGGCAGATTCGGGAATGGAATCCATGAGCCCTGACTCTCTAGTTCCCCTGCTCTGATCACCAGACAACACTCCCTTCCTCTGAAATAGGCTATTTTGATTGAAAACAGATGGTGTACATTTTTGGCACCGTGTTTGAACTATATTAAAATGCTCTGAATGAATATGGGCTTATATCATACCTATATATGTATACATGTACATACATGCATACTACATCTATGCATGCAGAAATAGGCATGAGTTAAGGACATATTAATTTACATATATCGTATGCAAATGTAATGGATATGCTGAAAGATACTTAAGTGCAGTTGGACAGCTGACATACCTAAACACGTAAGCTGTATTCTTCGGCGGTATTGTAATTACACACTACGTATTCTTCTCTCTCTCTAAGCAACAGACTTTACATTGTTGGTGGAGTATACACTTTGATGTAAGGCATGTATTAATGGGTTTTATCATTTCATGAGAAATTTTAGTGTGCTTTCAGTAAGGGATGAATCACATCCTTTTTCATTAGCTCCAGGACCAATCTCCATCCTAGCTGAACAATGCACCGCCTGCATTTGTAGCGGGTTTTTTTCTGCAACTTAATTGTTACATCTCAAATATCATGCTTATGTTTTGAATTCGCTCTTTCTGCCATAAGATTTGCCCCTGCATTAAGTTTTCTCTAAACAGTTTGTTTCCAGCTAAGGACTGGCAAATCCTGTCTTGGACTCACTGGCTGTCAGGATTAAGATCTTCCCACACATCATACCCTGGAGGAGATGACAAGGGCCAGTTTTTAATTACCCAGTTCTTTGCCTGGTCACCTGCAGCCTTGGGTCAGGTAAAGATGGTCTGTCATATCAACTGGCAAAGAGCTCAGGAGATCTTTGCCATGGTTGGAAATCACCAGAATGGCCTTGCATCACTTGCTGTCTCCTGTGCATCCTCAACAAAGATGGGAGGGTGAGCCTTGAAAGCTCCTCACACGGGATGCAGCCTAGCTACAACACTCTTTCCACAAACCCCTTTTCCACAGCCATTTCCCATTGACTGTATTTCCATTTCTTTTATTGGTTGACTGGATTTTCCCCTTCACTTACCGCAAAAGAGGTAAGGAAATAAGCCTTCAAATCCACAGTTATACGGGGAGAGCCGAAAACAGCTCATTCCCCACGGGTGCTAATCCTTTGTCTGCAGGCTGGCCCCAGCTACCTCACGCCTTATACGCACAGAAAGTGAGCCAGAATTGGGGGCGATATTAGAATTTGGGAATTCTATCCTTGTGGCAAAGGCAGCCTGAGCAAAAATAGTTATTTCGGTCTGTGCTAATTCCTGCTGGACTGACCCGTGAGTGCGCAATAGAAAAAGGAAATATTGCTGATACTCAGTGCTCTTCAGTCGGTTTTGGTTCTAAATCTGCAGAACTCAGGAATCAGGAAATGCCTGCAGAAAGGTTTTGAGGAGGTCACAGAAACAGAAGTATGCTACAGTGCTGCTTTATCTACGGATAAACAAAATATTGCCGCTGTAAGAAAAAAGAGTTTATTTTCTTTCAGAACTGTAGCTCAAAATCCACAAAAAGTAACACTGGCGTTTTCTGGTTTCACAAACAATGCTGTAACATAATATTAAGATCTCCACAAGTGTGCTTACAACATCAGCTAGCCGCTGTTGATCAGGAGAGTGCCTTACCTCAGCTCCTATCTTGCACAGGATGGATTAGCATGCTTATATTTTCCTGCCTGTTTGTTATGCTACAAAACTAATATTCTGGCACAATCTATTCTTAGCAAAGATTTTTTAATGCTAATTTCCTCTGTATCAAAAGATCCAGTAAACACATCTACTCGGGATAGCGCTCTTGCAATTCAATACACTAAGATATTTTGCTCTAACTTTGCAACACATAATATAAATTTTCAAGTAGAAAAAGTGTTAAAAGAAAAGTCTGTTCTTGCAAACTGTTACGTGGTAACCGGGCCTCTCTCATACCAATAAAAAGGTCTGCACAGTGACACTCTTGCCCTTTCTCTAGCCACTTTCTGCCAGGTAGGAGTCAGAGAATGCGAAACAGCCCTAAAAGCCCTGTATCTGATTAGAGGAAATTCTCCCAGTGCAGGCTCGGCAGAGACCGCCAAAGGCTTTGTTCCAGTTCCTTTTAATAAGCCATTGCAAAGGGGTCTGAGCTAATTTTTCAGGCTGCTGTACAGCACGAAGGCAACGGCTTGGACAAAATCTGCTGGATTCACCTCCTACAGCAGGCCGGTGCTGGGAGGATGATGAGGCTGCTTGAAGGCAACACAGCCTGAGCCGTGCTGGGCTGCTGGTTGTGTGCAGCACTGGATCTTCTTCCAGCTGGTTTCTGTGGGATTCGGAGTACACTCTTGCCATTTAAAGTGCAAGTGGACTCTCTGGTCATAAGCTACCCGAGGTGTTTCACAAATACTGAAGTGAGTCCAGAGACTACAGAAAAAACATAAGGAGGAGGTAACACACAATATATACCCAATGCAGATGCCTGGTTTCTCTACAGCATTCCCCTTCCATGATGTTCTGAAGAGTTTTTTCATGTTCCCTCATTATCTCCCTATCCTCACCAGTGAGAACAGATACCCTGTGATAAACATGTGCAGGAAACTAAGCCCCAGAACAACTCTGTGATTAGCCTGAGACTGCTTGGTGAACTGGCTGGAGATGGGAAGACTGCCCAGCTCTCTCAGTAATCCACCCTTGGCCCCAGTTCAGCAGAGCACTTAGGTACTTGTTTAACTTCAACAAGATACAGTGCTTTACTGTGAATCATAGACCTTTTTTATTATTATCACTTTTACTGCAGGGTGAGGGAATTAAGTCTTAGGAAAGGCTTTGAAGCAAACGGGAGCAATAAATTCAGCATCTTGAGGCTCTGTGCCCCGGGGCTGACCAGAGGGAAGATGAGGTTTGGAGACCATGGCCCAGCTTGTTTCCTCCTCCTGTAGGAGACAGCAGTGAGATTAGCAGCTGTAGGATCACTGCCATGCAGAACTGTGCCAGCCAGAGCTGGAAGACAGCTATACATCCACTAGCCACTTTCCTCATTATTCAGTCTAGTAAGAAAATCTTCACTTTGTTGGAAAAGCCAAAACAACAGCTAATAATTGCTGTTTGGGTTTTTTTTAAGAATGCACAAATATGGCTATCACTCTTTGTCGTAAAAATACAAATCTTTTCTTTAAAATGTCTTCAAAAAACATCTTTTTTCATTACCTGCATGGAAACCCAGTTTTCACAGCCTCTGAAATGAAACCCTCCTCTTCAAGAGAGAGCCAAGAAATAGGTCACTGCGAATGCTGGACTCCAGGTGATGAACGCAGTTGGATCTTGCTTCCCCCTGAAGCACCACACATAGACCTTGTCAGTCTCTGGGGCAAACTGGGCTGGTCTCCATGTCTGGGGGAGACAAGGTATGAGATATAGCCATATTATGATTAATGTTTCTGTGGCAGATAAATACATTACTTGACTAAAGTTTTACAAACATTCCATTTCATGTGATGATTTTAATTCATTTACTGTGTGCTTTGGCATGGCGCGGGGATGTTAAGGAGAGGCAGCAATGTCTCTGTGGTTAAGGCTGAAGCTAGCTTCCGTTATAGCACCCTGTTTCCATCCCTTCATCATAACTTTGGCTTGGAAAGCTGCTTGAGTCTGAAGCTTGCCAGGTGTATTTTAGTCACTTCTGCAAAAACTGAGGAAAATCAGCCAAATGACTTTCAAGTTACGAGTTGTTTAAACTTACTCCGATTGGAAATATTTACTTTTAATTAGTATTTTTAGTCCTTGTCTTCAGTTTGATTGATTGAGTTGAATTAATGCAGTCCATAGCAACACTCCCACCTTAAGAAAATCTCACTGTAACTTAAACTTCTCCCTGGCTGAATGACTGTGACTTTAGAGCAATGTCCCCTTCCCGACCCACGTGTGACCCATTAAGAGAGGTTATTGTCCCCAGTCCCCTCTCTGATGCTTGTCTTTGCCTATCTGCTGGGGCCTGTCCCTCCTTTGGGTGTCCTGGGAGGACTAAGTGAGCCCCAACTTACTTCAGCCAAGGTGAACTGGGTTACTTTAAACAATTTCATGGTGATTCATTGCTAACCTCGCTTTCTTGCACTGATGCTGGTAGGGAGCGCTCATGCTAGCAGATCTGCTCTCGCTTCTGTAGGAAAAGCTTACCTTCACCAATGGAGCACTATTAACAAAATCAAGCTGGAGCGCTGGCCAGCAGCTCCTTCCGCAAGTACAATTACTTCCAGTGCACAGGCCTTGCTACCCACATGTGAGGATCCGAGCCAGTGTTACGTTCGCACTTGTGATTAAACTAGTACAAATATTTGTCTTTCTCTACCTCAAAAAATACATGGAATCACACTTCTAACCTTTCCATATAATTAAATCCTCTTAAATTGAGCACTGACAGCTTACAAAGAAAAATGGTCAATATTGTGCAAAGATATAAACCACTTTCATTATTCATAAATCTGAGTCCCAACAGTTTTGTTTGTTTCAGAAGGAATTATGAGTTCCGTTATGTTCTTGCTGAGGTCAAGGAGATTTTTTTTTTTGGCGTTGACTTGAGTGGGATCATGGCTGAACATCACATAACATTTTGAAATCGTCTTTCATTGCCTGCTTCTCTTGAAGATATTCTTCTCTTTGGGAGGTGACCCAAAGTTACCTGCTGAGTGGCAAGAGGTCTTTATTTACAACAAATGCTTTCCACAAATCTCTCAACTTTTACAGAGCACTTCATTTTTCTATTTGTTTTCACCGCAGAAGGAATCAATCCATAAAATGTAGTACTGGCAAATATAAAGGTTGCTGGTTTCTAGTAATTTTTAGCTGCGCTATTGCCATCATCTGCTTAAAATGTGGCAACTGATTGCAAATTTAATCCACGGAGAGATGGGGCTTGCTGCCTCCCCATCAAAATAAAATTTAGCAAATGAACTAAAAATGCTAATCGTTGATAAGCCACAGTGATTTCAATCCACAGACCGCGATGGAGGTGTCTCTTTACATTAGGTGTCCTATCTCTGATTAAAACACTGACTTCTGCCTGAATTGCCACCATCATCATTGCCCGTACCTATTTTCCCAATGAAACACACATTTTAGAGCCTTATTGCTGTTTTGCAATGTTTAAGTTATAAATAAAAACCACATAAAATAGAGGTACTGCTGTTTTCGATATACCAATGTTCTTTCAATTAAAATTCAAATAAACCAAACTACTTGAAAACAAAAACTGTGTTGACCAGGCTTCTAATCTGAAAACTCCACAACCCTGGGGGAACTGAGCTCAGCGTGTGATCTCTCGCACTCCCTTTAGTAAGGAGCTGGGCTCTCTGAGCCCTTCTCTGGCGTAAAGCTAATCCAGCTCAACCCACTCTGGGCTCACACTCCAAATTATACTTCTTGCTGGGCTTGTTTTCATCTAATTCCAGTATTTGCTGTTTCTTACAAATAAAGGGGTGATTTTCCCCCTCTCCCTCTTCAAAACCTTCCCTCTCTTGCCAAACTCCCTGCCCTTGGCTTCCCCTTTCTCAATCACTCTTCCTTCCCACAAGATCTCCAAATTGATCGTCACCCTCCCTCCCTCTCTCCTCTCTGTCCCATTTTCCTCACTTCATTCTGTTTCCTTCCCCGATCCAAGATCTCTTAGTCACAAATTTCCTCATTCCTCGTCTCTTCCATCATTGTTACTTATATGACAGTAGCAGTTTGTTGCATTTTTTTTAAATCACTTTCACAGCTAGGTCCTCACCGCACACATCTCCAAGTATACCCTTTAAAAAAAAAATAAATCCATACTGCAGTATTGAGTGTTCACCAGAAGAAGGGGTACTAGTTTTAGAGGAACAGGTATCAAAAGCCTTGTTTAGGATCAGTAGAAACTATGAGAGATTAGGCTTAGAAGCACCTCTCATGCCAAGTTACTGTAATTGGAAGCAACACTAGTTTTGTGCAGGCATCAGCCAGATGGGGTAAATGTATCCGCTTTTCTTTTGATTCAATGGATTTCTTCCCGTGCCTTGTGTGGCAGGGGCAGAAATTTGCATCCATCCAATTTCACAAACAAATACATGGTCTTCCTGAGAACTCTTCAATCTGAAAAGCCACTTGACCTGAGGAAGAGTTCTACCTCATTAAATAGCTTCATTTAAGGGACTGAAGTATCTTGAGGATGGGCATTTGCAGAGGTGGTGTAACATGGGTAACGGATTCAGGAGACAGTGGAAGAAAATGTCAGCACAGATAGAGGAATCCACAGGAGAGAACTGGACTATGGAGGGACTAAAGGCTCGAAAAGTTGCAGACATTATAGACTACAAACACAGGAGAGAAAAGAAAATTAAAAAAACAGTCTTAGATTTATGTTACTGAAGAAAGGAAAGTAAAAAGAATCTCAGATTGCTACACAGACACTAATTATGCTTTACAGCATCCCTAGGAGCTTTGGCAGGCTTGGTCCCAATTTTACAGGAAAATACAACGCATCAAGAGATGAAACAGCATTATCAGAGTGCAGACAGGGTCCTGTTTGGAGGTCAGCATGAGATGTGATTTTGGTCAATTCCTAGTTTGCATCAGAAAAGCAGGATTCAAAATAATAGCGATTTCTCACAGTTGTAACTGTAATTTCATCGCTTCCTCTCCTCTTTAAATGGCGAGGCTGTCTTGTTTCTCTGCAGAGCACAGCACCCCTGGACACTTCTGCAGGGCCAAGAGCCCTTCAGGTCTTCACAGAAAATTGTATCCTGGTGGTGGCCATGTTCTCTTTAGGTTTAAATGAAGACTAAAATCAGGGAAATGAGGCTGATACAGAACCCGTGAAGTGAGATCAGTATGACGCAATTTGTCTCCAAGGTAAAATTAGTCAGTTTGGCCATTCACAGAAAATTGTTAAGGCTATAAATGAGACTCCAAAGACCAATAAAAGCAGCATGAGGGAAGAGAAAGATAATTGCATATTTACAGCGCAGCTATGTATGCATACACATTTATGATCATTGGTTTGGGATTAGGTAAATAATAAGCATCAATTTTGCCACGTACCATTTAATGCTTGTACTTGGACTTGTCTGTAGACCTCACAGGAAAAATAGGTCTTGGCAAGACCAAGTTTGAGAGGAAAAGCATAATAGATTTACAAGTGTTTAAAAACACTAGAGCATGTTACTAAATGCATTATTATAGGTGTTGAGGCTAATTTAGTTCTGCGATAGTCGTTAGTTTCAGCGAAGAGACCTCTCTGTCTGCAGGGATTAAGTTTGCCCCAGTAGTAAGATTTATGTGAAACTACAACGCTACAGATACTACAAGTTTTGCTCACTTTACACAAGCGAGTCTTCAGTGTCATCCTACAGTGCAACCCACATGTGATGTGCCTGTAGTTACCTGCAATCTCTTATAACAATCCAAGTTATGACTATAGCTCAGATGACAGCTGTAGGACCCCTTTCCAAATGGTACCACCACATCTCTAAACACACGTCCCCTACGTTGGGTGCCAGCACTGTTTTTGCATAGTACTGCCCAAATTTTCCTTGGGAGATGAACTGGTATGTCAGTAAAAACAATGTATGTCTACAAAGTGAAATTATGGAGAACAGAAAAGCCTGGATGCAAAATTTTGTCAACATATAAAGGCCACTCTTGAGTACTTGTCCCTTAGCATGTGACAGATCTACCAGCCGCAAGGATTTATTCATCTGTAGGGGAAGCCTATGGGATCCCTCTTAACCTGGCTCTTGGTCTCTCCTCCCAAGTAACAAGCAATAGGACAAGAAGCAACAGCCTCATGTGCCAGCGGAGGTTTAGATTGGATAGAAGGAAAAATATCTTCACTGAAAGTGTTGTCAATCATTGGAACAGGCTGCCCAGGGAAGTGGTTGAGTCACCACATCGGAGGTATTTAAAAGATGCCTAGATGTGGTGCTTAGTGACATGGACTTGGCAGTGCTGGGTTAACGGTTGGACTTGATGGTCTTAAAGGTCTCTTCCAATCAAAACGATTCTATGGCTTTAGAAATGGTTTGCATGCCAAAACCAGCTATCTGCAACATTTCACCCAAAACAACAAATCTCATGTCCCTGGAGAGGAAAGGCTGTTTACTCTATTATACTAACATCAAGTATTGCAACATTCAACATACACGTTGTTAATACATAAATTATCTTGTTTCAACTGTATCCTCCTCGTTCCCCACCACTCCCTGTGTTGCTATCAGCTTGCTTTATTTATTGTAAGATAAAAATTCCTTATTATCGTTAGTTATTTTTTAGGTACCGTAAACATTTGTAAAGCTAAGCAATAAGAAGCAAATAGCATTGCGATATTATTAAAATAAGACTGGGGTGAAACAAACACATGACAATTATGAAAGATACCGGGGAATGTTTGCACAACTTGGGTGTATTTTTAGGACACCGTCTATCTTAGTGACAGAACATACAAGAGGGAAGGAATTTCCGAGCGTTACACTAAGTTCTTCTGTTGATTTTCTAAATACTCTGGGCTGAAGTCTCTCTTGCAGTCTTTCTTATAAAACAGAGAAAATATTTTTCCATTCCATGGGGGTATTGTGAGAATTACTCATCTGGTACATAGATAACTCCCAGCAAATAAAAATGCCGCTAGTCACTGTTGGTATTACCTGTTCCTCACAGGACAGCTGACTACAGCCCAGCGGGCGCATCACCAGTTGTTGTGGGGACCACCTATACAGTTTTGGACAGGCTATCAAATGAGTAGAAAACAAATAATTCCTCTGTTTCGTGTTCAACTGCAGCTTAAATAGCTCGATTTTAATAGAAAAAAAAATGCTTTGTGTACCTCTTGGAGCCCCACTCGAGCTGAAAGCGTGCTGAAAAGAACTGGCTTGATGTGCAACTTCTGTCAAGCGTGGCTGACGGAAACAGGGGTTCAGTTTCAAACCCAGAAACATAGGGAAAGTGAGTGCCTTTGCTAGGTGTCCTGCCTTGTTTGCAAACACTTGGCCTGCAAATAAAACAAGGAAAGTCTTTATTATTGGCTGAGGGAAACACAGTAACATAAGTAAATAAGCGAAATATCCACACCCATCCTATCTCTGGCAGTAGTTCTTTAGTTCACTTCCCTACCAAGTGGTGCCAAAGTCCAAGGAGCTAACATCCCTTTAACTCTTTGTCTTCTCCCTTTTCCCTCCGCAAAGCTATTAACGGTTAATGTATGTTCAGGATGAACTTGGCTGATGCATCTCCAAGCCCCATCGGAAGTGCTATCTGATCTGGTTCACCTATCCCGGCAATAGCAATTTATTTTTATTGCCGTCATCAGGCATCCCCCACCCCTCAGCTTCAATCCCGATTTCCACAAGTTCAGCGGAGAGCTGGCAGGAAATACCTCACTCGCGCTGTAAAACCGCCTGCGTGCCACAGCTTCGCAGCAGGATCCTACCGCGGAGGCACCACGGCGACTTGTTCAGCAAAGGCTTTACTAGACAAGGACCAGCAGCATGGGGCTCATGTCATACCAAGGGCGTACGCCAGTATGGGAAGGGAACCCTTCCCATAGTGTGATCCCATCTTCCACCATCACAAGCTCACTTAAACTTTCAGTAATTAAGTTTCTTGGAGAGTTTCTGCATAAAACCTTCTAGAATTAGATTCTCTGCACATTTCTTCATTCACAAGAGTTGGCAGCAGAATTTCTTCCTTTCAAAGGCTGGAGCTGGTGGATCCCCTTCCCATGCTCACCACAGCAAGCAGACTCTTCCCTGCCTCACAGCACATCATTCTGCCTTTCGCTCGCACGGGGCGGGAGTCGCTGTCCTCTCTCGCTTTGCACCAGTGAGTTTACATATAGTTGAGTGACTCTGAGCAAACACGTGGGACTTTCATTTAATCATACTGTGCATTTCATCTTCACAGGTGTATGAGACTGTTGATGCTTTGTATCAGCTGGTAAAAAAATCCCAGTGTATTATATAGAATCATAGAATCTTGAAGGTTGGAAAAGATCTCCAAGATCATCAAGTCCAACCGTCAACCCAACACAACTGTGTCTACTAAACCATGTCCTGAAGCATCACGTCTGCAGGTTTTTTGAATGCCTCCAGCAATGGTGACTCTACCACCTCTCTGGGCAGCCTATTCCAATGCCCAACCACCCTTTTGGTGAAGAAATTTTTCCTAATATCCATGTATATAGACGCTTGTTATGGCAAAACCCAGCTGAGGGTCTTCTGTTGGTTATCAAAGCGAGGGAGCAGATGCCTCAGCCATTTCCCTCCCCACAGCTACATAAGACGAGGACTCAGTGGGAGAACACTGCACCTCACCTACGGCTGGTGACCCTCATGGGCTGCGCTGCTTTCCTCACACTTCGCCTGACTTCTGAGGAAGGACGAGCTGAAGCTACAGGTTGACTTAGAGATGACATCAGCCTGAGGACACCACCGCATCCCCTACACCTCTCCAGAGAGCCCCCACCCCGCGCTGCCGGGCGGCTGCCATTTTCCAGCCCGGAGGCAGCCCCACCTCGGCGCCAAACGAGCCTGCTCCCCGGCTCCTCGGGGAGGGAAGGCGCTTCACAGGCGGGCATGGAACCGCCATGAACCGACACGTTTTCTGTCACGTTTTTAGTTGAGGCGGACGAGGTCTGTGCTCGCACCTGGAGCTCGGTGCTACAAGGTTCGGCAGAGCCAACTGTGGAGACGAAAGACCAGGCAGGGGAGCTTCCCCCGCCCGTCAGCCGCCGGCCTTAATGAAGCTGTGTTTTTTAATGAAAGGCGTAATTGCCGGGGAGACAAGCCGGCGGGGCGGCTGAGGGGAGCCGGGCCGGGGGCGGCCTGCGGCGGGGAAACGGCGGCGGCTCCGCTCGGTGAGAAGGACAACGCTCCAGAGGGACCCCCCGCCAGGCAGCGGGTCGGGC
>VWZZ01002725.1:46414-72749 GCA_013399095.1 Psophia crepitans
GTGTAGGGGCGCGCGTCCCGCCCGCCGCCCCTTGGCGCAGCGGAGGAGAAGGGGGCGACGATGAAGACTTTAGTTTTTTTGAATCACTGAAAAGCCTTAAAAGGAGACTCGGTAAGGAGGAGGAGGAGGAAGGGAAAGGCTGCCCGGGGCAGGACGTGGCTGCGCCCTGAGGAGGGGCGGCCGGGGGGACCTGCGCCCCACCCCCACGGCGGGCGCGGTGGCCGCGGAGGCGCTGCCCGCCGGGGCCGNTTCCCTTCCCTTCCCTCCCTGCCTCCCTCCCTCCCCGCCGGCGTGCGCCCTGTTTTCTTCTTCCTTTCGTGTATATAAATATATAAATCCGTCTATTACTGGGGTTTTTTTCCCCTTCCCGTCCGTTGTGGGAAGTGAAACGCTAGTGCGAGCCGAAGGGGGCTGTTACACTTTAATGATGCGGTGGGGCTCCTCGCAGGATCGTGTTGCATGATCTGCATTTTGAATGAAGGAGAAGACCTTTTAAAATGTCTAAGTGCGTGTGCCTGTGCACACACAGTGAAGTCGGTGGCAGTCAGGCGCGGTTGGATTTGAATGCTGTTATTATTATTAAAGCGTCAGAAGGGGCCATATATATTTTTTTTCCTTCGTATTAAGCAGATTGAAAGATATCTCTTTAGGATAGCGATTTTCTTCTCTGAAAAATGATGCGTACGCAGAGGTACACTCTGTGTGTGTGTCTGAAACTCGCAGGGGTTTAGTTTCAGGCTGGGAACGCCGAGGTGGGCTGGAAATTAAGCACCTCTGCAGTTTGACACTTGTTAAAAATACTGTTGACTTCTTTTTAGACAACAAAACCCTCAAAAGGTGTTGTTTTTTTGTTTTATTTTTTCTTTGTTGGTTTTTTATTTTTGGCAAAGTAATAATAATCACTAAGCAAGAACCCCCAATGCAGACTGAAACAGCCATGTCTGGAGAAGTGCGTTTGAAGCAGTTGGAGCAGTTTATTTTGGATGGGCCGACTCAGACTAATGGGCAATGCTTCAGTGTGGAAACCTTGCTGGATATACTCATCTGCCTTTATGATGAATGTAATAATTCCCCTCTGAGAAGAGAGAAGAACATCCTTGAGTATCTAGAGTGGGGTAAGTTTGAATGTGTTTATTTTGTGTACATCCGTCCATGTTCCTGTCTGCTTTGTATAATGTCTCTGTTATTTATGTGTAGGAGGGGATTGTTTATAACTCGGTGTTTTACTGGGAAGTGTTATCAGTTTTGCTGTGTTTAAACATGGTGGTGGTGCTAAAGAGAAATCATATTGGTTATTTGACTTTGAGGTGTGCAGGTAAAACATAATTTATTTTTTTCCCCCTTTTTGACATGGGTCAGACTCTGGTACATGAGGCATGTTTGTTTGCCTCCAGGCCCAGCTGCTGAGTTTTGTATCCTAAAGTTGCTGGGAATATAGAAGGGTGAGGGATAAATTCTGGTTTGCATCTGCAGTCAAATCTATACTGCTTTAAAATAAAAGGTGTCGATCAACAAGAAAGTTCTTCAGCTCTCTTAAATGATATGGGTTTGAAATGTCTCTGGAAATGGAGAAAATGACATTCTGGTCCTTCACATAAAATCATTGCTGACTTAATGAGATTGATTTTTCTGATGAGGAAAACAAAGTTGAAAAGCAGGATGAAATTATGTGTCTTCCTAGCACCCTTTCAATTTTCTTTCTTCATTTTGGGGAATCAGATATTTGCAGTTTTTTGAAGGAAAACAGGTGGATGATAGCATTCCAGTCCTTCTTAAGTTATCGCTGATCTGGTTGTCTTTTTTTTTTTTTTTTCCCTTAATTCGTTTTCTTCCTCCTCCAAAACATAGGTGCAAAACAGAAGATGCAGTCTGACATAAGAACCTTAATGAGAACGGTTACTGTATCTGACCTTCAAACTTCAAAGTCATGCTGCACTTCTGCACTTACATGCAGAACCATTTACCGTATTTGCTTTGTAATAAATACATCAGCAGGCCTCCTTTAAAAAAAAAAAGCATATTTTTGATGCATGTAATAGGCATTTGATTAATTAGCTGGGCAAGCTCTTCATAATGAAGTCGCTGAGGAAAGACATTGTTTTGATAACTGATCTAACAACTTGAGGCTGATATGTGTGTGTTTTATTTTCCTGCTCCTCACTGTAGTCATTCTGACATCTAAGGGACATCTGACTCAGTAGTTAAGTTTCTTGTACTGTTCATATTGCACTGGTCTTTGTTTTCTCATTATCTGGAGGAACAGGCTATAATTAATGTGTGCTAGCTAAGGAGGAAATAGTAATTAAAAGTACTTCTGAAGAATCTTCCCTCTAAAACTGTCGCTATGGCATACAGAAACTGTGAAAGACTGGGAAAATATGGTGGCTCCAAGGGTATTTTGTATGCAGGAACTTAGTGTAGTCTACAGCAGATCTAGCCAGCTGATACACTGTAAATGATGATAATAAAACTCCAAAACCCAGAACCATGTCAATAGGATCAGGATAACGGTGTGTTTGGGACCCAGCGCGCTGAACGCTGGTGCGTTCAGTAGTAGTTGTTTGATGGATAAACGCATCACTACAAGGCTCTGACAGTGCCCAGAGGTTTCTGTAATAAATTTTAGAGGCTGCTGATGGAAATAATACACTGTTTTGGAAAGCCTGGAATAAAGTTTCTCACCGGCCTGTTTTTCCTGCTACTTTTCCATTCTTGGGCTCCAGCTGTGCCTTAGCTGGAGTCTTGAGCTTCAGATGACACCAATTCCTCTCATTTCCAAGGTTGAGTTGCCCGAGTTCTCTTTCTGCTCCCAGCTCTGCTGCCCGGACTTCTACCCTGAGAGTTTTTTCAAGAGGGTTTGTGAGGTGAAATGCAACGGCTTCTAGTACCTGCCGTTGGAAGCGTCTAGGGTCTGAATGATGTCTTTGTCCTGCAGACACTCGCACGAGTTGTCTCTTCTGAAGGCCAGCCCTCCTGGTGAAACTGGTGGTCTTTGGCATTTCTGTTGAGATCAGGGGCTGGCAAAATCAGGTCCTTACAGCGGTGCCATACCCTCCAGAGCTCTGGTGTTCTGAAGTTACTAAGGGTACCCTGCTCTTCGATGTAATCGTGACCTTGCGTATCTCTCTTCCCCCCAAAAGGGGAAACAATGCAAGTGGTTGATTAAAAAGAGGTTGGATGTGGTTTTAAAGTCGGAGATGTGCCGAGTAATGGCAGAAGCAGGAGGCTGGCAGCCAGAAGTCATAGGCTCTACCTGCCTCAGTGACTTGAGGTTGAAGTGCTTTCAGTTTGGTTTTTCTTCAGCTTCCCTATTTGAGCAGTAGGGAAAATACCACCGATTTTACACCAGGGAGTTCTGAATGCTGCTGTGTGCGAAGTGTTCTTCGTTTTGAATGTCTGCTATAAAATAGCATGTATTAATTTATTTTTCCCATCATTGAAATAAAACTTGGTGCGTGGTATATCTACTGGTGGGTGTCCGTTGGCTCATGTCTTGGAAACACATTTTGTGGGTTTATGGCAAGCATCCACAAATTTGCTTTATTATTGTGAAGAAAGCAATCTGAAATATTTTGAACTGGTCTTGGAATGGTACGGGCTGGTATGTTTGTGCATTTACAAACTACGAAGTACAGATTTACTCCTGAGAACTGTTCATCACCTTAAGCTTAAACTGCTGTTTTGAATTAGTCTTTGTAGAAGCAAATAAGATTTATTTATATAGTCAGTTACTTTTAAGAGGAGGCTAATAAATTGCTGTCTGGTGATCTTGTGTTGAGCACAACAGCAAATAATTTTTTTCTTGCTTTCCAGTGGTGCAGTTTTGAGGTGCTACTGTTTGGTTTTGTGGGGGTTTTGGGGTGTGATTTTTGTGAGGGGTGGACGTGTTTTTATGTAGACTGTTCTAGGTCTGAGATGTTACATGCTATGTTTTGTGTAAGACTGAATATGCTAAGAGGTATTCTAGCATGGAAAAGCTAATGTAGACTTAGTGACAGCCATGTGACTGCTGCTGTATTTAGGGCAACTAAGCAGCTTCGTGTTCAAGTCCTTGGATCTTTTAGGACTATTTTATGAACTCGTTATCTAGATCTATAACTTATTAAATAACGAAAGCAGGGTGAAACAGTTGAGCATCTGAAATGGCTGTTCATCTTGTATTTTCCTTTGATGTTGCGGGTTTACCTCAGCAAGCGGAGAAAGTCAGGTCTCTGCAACGCCAAGTCGAGTTTTACATTTTTGTAGGTTTTCAGTGTTTCTGAGGTGCTTGAAATGACATTGGACTGGTTTGACATGTCAGCTTGGTTATTTTGTGATTTAGAAGCTGCATTTCTTCTAAAATACTTTTTTTTTTGACTTTACGAGAAGACATAATCATTTTGCCTATTTTAATACATTATTAGTTTTGTGACATGAATAAGATGACTCGATTTTATTGTTTGTGTTATGTATGTAGTTTATACGCAAAGCCAACCATGGAAACAACCGGTGTATTTGAGCTCTGAGGGTTAAATAAGGGCACGGTTTGATGTGAGGGGAAGGAAACAAAGCATTTAGATTTGGCTTGTTCTATGTATTTGATGCCTGTGTTCATTTTTGTCTCTAGTGATGGTTGTATTTGTGATATAGAGGTGGAATTGTGTAGTTATACCAACTGAAGCTTACTAGAAAAAGCTATCTAGAATTCCAAGCATTTTCTTTTTTCTTTTCTACATGTGTATGAGTTGCCACAATGACTCAAGGCTGTGAGGGAGGTAATGAAGGCTCATAAGCTAAACTGGAAAGAAAAATACAGTGACAGAAAGCTTTTAGAGATGTTTGTGTTCTGGGAAAACTTCCTTTACAATGGCACCAACTTGAATTGGTTTTATAAAGAAATAAGAACAGTATTATTTAGGATGCATTGAAAGAACACTAGGATAAACTTCACAATATGTTGAAATATGAGGGAGGGAAGATGGAGGGCACTGCCAGTGGGATGGTGAGGTCAGTGACTGGGTTAAATCTGTTTTCTTTTAGCAAGTAAACTATCCTTTAATGGGTTTTATGTTGTGTGGGGTTTTTTTTTTCTTTTTTCTTTTTTTTTAAGGGTGGGTGTCTTCCCCCCACCCCCACCCCCATCAAAGGAGGCTTTGGAGGATGGATTAAATTGTTCCAATTTCATCTTTAGAAGAACTGAAGTGTGGTGTTTATGCAGTGCTGATATGATCATAGACCAGCCTGTCATCACTGGTCTCATACTTCTGTCATTCAGATGTGCAGCATCTCTTCTGGCCATTAAAAATTATTCTATCATCATAGAACCATGTTTCAAGACAAAATTGTAGGGAGGGTGTTCGTGTCTTCCTTGTGGCAGTCTCTCTTTCTCCCCCCTGCCCCACGTGTTGTTTTTTTAAGAAAAAATGGTATGTCTGTTTTTGAGTTAGGCTTGTTTTTAAATATTGGTAACAAAAGAAAACAATCTTGCCTGTGGACTCCTGTGCCTCTTCTGTGTTATTGGTCTGTTTGTAGGTCATGAAAGAAATCACAGGCATTTTCAGCTATGAGTTGCTTATATTTTGTTTTTGAAACAGGCTGTTAGAAATACTTCATTTAGGTCCTACTCTTAGCAGAGACAGCACCAAAGGACTTTGGAACACTTAAAGATGAGTGCTTTTATTATTAAATTAGACTTTGGTGTTTAGTACTATTCAACCCATTAGAAATACATTTAAAAATGCATTTTAGAAAATTACAATTGTTTTTGTAAATTTTTTTTTTTCCCCTCTTAACAACTGGGAACACTTCTTTGTCTGACAGACATAAGCGAAAACAGTTATTAAATTATTTTTGGGAAAGGATGAGCATTCTGCTTGACAAGGCGACTTAAGGTGCTTAAGCACATATCTAATTTTAAATATGAGTTGTTTCACTGCCTGCAGCTGGGGTACACGGAGGTGTAGAGGTCTATCTGTTTTGAAATCATTGTGGTGTTCTTGGCACATAAATTTGTCTTTGATAACACTTTACTGCTTATTTACATAAGCTGTTGTTAAATAGTTGCCGCTAACAATTAAATGCTTTTTATTGATTAAGATGAGAGAAAGAGGTTCTTCAATGCTGGCAAATAGAAATGACCTTCAAATCTGTGTTTCAGAATACTGTGTAAACAGCTTTTCTAGAGCTGCGGTTTTATACCAAATTAATTGAAAAGAAGTTGTTGCAGGAAAGGACATACAATGGTTGCCTGTGCAGACCTTACTGTTAGGTAGCTCTGTGTTTAACCTCTGTGCCTTTTGAGTGGGGACCTCTCCCACATTTATTTCAGTTTTGATTTGTGTCTTGAAGAGAGGAAACTAATTACTGTAAGTTAATCAACAGTTATGATGTGATGAAATGAGCTGTGAGACTGTCCAGTTAATTCTACTTGGTTTGTATTAAAGACAGTTTCCAGTAGAGTGAGACATTAACCCATTGTAGCACATTTACAGTACACCAAGTTTTTTAAACTTAAAATAAATTTTTTTGTTGGTTTTTTTTTTTTAAAGGATGTTCTTTTTGTTGTTTTTGTTCTTTTGGTCTGGGGAAGTTTGGAGGTATTCAGAAGCTGCCTGAAAGGCTCTGGGATTTATGTATTTAGGTTGAATGACTGTTATCAGTTGATGTCCTTTTTATTGCGGAGAAGTACGCCTTGCTTAGATGGAAAGCTAACTAATACTTCATTTTCAGGAATTTTAGGAATGCCTTTATTCTGTACAGAAATTCCTAGCATGCTTTGGTCTGATGGGGACAAATGGAGAAATACAATTATATGAGTTAGTCTGCTCAGTGGGCATTATCAACCTGCTGACAACACAAGACATCTGCTGTTACTAAGACATTTCATGTTAAAGGGTTAATCCAGTAGTTTATTTGTGGGACGATCATAACTGTAAGGTGTACTTCTGAAGGTATGTTTGAATTCTTAACCTCTCTGTAGCATATGACCCTGTGTGTGTACCTGATTAAACACCTTCCTTATCTTTTGGCCCTTCTCTCCTGAACTTTACTGGCATGCTCCTTTATAACCTGTAGTGTATTATTAGTTCATAGCTGACTGAAGGAAGAATATTGTGCTATATGAACAATAAGCTGCTTTGGCCCAATATAGTTTAATACTTTGAGATACATATATATATATGTATCATATATATATAAAAAAATATTTTTTTCCCCCCACAAAGATCAAGATAAAATACCTTTCTTTTTGAAGCTCTGTCTTATGCCCATAGATCAGTGCTTAAATTCTGAATAGCAGCAGCAAATAAAAGTAACTTTGCTTCTGAGTCATACCTGTGCCTGCGTAGTCAAGGGCCAATGTTGTTTTGAAACTTTATTGTGAATAAATTACAAATACAGAATTTCCAGATAAGAAGTGGGTGCAGGCTACTATCCTGGACATTTTTTTTCCCACGTTATTTTTCTGAAAGCAGACACTATAAATTATCCTGGATGTTTTTTTGCAAAATATTAACTGAGTCATAGCATCCCTAATTACTTTTATACTGTAAAAAATTTACCATCTCCATTCTTCCTTTGCATAGAAAACTTCCAGAAGCAATTAGCTGTAGTCAGCTGTAAAACTTGACTAAAAAAGGTGCAGTGGATAGCTGAGACAGAATTAAAAGAAAAGGCCAACTCCTTGGCTCCTAAGTTTTATCTTTTGGCAAAGCAGGCGTTCCTCCCATAAGCATTTGTGCTTGTTTAATTTTATTTTCTTTTTCTGGCTTAACAACTAGAATATTTTGTTCTACTTTGGTTCAACTTACCTCAACACGTTATTTTTCTGAAATCCTCATTAAGCCTGGGAATGCTGCTAATGTGGACTAAAATCTTTAAAAAATGCAAGTGAATTAGGTCAGTCATGTGCAATCTTTTGTTAACGACAAGATTTTTATTTCAAATGGTTTAGACATGACATTAGGCTTAATAATAACTGCAAAAATCTTCTATTCAGACGGGTCAGTTTGCTTTATTTCTAGTAATACAGCCTAATTAGGTTTACCAGCGGTCACCATGGATAAAATCCACATGAGGTGTATCCAGACTCCTAATACTTGGTGTTTCATAATTCTTCCTTATCCATATCCAGACTTCCAGTTTATTTTAAATTAGTTTTGTTACACAATATTCTAGGTTTCTTTTATTCTTAGGGATCAGCTTCTCTCTACATCTTTTTGAAAAGTTTTTGGTCTGGAGCTTGTAGATGTTACGAACTGCAGTATTTTGAAGGCCATTTTGAGGAAAAAATTCCAACCTTTTAAATATATTTTGTTCGGCAATTTGGTAGAAATACGTGGTAATTGTTTTTGTAGACAGGCTAGGTATTTAGAGTGGCATTCCAAAGGGGAGGGGAAAAAGCATTTGTAGATGTTAATAACAGTAATTATGTTTCCTTCAAACATTGTGGGATTAGACCAGCAACACTTTGCTGCTCTTTTGTTTGGTTTCTTTTCAGTCTCAGCAGTCTGGGCTTGGAGGAGGATGACTGTTGTCTTAGCTCAGGAGCTTGGAAGCACTTTGTTCTCAAGAGTGGAGAGTACATGAGCAGTTTTTCTGTGTAAAGTGATTTTATTTTAATTTTTAAAAAAAAAAAATTCTCTCTCAGCATTGCCCTTGATACTTTGCATCAGACTTCATTTCATCCTTTTCATCTTAAAATCCTACTTTATTTTAGGCTTGTGTGACTGTCCTGCTTGTGAGGTGCCCTCACCTGTGGTGAAGAGCCTGCAGATCTCCATTCTGAGTTTCTCCTCCTTTCCTTTCTGGGTGTTTTTCATGGGTAATGTTTTTCCAAATCAAAGCTTTATTGTATTTACCGTCTCCGTGCTGAGGCCTCCTGCTCTTCTTCCCCACTCCCATGCTGTTGTTTTTCATCCGAGTAAGATCGCAGTTTCTCTTTGTAATAGGATGTGGATTTCCATCTGTCAGTCTGGTCTTCCCACGGCCCGCATCTTGGTTTCTGGATTTTAGCTTTGTGCTTTTCTTGTGTTTCTCCCCAGTCACTTCCAACCTTTCATGACTTTGTTGGTCAGGTTGGTAATACATAGATTGTATGTAGAGAGCGGTAACGCAAGGAAGTCACCTGTGTGAGAATTACCCACAGGTTTTACCTACAGGTGCACCCACATAGTGTTTCCGGTAAACACCTTGTTTATTTCTTATTAGACCCAGTACGTATCGATGGATTTACTATCATGAATCATTTCTACTTGTAAACTCTTGCAGAGCTAGGGCCTTGGCCGTTTGTTCTGGCCGTAAGAAGCTGTGTGATCTGTTTTAGTCCTGTGGTCTAAATATGAAGTGACTTAAGTGGGAGTAAAGCTTTGTCATCTTAAGAGCTAAAACTAAAATAAAGAAGCGATGGGAAGGGTGGCAATGACTTTTGTTACTGGAACGCAAAGTGGTTGAAGACAATGTCATTCGGGCTGTAGGGACGATCGTAGTCCCAAGGTATTTCCTGCTCTTACTCGTTAAAGCTTTTTCACCTTTCCCATGCTGCCTTCTGTAAATAAAGCACTGTTGTTCATATGTTTTGCAGGACACATAGTAACAAGAGGAGGAGGAAATAGAAGTCGGTATTTTAATTGTAATTTGCTGGTTTTATCTTGGGTGGGGGCTGACTTGATGCTGTCTTAAGGCTGGCTAAATCCACTGATCTCTTTTTTTTTTTTTCTTTTTTTTTTTTTTTTGCTGGTGCTTACGTGGGCAAAGGGACATAATCCAGTCAAAAACTAACCCTGCAAAAACATGTTCAAATCTGTTGGAGCCGGTTGTGTGAAGAGATTGTACTGGTGTTTGTGCAAAAGGAGGGGGCTAGGACTGTGACAGCCCAGGCTTCAGCAGCTTCGCCTACTGCAGCTTCGCCTACTGCGGCTCCTGTGCTCCAAGTTTAGAGGCTGCCTCTCAGATTCCCTCTAACATACAAGGCAGCTACAATTTTGAACTAAATTTGGACTTAACCAGCTTCTTCCAATAGATAATTTGGTTTAGAAATTGTGAGCCTTTTTGTTTCTCTAACCGTTACCAAAACTTTTCTTGTTGCAGTGGGAAAATTTCTAGTCATGAATAGGGGTCTTCAGAACAGCTGTCTGATTTTGATGATGGCAATTCCTTGGAATAAGAAAGTGTTGGTGTATTTGCGTGGTTTGTGGTATTTGGCATAGTATCACTCAGTGTCTTTAAACAGTTTTCCTTGTACGTTTTGTAACTGAAAGACAAGGATCCTTATATTAACAGCCTTGGAATAGTTTTGTTCTATTTCCCCCAACTTTTAGAAAACACTTGACGTCGTTCTATTTTGTGATAATTTAAAAGGATCCTTTTATAATTTTGGTAGGGACTGACACAAAAGAGTCTTGTTTTTGCTGTGATCTGATATGTTAGAGGGAAATTATAGAAGCTGCTTCCTACGCAAATAGAAATTTGCAGCAAAAATCATTATCGTTTAGCTGTGCTGTTTCTCTCCTAAGATGCTTTATTTTGCTGTGTCCCTCCACTCCCAGTATTGACTGTTTTTACCTTCATGGCTAGCAGCTGTCTTTAGAAATACATCTTTCATTAGACAACTTCAGTGTCTTTACAAAAGTAATAATTTAACTCTTGAAATAAATTTAGGCAAATTGTTTTTTCTGGATGGAAGTACTTGGTAGGCTGGCTTTTTTGTTTTCTTTATACTCTCGTGTGTTACCTGCTTTTCTGAAGGGAAGGAGTGACTTAATGTCTCCCCTGATGGTAGTTGAGACTCTCAAAAAGCAAATTCTAAATAGAGTTAAGGTTGCTAAGAGAAAATGGTATATGATGCCTATTACCACAGCTGGTGTATATTATTTCGTTAACTTGGTATTTCTTCTTTAACTTGATCCTCTAGTAACACTTGAGAGAAGATGATCTAGGACCCAGTTGCTGCTAGTGATGTATTTTCTTAGCTCCTTCAGTGAATATCTGCACAAATATGCTGCCTGAGTTCATGTGGACACCTGAAAAGTGTCTTCCTGGGTGATTTAGCAGAGGTGTCATCTGATCTTATCGGTCAGCCTACTGCTTTTGCGGTCTGGGGGGAAAAAAAGGTGCGGTGGGGACAAGGCGTTGCCGATTTGCTGTCTAGCTATGCTCTTCTTGAATTATTACATTCCTTTTCTCCAAAACTAAGATTATTTAGTGGAATTAGTGTTATTTACTGATAATGTTACATTCACCTTGTGATCCTTGGCACTACCAATAGAAGGGAATTTCTTCCAAGAAATGCTTGATATTAGTACTTAAAAATTTGCTTTAATTTCACCATTAAGTTTTCTTCATAAAGGAATAACGCAGTCTCAAGGGTTTTTTTGCTTTATCTTGGTCATATAGCTTATGTTGTCAGTAAATGTATTTAACCATGTATGTGATCATAGATCTAACTACAAAATTTTCTTAAACACCCCAAAATCCACATGGTAAGTTGCTGCGCTATTGGCTGTTTCTAAAGCCTAAATACATTCAGGTCTAAGACATGTTGAATTTGTGGCACTAAAACCTTTCAATGACATCGAACTGTCATAGGTTTATTCAAAACTTCCCTAATTTTGTTCCATGTGATCTTGTGACTTATTTTTTCCCCACCGACCTTAATTAAGAAATAGAATGTTCATTGACAAGTCTTAGTGATGACTACTCATGTTCAGCAAAATTAAATTTTACCTTTTAAAACATAGGAGTTAAGCAAATTTTATTCTGTGTCTGAAAGAAGTGGTTTCTTGCCTTGTGTCTTTCACTGTAGAGAGGGGTTCCAACTCTTGGGCATTTCCTTTTTTTTTTTTTTTTTACCCTTTCTTTTTTCCTTTTCCAGTTTAAGGAAACCATTTTCTCTAATAAATCACTGTCGGATCTGGTTAGATCAAATTAATTCACTTGTTTGAGGCAAGTATTTTCTTTAGTAAAATAAAGCAGTTTTGATGTTATCCCTTGATTCTAAAGCAATAAAGAGAACTTCACGACTGGTAGATTTTCATGGCACTTTTGCTAATGTCAGGCTACCATTTGCTTTTGCTTTTACTTTAGATTTTCAGTTTCTTTCTGGCACACCTCCAGCTCTTTCTGCATTTCCCCCTCCCCATCATGTGAAGAAGTCAGGTGCTCTTGCTGGGCGCCAAGGTCATTCTTAGCACTGTTCCAGTGTCAGGGCTACAAAACCATTTCCTATGGGAAGCAGCAGAGGAAGCTTGCGGGAGATGGAAGACAGTAATGGAAGTAATTTTGGCAAAGCTACAAGGATTTCTTCTTAGTGTGCCAATCGTTGTTTTCAGTAACAACCCCACCACCATCTCTCTAAAAGCTCGTGGCAGAATTTGCATTAGCTTCAAAAGAAGCCAGGTCAAGCATGTCAAACTGCATGTTTGAGTTGGGCATAAACACCTATCTCAGGGGTTTGGGGTCCTTTGTGTGTGTGTTTATAAAAGCCATGTAGCTCCTCTGCATTGTGTCATACCTGATGTTCTTTCTCACTTAGAGTACTCAAATTAAGATAGAAATATTTGAAGTTTGTAAGTGTGCTGTTTGCAGACATTTTGAGCCTCACAATTTCAACCTAGGACGCCATGAATAAGCCTACATTCTCTTCTTTGTCTCTGCCTTAGTGTCTGTCTTCTAATCCTGGCACTTAAGGACTTTTGTGCTATTTTTCCCAGCTGCCGTGAAAGGCATGTTTCCTAGCCATAGGTGGTGTGTCAGGACTTGAGAAAGTTAAGGGCATCTCCGTGGGGAAGGATGTGCTAGTGGATATTTAGGAAGGAGGACTGTCTTATCGAGACAAGTATTTGTAAAACTGTTAAATAGAAATTCAGGTGCCGTATTTAGAAGACTCTGTATACATAGATACAGATTTTATATATATACAGGAAAACTTTTTTTTTATCAATAAACTTACAGACTTAGGTGGTAGGGGTTGACTCAGAGCCATGAGCCAAAACTGTGATGTCTGTCTGGTTGGAAGAAGAAAGCATTTGCGAGCCAAATGCAATTCTCATTTAGTGGAGATAAACATGAAGTTAATTCACTGATTCTTGTGCAGTATTAAAGCAGTTCATATTTGCTGCTGAGCTTTTAAAGAAAGCCAGGCCACTTACTTGAGGGCATTAACTGGTTAAGTATTTAAAGCTACAGTTCAAGTACTGTAGTTTTTTCTAGGTGTCCAGAGAGATTATTTACTTTATTTTGCTTTAATTTTTTGCAGTATACTTCAAAAATGTATATTTCTTCCCAAGTTGGGAGAGTTCTGAATGTTCTTTTTTTTTTCTTCCAAAAGGATCATTTCTGGTGAGAAAGTATCATTTGCAATGATACCAGGCACTTGCATATATTGCCTTGAAAATCTGTTTCAGAAAGATAGGTAGTTATTAGCATCTTAAATTTCTTTGCGAAGAAATGGAGGGAGAGCTGTGATTTGTTGAAGGCCCTTCAAAAATTCCGTGGAAAAGCAGTTTCTAGGATTCAGGTTTATGTGTATGTTCTTTCCAAATATTTTTTTTTCCAAAGTTTTGGAAATGTTTGCTGTGGAAATTCCTGAAGGTGTGGGTGGTTTGCAACTTCTGTGTGTTTAAGTGCTTTATTTATTTGCTTAAATTTTCAGCATGCTGTTTGGGTACTCTTTTTCTTGGTATCGTTACTTGAGAAAGCTTGGAATCTTATTTCTGTGATCTTGTTGCTGTGATGTCCTCTTTCCTCCCTCTTCTGTAACTACAGCACTGCACAACTCAGAGCAGCAGCAATTGTTTTATTTCTCATACGGGAAGTGCTCTTTTCTGCAGTGATCAGGTGGATTCTTGCCAGAATTGTGTTTTGAGCAAGTGTTTATGTATGTTGAACTTGGACCTCCATAAAAATTAAGCTTATTTTAACTTATACAGCAGTTTGTACCTCACCTATTCAAGATTTTTTCTGCAGCCCCATGAAGAACATGTATTCCACTGGTACTGCAGAGAGTTTTTCCCAGGCTGTCTAAATAGCTCGTATAAAATGTAATGCAGACATTTAAATCTTGTCTCACACTCGCTGTTTATGAAATAGGTCTGTACTGGCTCCTGCCGTGCATAGGGTTGGCTTAGCTCAAGTGGGCTTTGGGGAAGACTGGTGGTGGTGGTTTTGAAGCAAGTAACTGTTAGACTGTAAAATTAGTTCAGAGAGGAGAAAGAGAATTTGTATGTAGCATTGCTACACTAGAAACTTTTCCCTGTAAAACTCTGTATGCTTTCAGGAAGTCAAAGAGAGATAACCAGAATCTTGATTATAATCTCCAGCTAACACTGGAAATTATCTTCTGGAAAGCTGTATGTGCATAAGTATTGCTCAAAAAAGTTTTAACTAAAGGTTGGGGCACGTCCTTCTAGAATGTTGTGTTGAGTCATCAGTTGAGGTAAAAAAGACAGTGGGCAATGTCAAGGTACAGTTACTTCTGTGGATCAGGAAATTCCCCCCCCCCTACCCTTCCACCCCTCTGGTTTTTTTCTGCCTGGTTCTCCTGAGTATCGGCCTCCTGCCTGTTCCCACTGCACTGCTGCCCTGCAAAGAATTGGTTTTATAGCAATTGTACGAAGAACAACTTAGCTTTCCATTAGGAATGGATGCTCTGCATTTTCAGTTAATTTTGTTTGTGTTTTGTGTTTAAGGGCATTTGAATGCGTTCTGTAGGGTACCCCTGAGGTTGGTTGGTTGGTCAGTTTGTTTTTACAGCAACTTAGTCATGATGTGCCAGAAGAGAAATGCTAAAATTTTCTTTTTTAAATAGTACTGCAAAATAAAAATTCAAGAACTATCCAGGAGATATTACTTTGCAGATAGCAACTATCTCCCAAGAGCAGTGTAATTTATGTAATACATAATGCTTTGCATCAGAAGTTATAATAATTTATTTATGGGGGAGTTTGTTTAATAAGGATATTTCTGAGTGATTTCACTGTCTCATTATAATTTGCATTTACTTCGTGTTTTGTTTGTGCAGAAACATTTTGTACAAATCACTGTAATTTGTCTCTTTGCTCTGCCAGATTCAAATGGCAA
Organism: Psophia crepitans; assembly: GCA_013399095.1. NCBI lineage: Eukaryota > Metazoa > Chordata > Aves > Gruiformes > Psophiidae > Psophia > Psophia crepitans. The sequence continues at coordinate 61,469 of VWZZ01002725.1, forward strand.
AAGTTCTTGAAGGGTCCCAAGGTTTATTTATGATATACCTGGAATAGAGGAATTGGAGCAGGCATTGAGTTTCTCAGAGTTCTTCAGTGAAGGTATGGCAAAGGTTGGAATTTGCCTTCCATGACCTACTGCCATAGCCAGCCCTTGTGTACATGTTCTGAACGTGGGGAAGGAAGAGCTGTTCCTCTGCTCTACTGTTGCACATTTAACACTTGTAAGATGAGTGATTTAGGGTTCTCATTCTTGATTTGCTATAGTGGAACTTTAGAAACTTGCCTCCTATTATTTCTCTTACAGTCAGGTGTGAAATGTCATGGATGAAATGAAGCTCTGAGGTGATAGGCTTACTGAAATGAATTTATTTTCTTGCTGGTCTGTGGAGAGTGGAATTTGGGGTTTTAGTTCAATCTTTGTTTCATTAGCGGATGGATAGAGAAAAGTAACTTCTAATGAATTCTTTGATTGTTTAAAGTGAGCTTTCTGGGGTGAGGGGAGGAACCAAACAATCAGCCAGCGAAGTATTAGACTCCAGCCTGACCACGTGCCATGTGAAGTGATGGATAGCGATTCACAGCTGTGTAAAATCAAAGGCAGTCAGAACAGTAGTGGGCTTAAAAAATTTTCTTTTGGTATGGAACAGTAACGTCTGAATGAAGCGCAAGCTAGTGCAAAAGCAGATCCTACATCAGTATTTGTTTTGGAGAGCTTCAATAGCTCATTTGTGGTTTTCCTGCTTGTAAATAATGCAGTTATCCCATCTCCTACTGAATGTTTTTATTCTTTGTATTTTCTGCTGATGGATGTATCTGAGTGTCTGAGCTATGTTAAGGAAGAGTATAGAGCCAGTTACACACTGATTTCTTGAGCTAAATCCCAACTTGCAGAAGAACTTAATGTTCTGCTGGAGGTTCTTGGGTCCTTTCCTCCTTCTCAATCTCATGTAAGAGAGGAAGCTTTCTTTTATGTAATATTAGCATAGTAAGTTCCTTCCGTTTTGTGAGCTCAGTACTATGGCAGGTAAGCTGTGGATTAAATGGAAAGTAATTTCTTTACTCACCCCTCTGATGCCTTTTCCCTCTTGCTTGTTGTGCCTTTAACGGCAGCTGAGGCCGAATTGCTGTGCTCACGAATCTCTGAGGCTTTGTTAGCGCGGTCAAAATAATCTTTGTTTTAAGGTACTTTTCTGCACCAAGTATGATAATACTTTTCCTGTGGGTCGATTCAATTCCTCAAAAATGCTATTGCGGAGGGTTGTGCTGGAAAGAAGAGGCATGTTTCTCTTGTGATTCCATTAACTGCATGCTGTGCATCATTTTGGGGCTCATTAGCTGAGAAGAGTAGCTGGGATTCAAAACTTAAATACTTGAAGTAATCTATTCATATTTTTCTTTCTGATGTTGTTCATAGTGTTAATACAAGGAAAGTCAATGTGTGATAATTAATTATTCTTTCCGTTTTCATTCAAGCCTGATAGCTCAAGAAGGAAATCTTACCAAGAAAAGAGAATTTGATCCATTGCTGTTTCAGTGGTATTGCAGGGCACTGACCTGGTTGTGTTCAGGGCACTGCCCTCTGCTTAGCTTCTGCACAAGAACAGAACATATGGCTGATGGTTCAGAACCATCTTCCCATGTTTGCTAAGATTTGAGTAATTCTTAAACCTTAGTGTTTTGATGTGACCTAAACATGCCTCTCTATTTCCCCCCTGTTGAGTACCTGGCTTTTGAATGGTTTCAAATTGATGACAGGACATGTAGGATCAAGTCTTGCTTATCTAATCCTCAGAATTATTCCAAATATTAGGAGTGAAGTGTTTCGTGCATTGAGTATGACTTGAACAGGATACAGGGACTGTCCTTGAGCCGTTTGGCCTGGGATGCTGTTTCTCCTGAATTTGAAGATTTTGTATTGTACGTGGAAAGCGTGCCCGCTGCCTGGCAAATGTCTTCATCTCAAGCAGTCCCTAATAAGACGGGGAGCTGGTCCTACCTGTCATTTGGAAATGCAGGGCCTAATTAATGAATCTGTCAACTGCTTTTTTGTTTGATATCAATTGATATTTTGAAAGCACTTGCAGAAGTAGAATCCTTTCACGCTTGCTGGATTTTGAACGTTTTTGCCCAGCCTCTTTGGTTGCTGTTCCGGTGATAAAGACTGACAGCTCAGCTCCACAGTTTGTCATCTGCACACCTGAGGGCAGTGAACTGATTATCGGACGAAGTGTATCTATGGTAGCGGCAAGGCTAGCTTAAGAAGTTGAGGAAGATGTATTGTGTGACTAACTGTGCCTTGTTGAGCTGTCAGGAGATTTTTCTCTCTCTCAGAAATACACCACCAGGTTCTAATGGTGTAGGAACAGATGAAAGAATGGCGATGTTGGTGTTAGGAAGAAATTTGCATGGTGTTCTTTGTGCATCTGTGATGTAGTTTGGCTGCATAAAAGCTTGAACTAATTCTTAGTTTGCATTAAAGGTCAGGGAATTCCTTCTAGTCTGAAAGAAAGGGAATGTCAGTATCACAGCTTTAGCCAAAATAATCCATGTTGTACTTTATCCTCAAACAGGAAGGTAAGATGCATTCCAGATTGCAGTGGGGGGTCTTTCTGGAAATTGCTTTGCAGGTTTATGGTGTACCTTTCTATACTTTCCTGTTTGGGGGCACTTGAGCGTAGAATATGAAGCATCAGAGGCCAGGAAGAAGGAGCTGCAGGCAGGCAGGCTCTGCTGAGCCCCTGAATGTCTGTTTTAAGCAGAGAGGAGAGGGGGATTGTTCCCCACACTTTCTAGGGGCTCTGCCAGTTGTCGGGCCTGGGAGCGTCCAGAGAGCTGGTAGAAATCGGCTTTAGGAGCAACTTGAAGGTGATTCTTCTGTAAATGTATTCTGAATGTTAGGAAGTGGGTTTTGCATGAAAGCTTTGACATTATTTAAGTGATTATTAAATGACTTAAGAATGCAATAAAAATTTCTGAAAAATTTGTTTTGCTGCTAGTATATATCTATGATAGAAATACTGAAAGAGATCATTAAAATAGTATAAACACAGACCGACAGAATTAACAAGCTACCTGTGTGTGTCCTATCGTGGTGTGTAGCTGTATGATTGTGGTGTTTTCCCTGCCCTCCCAGTGCCTGTTTAGCGTATCCCACAGGACAGTAGGGGTCTGGAAATGAATTCAGATTTTGTTGGGGTGTAAACTGTCAAAGTTGGCAGTTATGTAGTGAATGAAATTGTGGTTTGTAGAAAAGGAAATTTACTACTCTTTTTTCAGGGGAGAATTGAATGGTGCAATGAAGAATTTGATTCTCTTGCTGACTGCTACAGACGTATTTTTTTTTAATGTGATGCTAGATACTAACCACATATTTTGTATGTAGCCACTCACTGTGCTTTCATCACCGTATGGATCAGTTGGTTGACTTCCTGTGGTTTGATGAGAAGAGATACTGAGAACTCTCAGCTGTCACTGAAATAAATTGGAGCGCTGCTTTAATCTGTAAAGCTCTATATAATGCCACGTGCTCTATAGAAGTTGTATATGGAATTCTAAAATTATTGGTTAATATTGAGTGACTAGTTTTCCCCTTAATTTATTGTCCCCTGATTCCTTTTGTCATAAAGGTGATAATATCACTGGCCCTTGGAATGGTAATGTACTCAGGATACTGCCATAAAGAGCGCATTTAACAAATTTTGTGAGAATTAACAAATCTTGCTCTAGAATAAATAAGATGTACTGTGTTCAGGAAACACATGAATACATCATACCTGAGCATTGAAAAGGTTGTAGACTGCTATTGTTCTTATGTCCATGCCCTCTAGTTTGTCACCATTCCAAACATTAATCATCTTCAGCATTGATGTGTTAGGCCGCTCTTCGTTGGTTCTTGGTTTTTTTTTAATTCGACCCATCTTTGTCCAGTGAAAATTTTATTCCAATGAATTGTCTGTTTGTTTGTTTTAAGCAGAGTATTCACTTTATAAATTGCACATTAGAAGACATGCATGGAAATCATAATATATTTATTCTACCTACTTCATTGTTGCAGCTGTTGTTGATCAGAACAGGCAGTTTCTCTCAATGTTAGCTCATGTCAATTTTGAAAACAGCTTCTGTTTTGGAAGAGATGAGTAGAATTTTTCTGGATTAAAATGAGGTGCGATGGAGCTAGTGATAGCTGAGGAAAGGGAAAAATCTATATAAAAGAAGTAGTGACAAGTCTCGTTTGGCTTAGTCTCAGTGTCGCTATGTTTGGTAGATAGTTACGGAGAGAGTGTACTGTGCCTAAAATAAGATAGTCTGTGTGTGAAAGAAGTAAGCGCGTTTTAGAGCACATAGTTAAAATACTGTGGATTCAGTGAGAGTACGTAAATGTATTTAAAGGTTTCCAGAGAGGGTTCCTGTCTGCCTAAATTAGAGGCTTTCCGCCACGTACTTCTCTCAGCCTTTAGGAGAGCGTTGTTCAGCTTCTGCATAGTGCCCCTGTCAGTGTGCCTTAGCAGCGCTTGGCAGTTGATGCTGCTGGATCTCTGAACACCCAAAGGTAACTCTAAAAAAAAAAAAAAAAAGGTTTTTTACTTGTTCATTTGAGATGGGGATGATCCTAGGGAAGCCACAGCTGCAAGATGTTTCACTGTTTAACGTAGTGTGCCTCAGCCAGTAGGGAAGGAAGCCAGTGTCTCAATTCCAGCTCCAGTCGCTTGTGGCTGGAAGACAGCATCCAGGCCCAGAGATAAAGGGCGTTCTGTATCTCTTCTGCTTCACCATTTTTGGGAAAGGAGCACTATGTTTTCCTTTGCTAGTGGTAGGCTTTATAGTGGGAACATACTTTTCCAAACCTTAAATTAAGAAGCAGCATAACACTGATGACCTTTCCAAAATTCAAAGTATTGCTTTTTTTACCTTCCTCTTCTAAAATCTCACTGCTGCGTAACAAAAACAACACAAGCTGCTTCTCAGTTTATCACAGGAATATTTAAAGCTGCACTGCTGCCATTGTGCTGCCTGTGGTACAGGAAGAACCTTCCATTTGATGGAGATGTGGGCATCTCGAGCCCCTCCTCTGTCTTGGTTATGCCTTCGGCTGTTTCCTTGTTACTATTTCACTTTTACCTGCACGATACTCCCCTTTTAGTCAGAGGTTTATCTGACGTGTTGCACAGTGTTGCTGCCAGCTTAATTCTGCCAGAAGGATCTAATCTACATATACACCTGTGGTTACCACATGTGAAGGTATTTAATCTATATTTTTATATAGGTTTTTTTTTTCTTCTGGCCATGAGCCCATTTCAGGTGAAAATATGAGAAGTGGCACAGGTACAGAATCCAAAAGAAATCTGAAATTGTTCAAGTGTCTTGGCATTTCTTTTAGAAGACTGTCTGTATAGTCTGATGCATTCAGATCTAGTCGATGTTTTTAACTATTGTCAGCTGCTTAACTGATTTTTGTTTATGGGGAAGCAATAAAGCTTGTACTGAAAATAATCCTTTAAGTTGAACACTTCTATTCTTAAGAACAAATCAAAATCCTCGTGGATGTGTTTTGCTGTTACCAAAGAGCTACTTGAGGTAGTCACCCATGTTTTGAAGTCACCACCAAAGAAGAAAAGCTGCTGCTTGTCCTATCTTCACTGTTGATCTCATGCAATTATTACATATATTACTGTAAGTGACACAGTAATCATGTCAGTGTTGATATTTTATAAGCAAAATGTTGTTTTAAGCAGCACATATGAAATTTCATTATTTCAAACTGTAAAGAGATGAAGTTTTTGTAGAATAAAGGAAACGTCAATTGGCAGGTGATACGGAAGAGGTGGTGGGTAGTTTTTTGATGCGATTTATTCCAGCTCCCGCATCTCTGTGCAAAAGGCATTAATAGGCTTTTACAAAACTTCTGAGTTTAGGCAGACACTGTGTCATTGCCCAATTCATAATATTTACAAAAAGTCACTCTGTGTGCTCAGATATGACTGGTATCACACAAAGCTTGTTAATTAAATAATATTTTAAAATGTTTTTTTAGATAAATTTATCTTTTCTAGCAGCTCTAACAAAAGATAGATGGCTTCTCTGTTATGTGGAGCCACTTTCTAATGAAACACTTGTACATGCTGATTTTCTAATACTTTTTATTTAAAAATCTTTTGGGCATTTACAGATAGATGGATAGTCATGTGAGAACAAAGCATGGTCCAATATAAAAATAACTGTTAGAATGTGAAAATTAAGTGTGAGTTCATTTAATTGCTGCTGATCTGCTGTCCATTCAGGTTAAAATAGGAATTACAGGATTTTAAAATATATGTTTGTACACATTTAAAGAAACAGAAATAAAAAAAGGTGTAACTTTCTACACAGAAAGTTGGCAATATATAAAGGTAATTAGAGCTATGTGAATGTCTAGGTATTTTGGTGTGTGGCTTTCTTTTCCCAAGGTGATCAGCATGATTTTCTTGTGTTCTCTTGCTTTAGTATTTCTGAAGTCTTAAAATAAAAAAAAAAGTTGTAAAGAATTTTTGTGAACTAAAATCTGGATAACTTACAATGTAGTTTAGTTTTGCAAATTAAATTGCAGGTAAAAGCTGAAGGAAGGTGTTGCAAAAAATAAAGATATATATTGTTTTTAATTCAGAGAAGCCATCCGGTAGTGGTGAAGCATAACTCCGAAGGCTCCATGTTTCTCTGAGCAGTTTCCTTCTCAGGAAGGCGTGACCACGCTTAATTTTGTTCCTGAAGTTATCCTTACGTTTGAATGGGATGCTAGAGGCACACAGCTTTCCATGAACCGATGGCAGCCAAGTGGGAATTGACTGTGGAGGACCAGATAGGAAGTAATTACAAGTTTGAGTTGGTTTTCTTGGGTTCTTTTGAAGTACCTTAACGGATGTCTCTGGTTTTGGAAGCCTGGCGCACAGCATGAGTAGATAATATCCAATGAGTGGCTGTTACCAAAGAGTGGAAGCGGTGTTTGGGCGTTACTGTTACGTTTGAATTGCTTAATGTAAAGGAAACTGAAGTGCTTTCCCACAGACCTTGTTTGCTACTTCAAAGCTAACGCTACTAGCCTGTGGCTGAGAAAGGCGTGAGGTGGCTTTCGGACTTAAGAAACAGCGTTTGCCTATTGTGATACTGCCGTGTGAAAGATGCAAAGCCGTTTTAGCAGTTTTCATGTATTTATTGTACAGATTAGAAAGGGCCCACCGGGGGCTGCGGGGCAGTCCCTGCTCCGACGCGGCTGAGGTGGCTGAGGGGCCGGGCTGCGGCGGGACCGGCTGGAACCGGCGCGGGCAGCCCTGGCCTCTCCTCACAGAGACGGCCTCGCGGCTCCCGCCAGCTCCCGAGGCCTCCCCGCGGGCACCAGAGGCACCTCAATAGGTGAAAATGGTGAGAAGCAGCCGAGAATGAGGGTTAAAGTTGTTTTTCCCTTCGTAAATCTGTAATTAGGTGAGTAAAAGAGTGTAGGTGGAGTCGACTAGAGCTGAAATTAGGTGGTGTTAAATAATCTGCGTTGCTGCACAGCCGCTTTTTCTATCCCATGGTGCAACAAAACTGTACAACCGTAATTGAATGTGGAATTGTAGCAAAAATTTATCTTATTAATTCAAACAAAAGAAAGATTCCTTTTAATTCTCTTTTTTCACTTCCTGATGCTTTTGAATTCTAGTGAAAATTACCTGCCTGCTGTGGAATCAGCTTCAAACTTTCAGGTTTTAGGTCATTATATATTAAGATTAAAGTTTATCAGTGTTGCTTTTAACCTTGCAAAGCTAGAGAGTTTGAAAATTAATTTTTAGGACTATGAAGGGGCTTTGCTTGCCCACACTGAACTGCAGGCTGTATGGTAGGAAGTTTTTGTGTTGGGTCCGTGGTGTGTACTTCCATCCCTTCTGCTGCCTGTTCTCAGAGGAGGTCAGCAGCTGTTCTTCGGGTGTAATATAACCAGCGGTGGTAATCACCAAACGCTATTTCCATCATCCACCTACGTGTTCAAACACAAAGGCGATCGGAAGCCACTGCCACTGTCATCTCTGTTTCTGCAGCCACAGAGCAGTTCGGGGAACGAGGAGGCTTCCCCAGCTCCCGACGCTTGAATTGGCTTGTTACATCCAGTGACGCTCTCAAATGCACCTACCTGATTCCTGCTGATGGTGGGGTCGGTGTTTGTAGGGCAGGTTTGGTACGCATTGGTCGTGTGTCACACAATGTAACTGGTAGTCTTGAGAGACTGTCTTTTGTCTGGCCAAGCAGCACCTGATTATTGTGAATCCGAGCAGTCACTAAATGCAGAGCCATTTTCATTCTCTGATACGTCCCTTTTGCATTATGTGATATTCTGCTGGTAAACAGCAACAGCTGATGAAATGTTAAGCAACTATATTAATTTTAAGAACATTTCCATGTTTCTCAGACTTTTTCCCTGACTGTTACTAGATAAGAAAAAATATTTACATCTAGGTATTAACGGTATACAAGTAACTTTTAAAATTCAGTATTGTATGTGTGGATCTTTCATTACCTTTCTATTTTTCAGACCTATAAGAGAGCTTTTCATTTGATCAAAGAATATCTCTGATAGGTGTTAAGTAACTACTACTAGACCATTTCCTGTTCTGTGAAGTATGTGTGTTGTATTTAAATCCCTTTAGGGACAATTTTTACCATGTGAACTCTGTTACTGGTTTGCCCACAAATGAAGCAAAATTAGCTCACAGTGGCTGTGGTAGTAGTCAGTCTTTTTTGCTGGGGAGCAAAGTACGTAGAATATAAAACAACCACCACCACAAACCCCTCTTTCTGCTCAATAAATGACTTCTAAATTTTATCTGTTTTAAATGAGGAAATGCTGAAAAGAGATGTGAAAAGCTTGTAGTCTTGTACACTAGTTAGTGATCAATCTTCACTTTACCATGGATGCAAAATTTATATGCTCAGGAAGCTGGAATTGCCTGTCTACCATTGCTCTTGGTAGATAAGTGTTCTGAAATTGTGAATTATAAAAAAGAATTTGCTGTATTTACTGGAATCATTGTTTTGAAACACAAATTAGCACTTGCTCTGACAACTACTGTGTTAGTGAAAACCCTGCTGAGGAATAGCCTGCAGAACTATTTCTTCTAGTACAGTTGTTTTTAAGTATTCCCTGTCAACACTAGGCATTGAAAATGTGCTAGCTATGCTGTGGTTTGAAACAGCTGTCAAATGTAGTTTCTGGCACAAAGCCATCTTTAGATACTGTTGTATCCTGTTAATATAGAAAATGAAGAGATTATTTTCTTCCGTTTTGGTTAGATTTGTGGTCAGCGAGAAGAGGAAGAAAAGGTCCAGAGTTATAAATGGAAAGAAATTTGTTCAAGAAAGGTGTAAATGAGCCTTAATCAGTGGCTGCCTTTTTTCACATCATGGAGTGCTTTCCCGAGTGTAAGGATGTACTTAACCTCGTACTTCCCTGAGTCTGGGTCAAAGCTCATACCTCTCTTTGACTTTGGGCTAAGATAAGCTGTGTAATTGTAACTAAGTTATTAGATATTATCCAGAAAGTCTATATATATTCTGAAAAAAAGTAATTTCCAGATACTTTTTCTTTTTGATGATCCAAAAAGATAATGCACACAATAAATTTGAGGTTAGAGATAAATAGGAGAACAACTATAGTAGAGAATTTGGGAAGAAGACATCTGAGGGGGAACAGAAGGGGAAGTTTTTCCAAGTCAACTTCATGCCTTTCTCTACATACAAATTTCACCTTGGATAGCACTGCAGGTCTTCCAGTTGGCAGAATTCAGTTTACAAAACTGATTTTCCATGGTAGCTGGGTGACATCCCACAGAATTCTGAGCTGAATTCTGAGAACTTAATAGTTCAGATAAGTATATGGGTTCTTCTCGGTGACTTGGGTTTGGCAGGGTGGTTACAATATATTCCAGTAGAAGACACGAGGTATTGCATGCATTGTTTACTTAAACTATATAAAAGAATCTTTACCAACAGGTAATTTGTATTTAATTCTTACTTCGTCTTTGTCGCTATGGTGATTTTGCTCATCCCTGAAAAAACCTTTTCATTTTCCTTGAATTGTAGAAATTAGAAATGGCAAAACCCTGTTAGGATTAGATCATCCAGCACATTCCCTTGCCAATGAGGGATTTTCTGCCATTTCTTTCTGCCTTTTGTTTTGTGAAGTTCCTTACTGTGTCCATCAAGGTTTTTGCCAAAGGAAGACTGGATGAGCGCTTGTTTTGGAGCCTGTTAGTGAATTTTAGTGCATCAGAGCACTGTAACATCATACCAGATCAATGCCATCTAGTTTTGGTTTGAGACAAAATATCTTGCGTCGGAAGTTTCATGTCCTTTCAAAAGAATCATTGTTAAAGGATGATGCTACAGGTTATGTTTAAGTACTGTCATTATGTAGTTAAATAAACCCATTTAGAAATCATGATTACATGTAATTTTCATGTAGCAGTTTTTCTGTAGTCAGTATGTGTCATCTGAAAACCGCACTTACCTCTGTACTGATAGGTTTTCTCTGTATGATAAGTAGTACAGCAAAAAGGAAACTTATCTAAAGATAGTCTCCATGCTAAGAAAAAAAGACCATACATAGACATCACATATGTCATGTTGAAATTGAGTGGGGATTTTTAAGTACAGTTTGAAGTGTTGTCTTGTACAGAATCCATCTGGTACAGGTTTTAACCGTCTATTCCAGGTAATGAGCTGTGAAATTGAATGGGACTGTATAGGCTGATTATACTCTCTGGTTTGCAGATGCGTAACTCTTGTTAACTCTTCATTTACTGTAAGCAAAGTAGAGTGACATTTGTTTCAGCGGTCATGGTTGACGGGAGAGGTCCCAGATGACTGGAGGCTTGCTAATGTGACACCCATCCATAAGAAGGGTCGTAAGGAGGATCCGGGGAACTACAGGCCTGTCAGCCTGACCTCGGTGCCAGGGAAGGTGATGGAGCAGGTCATCTTGAGGACAATCACGTGCCATGTCCGTGAAAACCGGGGGATCAGGCCCAGCCAGCATGGGTTTGTGAAAGGCAAGTCCTGCCTGACCAACCTCATCTCTTTCTATGACCAGGTGACCCACCTGGTGGATGAGGGAAAGGCTGTTGATGTAGTCTACCTAGACTTCAGCAAAGCCTTTGACACGGTCTCCCACAGCATTCTCCTAGAGAAGCTGGCGGCCCTTGGTCTGGACAGGTACACTCTTCGCTGGGTTCATAATTGGCTAGATGGCCGGGCCCAGAGAGTGGTGGTGAATGGAGTCAAAT
>VWZZ01002725.1:73525-108578 GCA_013399095.1 Psophia crepitans
ATTCTATTCTATTCTATTCTATTCTATTCTATTCTATTCTATTCTATTCTATTCTATTCTTTTCTTTTCTATTCTTTTCTATTCTTTTCTATTCCATTCTACAGCTTGGTGGCTGTTTATTTCAAGGTACTTATTTCTGAAAGACAGTAAATACCGTGTGTCCAATAGTAGGAGTGTTGTTACAACAATTATGGTGCTGATATTTATTTGGGTGTATACCAGTGTGTGTTTTATGGAGAATATGAAAGGAGCCAATCCAAGGATATTTCCACTACCTGCTTATTTATTGATTCTTGTTAAAATTAAGTAATGCAACAGTTGTTGTATCCCAGTGTCTAAATGCTACTCTTATGCTATGTTTAAGATATTTGTAGCTACTTGCAGTGTCTTCAACTGTTGGTGTTTTCAGGTACCTATTTGCAGCCGTGTGCAGGTTGCATACTAATATACATACTTACTGGAAAACATTTCCACATCCTTTGTTTCCTCCTCTTCTCCTTCCTACCTTAGGTATTTGCATTATACCTCATGCAGTAATCGAGAACAGGACAGAGGCATCTGCAATGTATTTGTCTTGATTTTGTTCTTTAGTTTGAGAGCTTGGATTTTGTAATTACTTAGTGAACCCACAAAGTGCATATTTTTATGGTTAATTTATGTACACTGCTAATTTGATATCAGCTAGTATTATTTTACTGTTTGTATAGATCAGATCTTCAGGTTACAAGTGTACAGATTAGGTAACTTCTATCTATTGTAAGTATATTCATGAAATTGGTTAAACTGAAAAATGCCTGATGTTACACCTCACGGCCAGCAAAAGTTCCTTACAGTAGAAACAAAGCACAGCTGCTGTGTTAATGCATAGCCATTGCTCATCTGCAGTTGTTCTTATCTCTTTGGTTTTCTGTTTTCAGTAGATCTGAGCATTCTTTGTAGAAACTCATAGATTATTTGTGGTCTATGATATAACTGAGGCTTGCTGAACTTTTTTCATGTAATACTGGTTGACGGATGAGTAAGTTCCTCTTGGTTTCCTCCCACTTTGTCATAGGAAGTCACATTTAACTGATGATATGACTGAAGGGTAATGATACAACCACAGGAAATCCTGTGGCTGATGAGCAGTTTTGTTCTCTACTTACTTTTGGTAATAATTTTGTATTAGGAGAATACTAGCTTTGATTTAGGACTGCCTTGTACTTTGACTTTAAAAAGGTGCTGCTTTTTGCCATGTACACAGAATGGCTAACAGTTTTTGAGCTGGGGAATCTTTTTTACAAAAGATCTTAAAGTAAATAGAAGTATTGCTGGTGAGAATTTGTGGATGAAAACTTGGCAGTGTGGGTCACTTCAAACAAAACAAAAGCCGATAGTGTCAAACGCAAACATACCCAAAGAAAAAAACCAGAAGTGTAGCATATGCATCTGTAGTCCTCAGCTCCTGTGCTCTGGGCAGCAACGATCTGATATTGCTTGTCTCTGTGTACTGGCTGGATGTGTACAGCTTTGGAGCTGTGTGGTGCTGGGGTAGCTGAACCTGGCCAGGAACCCATGCTTCTGTTGTGCCATCGTATGTCATGAACTAGCGCAGGAGTAGGTATTGATCCCCAGCTCTTGAGAGTGTGCATAGTTGTAGCAGTGTTCTGCAGTTTGGGTTGTTAGAATATATCTCTACAGTTCCCTGAGGACATGTATCCTCTGGAAAATGATATGGAGACTTGAAAAAAGAGGGAAAGGAGGCAGTAACAGTAGAGACAAATTGGGATAGCAATACTACATGGTAGTTTGGGGAATGTTGATTTAAGAGAAGTTTCATTTTCTTTTTTCCTTTAAATTCTGTTCCTCTTAATTCTTTCTCTCTCTATTAGAGGCTAGTACAGAGAGTGTTAAGTAGATCCAACAGAAATATTATTGGTAGAACTGTTGACCTCAGAAACTTATGTGGTGGAAGTGCTGTACCAGCATCAATGACAAATTATCTGTTTATTCATACTAACAATATTAGTGTGCGCTTCCTCTGTTGAGCTAAGCATATGTATCTTAAATACATTTCTCTTTGGATCTTAAAATAAAAAGCCTAGAAATAATAGAAATTGGTAATATCTGATGATTGTCTGGGGTAACTTGTGGAAAGTGGTCTTTTGGAGCAAGTAGCAGTAGAATTTTAAAAAATGTAGTTGAAAGATGATTGAAAGTAGCTTGGAGAATCTGGACTGAATTGACGTTGTTTCCTGCCCTGCTTGAAGCATCAAGGAATTCTGTGACGTAATAATTGTTTTGTTGTCATCAGTAATAAATTTGAGGAAGAAACATACTGTTTGTGAATGGATTTTGTGATGACTGATTATCTGTTTCAGAAGTGTGGGCCAGAGGTGGGAATGTGGGTGGCTCTGCTAGCCTGCTTGGGTCAGCAGAGTGTGCCCATGAAACTTATCTAGAAGAGTAATCTAGGTTTGTTTTTTGGAAAGACTTCTTCTTTGAACTTGCTTCACAGCAAAGATTAGGGCTGTTTTCACAACGTCTGTCTTGAGCTATGTTTTTATGCTATTGTCTCTGCAAAATCTAAAGATTGGCAAGGGGAACTGCAGAAACTGATGTTTGATTATGTGCAGTTCTAAATGACAACATAGCTAAACGAATTTCTGTCATCCAACATAGCTTAAAACTTTGCAGAGTTAGCTCCTCTTTGTGTAAGTATTTCAGAGAAGTTTTAAGACTGTCCTGATTTAATCATTAAATATACTGTGTGGTCATATGAGGACTTAAACGTAACCCAGAAAAAAAACCCTGACTTGACTATAATGACCTTTACAGGATAGATATCACTGAGCATGAGCTGTGTGAGACTTGGAAACGGATGAAACCTAGCTGGTTTATGTCTGGCCTGGTATTTAAACTGAAACAATTTATTGTGTGTTTTTTTTTTTTTTTTTCTCTATGGAGTTATTAATGCACAGCACATAAACATAGAAGCAAAGAGGAAACACCTTTTTCCTCATAGCAATTGCAGGGCGAGTGAAAGTGGATGAAAGGAATAAAAGTGATGAGAATTCTGGTAGGAATTGTCCCTTGGAAGGACACAGTGACTGTAGCAATGTTATGGAAGACGTTCACAAACCATAGGTGTGGGCGTGGAGAGCAGGCAGAGCAACCAGCAGAGTGCTTGTATCATGGGCTCATAGAATCGTTTGGAAGGGACCCTGAAGATCCTATGCAGACTCTATTCTGTTGAAAGTAGAGCTTCAGCTGATTTATCAGCATCAACTAAGGCTTTAGGTTCTTAATTTTCAGAAGGAAGTATTTTCTATTTGTATTATGCTAAGGAGTAGACTATGTGAAATTACTTTGAATCAAACATGTTCCCAATATTAGACACTACTTAGTAGTGGTAATATTTTAATGCCCTCCTCCCTCCCTGCCCTCTCCCCTCCCTTAAGTGCCTGGGAAACTAAGTACTAAAAATCAGATTCACCAGTCAAGTGAAGGACACGTTCATATTGTAAACATTCTTTCTAACTGGTGAAGATCTGTAGGTAGTGCCAGAACTTGTGCAGTAAAGTTGTACCTAATTATGCAACACACAGTGCTTAATGAAATCATATGACTAAGGACCTGCAGAATCTGTAGGTTGTATTTAGTTTTAATTCATTTTATTCAATCATTCACATAATTCTGCGTAAACATAAATGTGCTATATTCATATGTATACATACGTGTGCGTAGGTGTGTATATAGAAACAAGTGTACGCACAGATACACCCATACACACATATATATGTTAATGTGTATTAAAAACCCACAAGCATCTGCATGCTTTGCTGCTTGGTCTTGGTTAGAATTTTAAGGCACAGTTTCATAAATTTCTAATACCCTCTAGAAATGTTTTAAACTTTTAGTTCCCAGGAAGAATTAAGATTGTTCTCTGCTCAGTATGTGGAAGAATCAAATAATTATCTTTGTGATTTAATACTGGCTTAGCTGCTGAGTATGCCGTACATGTTAGGTTTTTGATTTTTTTTTTTTTTTAATGTCTGATTTAAAGGCCACTGTAAAATGTGGAAAGACTGACTTCAGAAAGCTATCAAAATCAGGTTGTTACTAGACTCAGAGTAGTATCTTATGGGGAAAAATGACATCAGATCAAGCTGTGATCTTCCAGGTGCTTAGGGTTTTTTGTCTTCTACCTTTGTGCATATGTATAAAAATTGTAGATCAAACACTTTAACTGTGAAGTCAATTCCTTTTTGGTATACATCATTGATATTGTAATAAGTACATATTTTAATGCCTGACTTCTAAAAATGAATAAATAAAATTGCCACAGTACTTAGCAGAAAAACAGGTAAGTATTAAAGAAGCTCTTACGGAGATGTACATGCTTGACAGAAATTATATCCACTTATTTCTATAGGATTTTAATACCAATATAAAATGGAACTTGTGTTTTGGTGTTCAAGGCTCTGCATACCAAGTAAGATGAAATAGCTATCAGAGGGAAGGGGAAACATATAATGTACACATAATTTTTTGTTACTGAGAAATCTTTTATTTTTTTTTAAAAAGTGTCATTGCCTGAAATAATAGATTGATATAAATATCTATAGCATTCACAATACATTATAATCTATTATTTAGAATATTCTTAATTGAATTTTTGACCATTTCAAAAACTTTTAAATACAGGATTTTCTATGGCAGGTTTTCCTACTAAATTTTAATATGTAGTAACTACTATGAAGGTAAGAAGAGCAGTGTTTGTTAACTGCTGACAAATCTACATAATGTTATCTTGTTTCATATTTAAGTCTGTTTGAGGCTTTGCAGCTGTTGCATACATTTGAACAGTGATCTTAGTATACAAAGAATTAGTTTCCAAGTTCTTGTCTAGGGAGATATTCAGGAAGTTTTCCTTTTCGCTCTTGACTTTGAAATGATTCTATTTCCCCTCTACTAGCTGTTTGTTGGCAAGGGTAATGAGACCTCTTCCCTCCAGGAATAGCCGTTTATTTGTTTCTGTTTGCCTCTATCAGTCTAGTCTGCAAATAAATGTATTATCACACAGACTGCACTTGATTTATTCTAACAAAACATGTCAGCTCTCTTTATAAATCTTGTAAATGTTCCAGTTGCAGATGAGTTGTGTTTGATATTTGCAGGGCGGGGGGGAAGGATTGGCTTTCATTGTCTGTAGTCATCAGTTGAATCAGAGTTTAAAATACAAGTTGAAGGTGGTTGCAAGCTGTGCGGTTTTTTGTCTCCCAGAAGAAGGTCTAAGCTGTTGCACTTCACAGTAATGGGATGGTTACCCAGGACTACTGAAAATGTAGCGTAACATTGTGCTGCTTCAGTCCTTGATTTGACCAGTGCAGCTATCTTTACATGTGCGTTCCTGTTAAAGTATTGTAACTACAAGAAAGGCAAAGGTAGTGTTAGCTGTTCTGCTGGCTCGCATGGGAGGTAGTTTGTCCAGTTGGTATTGCTGAGGTACAAATTTTGGGAGGTCTGCAGAGCAGCTTTGGGAGGAGTGGCAAGGGACACGCAAAAGATACTCTCCTGATTGTTTTTGCTGTGCAGGCACTAGTGAGCTAGGGAATGGTGCCTTTGTGTTTAATACCCTTGTACCATTTTTTGTTAGACTTTTTGTTGTTTCTCTGTTCTGTGGGAAAGGTACTGCATTTTTAAAAGAAAACAATTTAAACTGCTAACTCATCATTCTTGCACCTTGGCCTTTTATTTGCCATGAAGGCTGTTTTCAAACTATAGAATGGTTTGGGTTGAAAGGGACCTCAAAGGTCATCTAGTTCCAACTCCCCTGCCATGGGCAGGGACACCCTCCAGTAGACCAGGCTGCCCAAAGCCCCATCCAGCCTGGCCTTGAACACTGCCAGGGATGGGGGCCTCCTCAGCTTCTCTGGGCAACCTGTTCCCATGCCTCACCACCCTCATGGGGAAGAAGCTTTTTCTGCTTTGCTCTGTGCAGCATTAATGTTAGTTAATTTGTGCTTGATCTAACTCATAAGAAATTCAGCTGTCTCCGTACAGTGGAGGCATTTAATTATGTAAAACATAGTAATTGTCAGACTTTTCAGTTAAAATTTGGAATAGTCCTAGGAAGTCATGTTTTATTTAAAGTTGTGAGGCATTTCCTTATACATGACTATACACATGAAAGATTTTTAAACAAGTGAGATCTCAAGATTTGTTACAGCTATAAAATTTTGAGGGCCAAGGTCTAGGTAAACTTGTGTAGCCCGTTCAGTGATAACTGGATTTCATGATCAGATTCATGATTGGAACATAGATACATACTATCATCTGACTTAAAAATGGATGTGCTGGTCATAGAGCACGATCTGGTTGCTAAACTTCATCTCTTTCTTATCTAGAATGCACAGTACTGTTGTTAGTTGAATTTCTAATGTGAACAGTTTTCATGAGCTTGTTGAAGAACTAGGGATCCAGTTGTGGACACGTTCAATATGATAAGTAAAAGAAACAGTAATATGTGGACTACATACTGACAGTAGAAGAAAGTTGTGCTGTTAAGAAAAAATTTCTTAAAAGCTTGTTAAAACATTTTAAAGATATAACAACATAGTTGGAGTAATTTAACATATTTTACAGGAGATTACATTGCTAAATATGTAACTGGGCAGTAACACTGCTGAAGTTGCAGGAAACAAGTTATCATTGTGACCCTTTTTAACTTTATGGATAAAAATGAAAGCTGGGAGATGATTGAAAAGTAGTAAACAAGAAGAATGTGTCAAGTCTTACAAGAGCTGCCACAGAAAGGAAAGCTGCTTTGCTTTCTGCAATCTATTTCACTGTTGATCAAATGGCTCGTGTTTGGAGCTTTTGAAGAGTAATGCCCATTATGGTCTGCAGCAGCAGCATTTGTCTCTAATTTTAGCACCAGCTGACCGTTTCTTGAAAGACTGCAGCTGTTATTTACTCAGAGCAGTGTAACTAATTTGATTTTTTTTGTCTGCTGCAGAGCTAATGAATAATTTTTGCTCCTTACTGGGTGATACACATAGTTAAATTATTATTTCAAATGTTACATTATTCTGAGGCCTTTTAAAGGAGTATGTTATTGAGGTACTAAGTGTAACGTAAATGAAGTAGCAAATGTAATATGCTTAATCAGTTCTGGTTTATTTTCCTTACTAATAATATCTTAGTTTATTAAAAATCATATTTGTAAAACAAGCAGATAACACAGCAACTGTACATAACTCGTGTGCCTTGAAGGTCATTTAGGCATCGTACCAGGAACATTGGAGAGTTGTATTATAGAGCAGATTGCAATAGGAGTGGTTTCAGCTTGGGAATTGGTGCAAATTGTGAATTACAGGATTCTGTATTGGTGATTGTCTGAGAAAGCCTGGAACAAATCTTTGGCAGAGGTAGTTCTGGCAAGGTAATACTGGCAGATCAGTGCAAAGCTGAATCTTCTGAGCTTGATTCCCAGTGTTATGCAGCTTTTATGTGTTCGCATATCTTCATTAGCATATAAGCTCACAAAGCTAATCGGTATTCAAAGAGGATATTATGAAGGAAAATGGATACTACACACAAAGAAACCATGAGACATTTTGGTTAATACAGATGATGTTTTAAACTGTAATTGAGCATTAATGTCTGTGCATCTGGAATAGCCATTTCTGAACATACTAATTTCAAATGTTCTTGGTTTGTTTCAATTTTTAGGATAAAACGTTGTATGTAGTAGTGTATTACAGCATAATCATAGGATTTATCTGGCATCAGTTATTATGAATAAGCTGTAGGCATTTTAAACAAAACTGTGGCTGGAGGGTTTTTCCTGCTATCATTATTTGGATTTCCTGACCTGTTTGTGTTTTGCTTTTTTTGTCATGATTTTTCGGCACTTCAGAAAGGTAGCTGTTGAATGTCTGTTGTGAACCTCCACAGGAGAATCAGTTCTGATCCCTGAAGATTTTCTACTAAGTATTACTATGCTGTTCTCAGAAGTGGCATTGTTTTTCTGCTTGTGCTACTGTTGTTATGAGTATGCTTTAACAAAGCGTCATGATGTTCAAGTATTGATTGAGTGTCAGGGAAAGCTGTAGTATTTTGCAAAGCCTTGTCTTTTCACAGTAGGTATAATAACATAAATATTAAAGTAATGACAGTAAATTGAATGTCTGATTAGAGTTTCTGAAAAAGTTTCAATTATCGGAGTAAGCTATTTGGAATCCCTTAACAGGAGCTTTCTACCTTTCTGACTTAAAGAATTTCCACTGGAAGACTGGACTTCTGTACAGAACATTTAAATTTGTGATATCCATGTGTTTCTTTCAGTTACTCGTGAGCTTTTGCAGGCTCCAAAGTGCTCACAATCCAGAGGTCAAAGACTAGAGACTTAGAAGACTTACTTGACCTGCTGATGGGAAGAGTAGGTGGAAGAGAAATTGTGTATCAATCTGTTCTCTTCAGGAAATTTTGTTCGTAACTAAAATAAAAGTAAATTGAAAAACATTTGTAGGAGTGAACTCTGTTTGCAAGTACTCAGATTGCTCTGTAGATAGGTGGTAAGGACTGAATTTTCCTCCCTTGGTTTTGACTCAACTGGAGTTATTCTGTAGTTGGAAATATTTTCTTGTATGTTCACAGACAAACAGAAGTGACATCCTGAGAAGTTCGAAGAAATACTGCCCACTGAAATCCCCAAATTGAACACAACTCCTTTGTGCGTGTATGTTCTGTAATAACTATGCAATCACAAGCTTAGTGTAGTCGAGTGGAATTATCTGTAATCGATATCTTGATTGTAGAATCTGACTTGCAGGCCTTTGAGAGGATCTTTCTGCCACTTATCCTCATTGGTGGTCAGGACAACTACATGTTTATGATTTCTTTGCTTTTAATGCTTTTTATGTTCATTCATTTGCTAGTGCTTAATTAAAGTTGTAACTACTTAAGCACTTTCTTCAGTGTGTAGGAAGCGTATTTAACAAGCTTAATACTCTGCGGTGGCTGAATGTACCTGATCAGTCTGCATGTTTTGTTCACATGAGTCAGTATCCCAGAGGAAAGTTTTGCCAGGAAATATTCTGCCTTCCAGCTGTAATTGAATGGGTTTGAACAACAAGCTGAGACAGCTGGGTCCTGTTTTGGTCTTGATTTGTAGGGACCCAAGGGATTGGGAGAGTGGGAAAGGGATCTTGTGCCAGTTGAATGAGTTCAAATGAGGAAAAGAGAGCTTTAGTTCCTCGGCTGCTCTGCATTTCAACTATTAATACAGCAATAAAGCCTATTCAAAGAGTTCTGTGTTCTTTGTGTTTTTTGAAAGAAGGTTTGTGTGCTTAGCTATTGTGTCTTTTTTGAAATTTAATGTCTTATCACATGAGGCAGAATTTTCCAGGTCAACCACCCAACTTTAATCATGAGTTCTTGTTGAGTGCAGGAAGGAAGCTGGGAAGTCCTTACAATACCAAGGCATAACATCCTATTGCAAGTGTTCTTTCATGGGGTCATTCACATTATAATTAAGAAACCCCAAGAACACGTAGTTAAAGCATTTGGACTTCAATCTTGAGCAACTTGTTGACTTGTAGAAGTCGTTGATGTATCTGTATTTAGAAGGAGTTTTCTGTGGTCTTGAGATATAACAGGAGCTTTTCCTCAGTCCTTTTAAATGTTGCTCAGTTCTGAACATATACTTCAGATCACTGGAGGAAGGTCAAATTGCTGCTTTCAGAGGGAACCCTAAATTGGATTTTTGCAGTTTACGTTGCAAACATTAACTGTTTGGTTAAACTTTGTATTTGCCTCAGGCGGACCTGTTGTTGATGAAAGTAAATAGCTGTTTCTCCTAAGTGAATCAGGCTTTTTTAACAAATGGGTGTTTAAATTCTCCTGTCCAAATCCAGCTAATATGATTGCCAAATGAAAATAATACAATGGTAGAAGTGGGGCAAAATGAACTATGTACAGTGATCAATCGCTTATATTAAGAGTGAAAAGTATGCAGAGATTTGTGGGGGAACTGCTTATTTTTAAAAATAAAGCTACAGAGACAGAAGAGATCATGTCAGAAGAAAATAGCATATTCATGCTGCAGCATAAACCAGAAGACCCTGTGCTACCAGATTGATTCTAGCAGTACAATCTTACTAATGGTAAGGGGGGGGGACAGTTCTGTGCTGTGGTGGCTAGGTCACTTCTGGTACTCCCTTTTGCCTTGGGTATTACTACATCATTGCCTGCAGTGTAGACAGAGCACACAGGCACAGAAAGATAAATTCTCTTTTATTTATATGCTGACATTTGAATACCTGGTGTATGCAAACAGCTGAACGTAGACCACTGAGTTGAATTTCTGGTAGCTCCTGGATTTTCTTGCGTGCTGGTGTACCTCCATGGCTAGGGTTTGTCTGATGCTGTGGTGCACTGGTGGGAAATCCAAATGTAGAGGGCTCTAGTTTGTACACTGCTATAGTGGTTTTGATGTAGGCATCTGCTAACTTTATGTGGGGCAGAAGCATGTGTATGCATTTGTCCTGGTTCATCTGTATAACACAGTCTAACAGCCAGCTGATCTTGATGCTTTTTACTAAATAGTAATTTTATATATTTACCAAACCTGATGGTGTCTCTATACGTATCAGTGATTTGGTGCTCACTTGATTGGATGTGCGGCATTCTGAAAATTTTTCCCATAAGCAGTTGTATTCTTGCAGGTATGAGTTGTAAGCTAGCTTAGACTGGTAACAACTTCTTGGTTAAAGAGGGTGTTTTAATTTTTGTCTAATGTTTCATGTGTTCACAAATTATTATTATGCATGAGTATTGCAACTGTTAAGAAGTATGAGTGTTGTCATCAGCTTCCTTTGGGGCAAAAAAGGTTATTCTCGAGAACTGTACAGTATACAATGTTTCTTCCAAATAAGATTTCACTTGATAACAACTAATTTTTGTAAAAGGAAGTAAAAAAAGATGGGACACTAAATTCTTCTGAAGCTGTATGGAAGAAGTTCTGCCACCTTTAGTTAAGAGTGACACTGGGCAGAAAATCCTATTGCCTTTTTGCTGCCTCTAGATCAAGGAAAATGTTTTAGTGGTATTAAATTTTAACTTTTTTCCCTAGGACAGAAGAGCAGAATTTAAATAGACCAGACAAAGTAATTTTCCACAGTTTTTCACATTCTCATAGAAGAATAGGTGACTCCTTAGTGGAGACTTTTTCTTTCTTTTTTTCTGGTCTCAATTACTCCACAGCGTTGCTTACAAGCAAAATGGGGAAAAAAGCTAGTTTATATTGTCTCTGTTCTTTTAAGGGCAATATCACTGTTGTCAAGGTTGGTTTGAAAATTTGAGAGAGAAAGGGGAGCAGAATGTTCATAGAGCTAGTGCTGTGAAGGGTATTTTTTGCCAAATACCTTACATTGGAGGGGTCACTTGCTTTATTTCAGCCATGTAGCAGAGGAGCTTCTTAGTGTCAGGGTCATAGCTGGGGAGAGCGTTCTGGGAGAATTATTTTTTTCCTGAGGTAAAAGATCTATAGCATATGAATTTGGGTATTTTAGGTATAATTTTCCTCGAGATTAGAGGAGACAAACTAATGTAAAAACAAGTGATTGAAAAGACAGTGTTTCATCTTTACCTTTTTGGTAACCCTTGTTTACAGCCGATACTAAAAGCATTTACATGTTTCTCTAGTGTACTAACGGGACTGCTAACATGTTATATTTGTACATACCTTTGCATAGTCTGTCTTACAGTGGCAACATAGAATAAAAATAGATACCTAATTTTCCTTTATATGTTTAAAGGTTAAATTAATATTTCATTATTTCTCTTATCTTGTGTGATCCATTGCAATGAGTTTTAAGGATTAAAACATCATACAAACAATTAGAGTTTTAAATAGATAAAAATCTTAATTGATGGATTGTCTATCCTGACTGGTAATATGCTTAAAAAGTGACTAGAAATCATTAGTATGTTTCATT
Source organism: Psophia crepitans (assembly GCA_013399095.1). Classification (NCBI taxonomy): domain Eukaryota; kingdom Metazoa; phylum Chordata; class Aves; order Gruiformes; family Psophiidae; genus Psophia; species Psophia crepitans. The sequence goes on from VWZZ01002725.1 coordinate 85,510, forward strand.
TGAGACTGATTTTTAGACTAGTGGTTTTTAACATGTGTATCATTAGAACAAATGTTCATGTGACAAGTAGCAGTTGCTTTTGTTTAATTATTATTTGTATTAAGAAGATGATACTGCTGTTTAAGAAGTTGAGCTAGAAACAAGGAAAGTGATACCACCTTTTACATAGCCAAATGTGAAAGCTACATGTACTCTCCATGTGTGCACATATACATCATAGCAACAGCAACAGCAGTGCTGCGTGGGATGGGAGGGCAGGAGAATAGTGTGGTCATGGATTTTGCCACCTTGGTTGATATCTAGCCTAGTTTTTTTGCTATCATGTACTTTTTCACTTTTAAATGAAAGAAAAGAGAGAGTAGCAGAAGCCACTGACTAGAACGAGGAAGAAATAAAAGGAATGAAGAAATTTAATCTTCTCTTAGATTACTTTTTTATTTCCTCTGGGAGGAAATAAAGCCGATCACGTCAATAACAGTCCCCTAATATTATTGACTAAATAACAGTCTTGTTTCTATGATGTCTTTAACTATTTATTTTTCAAAAATAGAGAGGAATAATCTATTTTCATGAAAAAAAGGAAATGCTTATACTGGAGTATGTATTATATCAGAAGATTTCAAGAAGACATGTAAGCTACTCAACAAAACGACCTCATGCTTTTTGTCAGATATGGCTCGACTTTTTTTTTTTTTTTCTTTCTGTTTATTGTATTTTTGTCTTCTATCTCATTATTTTCTTCCAATGAACAATTCAGTTGTGTGAATATACTTTTTATTTCAGGAAAATAATATAGCTTTATATTGTTACTCAACAGTATATGTATATTTTAAAATCCTTCTCACAGATGAGACACAAATAGGTAAGAATTCTCTTGCAATGTAGATTTGTTTGATGTTTAAGGTCTCTTTAAAATGCAAACGAGCCAGTTTTTTTGTTTAAAATTGGTCAGTTATCTACTTGCTTAAATGTTTTCATCCATTTATTTATTCTCCAGTATGTTATTTTCATAAGTGGAAATGCGATCTCAAAATCACAGTTTAAAATTTGTGTACAGGCTGCATTTAACTACCTATGTGGGGTTCTTTTGAAGAATCTCGGTGAGAACTGAATGTTGGCTGCTGCCTTACTCTCTGCTTTTGAAAAATTCAGGCCTATAATCTTGACAAGAAGTGTGTGTGTGTATACAGACACGTGTATGTAGCATTGGAAGTATTTCCCAAATATAACTGGTCAGGAAATCATTATTTTCCCCATGTGCAAAATTATAAAGGGTTCTTTGCTGTTTCGAGTAAGTACAAAATGTTTATTTCTTGGATCAATGAGAGAAATTACTACTCATGGGGCAAAAGTTTATTTACCCTGTTAGGTGTACTTCAGGGCTTATGGGATGGGGAACAAAGCAAGATTTCTTTTTCCTGGAGGCACAGAAGCAGGATTCAGAGTAGTTTTTTTATCTACCACCTATGTTTGATAAGGAAGAATTGGAGAAAGAGCTAAACAAATCACCCTTATAAAGCTGCCTAAACCCAGTAAGTCGTGGTAATTTTTCCTCCTCTCTACCTGACTTTAGGTAGTGGGAGAAAAGGCAGATCATGCAGATTATATGCTGTAAGGCTCTCAGATGCATCCTGGTGACATTGGTCATGAATGCTTCCTTAAGCCTCTCTCATGCTTTATTAAAGCTCCAAACCACCATAGTGTTTCAAAGATGGAAGATGCTTTGTTTCTAAAGAACTAAACTAAACCTGTCATGGTGTAACCCAGCAGGCAGCTGAAACAACCACGTAGCTGTTGGATCACCCCCCCCACCCCAGTGGGATAGCGGAGAGAATTGAAAAGGAGTTGAGATAAAGAAAGTTTAGTAGGACGGAAAAGGAAGAGAATAATGATGATGATAAAAGAATATACAAAACAAGTGTTGCACCGCGTGGTTCCTCACCGCTTGAAGCTGATGCTCAGCTAGTTCCTGAGTTACATTGACTTCTAGCCAACCCCCCAGTTCTATACTGAGGATGATGTCATACGGTATGGAATATCCCTTGGCCAGTTTGGGTCAGCTGTCCTGGCCGTGTCTCCTTTCAGGTTCTTGCATGCCCCCTGCCTTCTCGTTGGCAGGGCAGTGCGAGAAGCTGAAAAGTCCTTGACTGCTCGGCAATAACTAAACCATCAGTGTGTTATCAACATCATTCTCATCCTAAGTCCAGACGATAGCACTGTACTGGCTGCTGGTAACTCTATCCCAGCCAAAACCAGGATGAAACCCAAAAAACCTTTTATGGTCTCTGGGAAGAAATTGTTCATAATGTTATTTTGACAGTGTTCCTTCCGTGTCATACTTTTTCTTTGACTTCAGATAGCAAGGCTTCATGCATGAAGAAGGTGATCCTTGTTCCTTTAATGGCTTTATGTACATAGCTTCATGGATTCTAGCCATCACATAGAGGAATACGATTTTCTGTTTGTACAGTGAGCTGGTTTAGGTTAATTTACTAGTTAGGATTCTCTGATTTACTGGTCAGTTTTTGGAATGAGTTAAAACTTACTGCTACTAGTTAGGAAATGATTGCTTATGATGTCTGGGTAATTGTATCTTTTTTTAATATCTGTGCAGTCTTTGGTATTTAGATTGATCAGATGTTCAAAAGTAGTTCAGAATCTTTCAAGAAAATAGCTGACTTACAGGCTCATTATTTTAAGTCTAGGAAGGGTGGTAAGAGTATATACTAAAAATATTTCTTACACATATAGTAAGATTGTTTGCAGTAGTATAGTCATTTAAACTTGGGAATGTCTATTCTTTTACAGCCAAAAGGGTGGATTCCGAGTTATTTGTACATTTTCTTCTAGAAGTTGGATGTAGCTCAAGGGCTGCAACTGTTCTTTTGGTTATTTGTCCCCTCACCCCGTGAACATTGTTACACTTGTAATACACTGCGGAGTTTTGTTTTACTCTCTTAAACATAATGGCATTATAGTACTTTTTTGTGTCCACTTTCACCAAGTCTTCTGAAGTTCTCCACTGATACTGACCACTACATGCCCTTGCAGGATTTCAGGTGTGCTAGGTCCTCTAATAACAGACATAAGTCACTAGTGTTGACATTGAAGCGCACTTGTGGTGTCCAGAAAAAATGCAGCTTATTACGTTAGAAGAAAAAATGCTTTGTTGAACCTCTGTTTGCTGCTTCCTTCAGAATTAAGTTGAAAATGTGGGAGCTCCGTTGTAAGCTTATGATCCTGTTTTAGCATCCTGTTTGTTAACTTTGTTACCTTTTGCTTACTATTTCAAACTTACACTTTAAATCTATATTTTTAAAAAAAGCAAAACATAAAATCTGAGATTGTGATTTCAGTTCATCTCTCCTGTAGCTGTGCAGCAGGTGAGACATACTTCCCATCTTCTGTGGGGACACAGTGATGTCCTCTGCTGAAGGGGTCAAGTGGTTGTAACACTGTGAACAAAATGATTTGAAGAATTTTTTTGATTGTTGTTTTATATTTGGAGGGGGGCTGTGTTTGGTTTTTTTGTTTGGTTTTATCAGTACATCAGGGCTGCTGTTGTCTAAGTTTGGGACCAGAAGAAGTTGAAATATTTTTGTTTGGTGTTGGTTTCATTTGATTTCTTCTGATGGTGCTGTCTCTCATATCCGCACAGGGCCTGGGCTACGAGAGTCTGCATGTGTCTGGGATAAACTTTACACTTTTTAACTCCCTAGACCATGGTACAGGCTGAGAGGGAGACAGCTGTTTCAAATGCTTCAAAATTACCTCTACTGTACATGGGTTCAAAAACCAACTGGGGCCTTAAAAAGCAGAGCACCTCCTTGAAGGCTGCCCTCATCCTTAGGGCTGCTCAGACATCTGTTGTTTTGTTGTGGTTTTTTATTATTTACTTCTCTCTCAGAGGATTCTGTAACTTATGTAACTTATGTATAAATATTTTCATCTGACTATGTAATTGTATTAAGATACATAGGAATCTACATGCTTCTGTGAGAGATAGGAACCTATTAGAAGAAGGTTTTGGGTTTTTTTATTAAAACACCTCAAACAGTGTATTGTTTAAAGGGGATGTTTGGCCACCAAACATAAATAGCAAGGCTAATTACGAATACTTACAATTTTAGCAACTGTGGTGCTGGTTTGATACCGAATTTGGCTTTCCTTGTTACCTGTGTGGGCTTGGTGTAGTGCATTCCACTTATACCTTAGTGAATCTAGCTCTTATGTTGCCACAGATGTCATGTCATCGTTGGAGGATTGAAGCTCTTTTTTCTGGAGTCTTGGCCCCTGAATTTTGCAAATTCAGCCTCTCTTTTGGAGGATTGTTTAAATGACACTTTTGTGCATTATTTTCAAGCTATTATCTCCGTCTCCCATAGAAAACAGATAGTGCTGCTCAAAAAGAAGCCTAGATTTGAGAAGATCTTTTTTTTTCTTCCCTTTGTGGTCCTTTTAATTGAGATTTGTCTGGAGGTGATAAGTTGGTCTAAGAAACTTGGCGTTACCTACAGGCATGCCATTCCTGTGGGAACTTCCATTTAGTGGAATATACGTATATGTGTGGGATACATGCACATACACACCTGTCTATAAAAATAAAAATACACATACATACACGTATATATAAATAAAAGGTTTTGACAGCTCAGTTAACACAGACTATTCCCTGTCATCTCTTGACAGTCATGGAAAAATGATAGATGAGGAGTAGGCTTGATTGTAACTCCTTCACTGGTCTGTATCATCATTTCATTATCGCTGTTACTTCCTTTTGAATGCAGCAGCCTTTTTGCGTGCTGGGGTTCAGCTAACTATAAGCAAACTCCAGCCCTCCCACTATTCTTTACAATGTTGCATGGTTGGAAATTAATAGATTGACTTTTGGCTAGAGAGTGTGTATTTGTTAGTCCCCTAGGGATTCAGACTGCTGATTTCAGTGACTTGTTGATCTGTTGCAGTGGCACTCATATGTCAAGCTTGAAGTCTGCCATTGTGCTCCTAGGCTGCAGGACAGATTTTTTTCCAAAAGGTAGATGTGGAATTTAGATATTACAAAAATGAAAATTCCTTTTTTTGCTCATCTTGGATCTTCTGGAGCTGTGTTCAGTCTATGTGTGTTCTTGAATAGAATCTCTAATGAGTCAAAAATTATTTTGCCTACTTCCCTATGCCCTTGGGAGTAAATTTCATTATGCCTTGCTGATTGAAGTATATCTAATGCATTTTCTTGTTTATTTAATCTATTAGTACCAGCAGAGATATTTGTGATTTGATTGAGTCAAAGAAGTTGAAATGCCATTATCTGTGGAAAAGTTACTCGGATAAGGCATGTTGGTCAGCACATTGTGGGCAATGCAGTTTCAGATAACTAGTTCTTATCAGTCCAATAACTCTCACAAATACTAAATTCACATTTGTTCTAAAATGCATTAAAATGAATGTAAATGGGGAAAATACTACAATGTGTCTGGTTCTTAGCTTGACAGATGGCGCCCAGGCAAGCTATACTGCCAACTGGTAGCAGTGAGGAAAAGCTGAAGTGAGTGTTACCTGTTTTGATGTCTAGCAGCCCAAGTTACTGACAATCACTGTTCCTTGAGTTCAAGTTGAATTCTTCTTGAGATTCAAAAGATTTTAAGATGAAAGCATCCATTTATCCTGAGGTTTGTAAGGAAGTACTTTAACAAAATATAGGTGAAAAGTTTGTGCAGCGTGTATACTGTGATATTGTTGCTACCATCTTTGAGCATGAGTTAAGTCAAGTACTAATGCTGGGCTAAAACAAGTGCAGTTTCCATTCTTTCCTACACATAGTAGTAGTTGATTTGAATTAACAGTTGTGTTGACCTAGAGATTCTGTTGACACTTGAAATAGTACCGAGTGGTTCATTATTTGAAATTTGTAAAGAAATAAGCAATAAGATTTATCTCTGCAGTAGATTTTGATTCTTAGTAGGTTGGTGCATGGAGGGGAGGCACTGCACTGTGGCTTATGCAGGAAACAGGGTAAGAAAGAATCCCTGCTAGAGAAAACTCATAATGACTAGGAGAACATGCAGTAACTGACTCCAGTAGAAAGAACCTTTTGCAAGGGTTGTGTAAGTCATCTGAGAAAGTCTGATGTTGGATGAATTTTGATATTGAAGATGCCAGCAACTCCGTTGTAAGTTAGGTAAGTTGATGTTTGATTAAAAGATTGAGAGATTTGCCTGGAAGCACTCAGAAGAATCTATAGAAAAGTTGATTTAATTTTAAATTTGCCTTAGACTAACTTTATAGAAGCACGATATGAAGAAGTAATAATTGTTCGCATACATCATTAAACTCACTCTCTCTCAAATACATGATCTATTTTATTTGAAAAGTTAAAATTGCATTGTCATTGGAAGGTGAGACCTTTGTAGTTAAGTTTTATATAAATGTGTTGTACTAAATCAGGAAACAATCATAATTAAAAGCAAGAAAATAAATGTTTTGAACATTTTTGATGGTATGTCATATCAAGGCACTCCGTGTCATTAAAGTTTTGTTTATCTCTCTGTGTAAATAAGTAAAAATTGCAATGAAATACAAACAAAACAAGGGATGAGGAAGTTGACGGTGTTGTATATATTCATTACTCCCTTTTCATGGACTTGGACATCTTTCCAATACACGTGTGAAAACTTAATTCTTGTTCTCTGAAGCGCTCTTGCTTTTCCTTTCCTTGGTAATGAACCCTTGTGTACGCACATTTCACAACTCTGTGATTCTGTCTTGTGTGAAGTTGGCAGTTGGCATCAGGGTTGAGAGAGTTTTGTAGTCACAGGTGTGTTGTTGATTTCAGTAGAAGTTAAATGCTTGCATTCTTCCGAGTATTTGGGCCCAAGACATCTCGGAAACCCATTGCAGTAATTTCCCAAATTAAAGTGTGTTAAATTATTTTCCTAGGAGAAATATTCTCTGCATGTCAGGTTTCTAGATAAGAGATTTCTTGGCTTCATAAAGTGAAATCTCACTTTCCTGTTAATCATCTTTTCCATATTTGTGTCTGAAAAGAAGTAAATCAGAGATTGTGTTACCCTGGAGTTGCAAAGTAGGTCGTTCCCTCCCCTCTCCTCTCCCCCAGCCCCAGTGCTTTTTCTTTTTTTTTAAAATATCTGTTTGCTGGAAAGGCTGCAAGGAGTGGTCAGTTCCCAAGCAGTTTTATCTCCTGGTTGCGCTAGCAGTCTGGACACAGACTTTTGATTTAAAAAAACTCCTAGAAAACAGAAAACCAACAAACCCCCAAAAGTAAATCCATGAGCAGAAATGACTAATAAAGCTTGGTTTCCTGTTAATTGTGCCTTGTGGTTGGTTGGAGTCCCTGAATTAAAGGTTTTGTTGCAATTACAGCACCTGTACAGGCAAGAATTGTCTCGAAATATCTTCTGCGTAGTCATAACTGGTTTAAGTCAGGTGATGGGTAGAAATTATGAGTCCCGGATTCAGACACATGCTGTAACTGCAGGAGCTTTTGTTTCTTTTCTATCTGTGTCACTCTTCTGACAGTGGTTCAAGTATATATACATGTAAAGGGTTTTGGTGATGCATAGTCAAAATTCTTAATTTTAAAAAATAAACCCAGTTCTGTCTGAGAACATTTGTAAATATAGAGGATGAAAACTAAATGTTTCTGAATACCATCTCTGTTACGATTCTTTGTACAAACTGTACACAATGGCTATTGTAAATACCGGCTTTCCGTTTGCTGCTGCATGTGAAATTTTTAATTTCTGTGCCATAATTATTTGCAAAAATAACAAGAAAGTAATCCCAGAATACCTTATTGTATGAAGGAGTCCTTTCTATTTAGGCAGTTAGATAAGCAGCCCATTTCCTCGAAATGAATATTACTGGAGTTGCTTACAGTAGTTACTATATCTGGACTGAATTCAGGTTTTCCAGGTGTGTATTTCTTATTGTATAGATGTTTTTTGAATGTATTTTAAGATAAACAAAGAGTGTTTAAACAATCAATTGATTCTTATAATTTTATGATAAATAGAGTGGAATTTGGGTGGAAGGAAGTATCAATATAGAAAGTTGGCAAGGTATAGATAGGTATGAAGAGGTTCAAACAGTGGATGAGTTGAATCTGAATTGTTGAGGCAGAAGTGCATTTTGAATTTTTGCATGGGCGTTGTGGATGTTAAATTTTCCCTTAAGTTTGACATGATAGAAGCCTCAGGAAATTACATTTGTATGTCAGTAATCAGTTTTATTTGTTGGGATATAGCTGGAGAATTTGAGTAACAAATTGAAGTATTTGGGATTTTTTGTTTTGTTTTGTTTTTGTTTGATAAGCAATGCTGTGAAGCTAAAACTAATAGAAATGTTTTATAGTAAGTCCTGAGTAAATACAGGGTAACAGTCTAAAAAATACCTGTTAATGAGGGCCAGCAGTTGCCACACTTTCCTAAGGATTTAAAATCGGAAAAAAAAATTGTTCAGAGTGTGGGAGGGAAAACATTACAGTTCTCATGTTTTTCGTTATAGTTAGGGAGTGCAGTTATTATGCAAGTAATCTAGGTTTGACCTAGTACTTGGCCCATTTGTCAAGAATGATTTAAAAATAACAAGCTCCATTTGACAGTTACATGGATGGGTACAGTGGTAACCCATACCTTCAGATAGAGCTAATTTCAGCTATACATCTGATACTTCATTATGACAAATCTTTGGTTTTAGTAATAGCATCTTTGCACTGTTTTCACATGGATAAGCATTAAGAATTTGTAGGATTCAGATTTCAGAAAGTTTTGACCGTCCTTCACATTGTTACTAGGTTTGCACTAATTTAATGTGTTGCTCGAGAACACAGTCTGGAGGAGGAGAAGGTGTCATGATCAGGTGAATGGATTTAGTCATATAATGTGGAACATAAATTATCCATACTAAAAAGAAACGTTTATGTTTGCGTTTTACTGTGAACTACTTCCTCTTTTGTAGTCTGTGGAACAAGGTGACATTTGGAAAAATGAGCTAGGAATTCATCTCCCTACAGATACTTTTTTGAACAACAAACCCTCTATAATCTAATTCCAGAATGGAAAGTAGTGAATTCCTAGCATTTGTTTTGCTTATGACTTAATTATGACTTGCGTTTTCAAAATGTTTTATTACCTGTAACTGGAATCCATTTTTATTAGAGTGCAGTTTCCATTTAAATATTTATGTGAAGTAGCTAGATTGATAATATTTAAAAATATAGGCACTAAGTAAAATTTCTGTATGTTACCTGCCTCTGAAGTGTGATTGCTTTATTGAGATAACAGTAATCTCTCTCCTGAAAATGGCTGCGTTTGTATAGAAATTAGTGGATTTGTGTTCTGTGCTCTCCTGAAAATGTGTCCAAATTCCTTATTATCTTATTACTTATCTCAGGCTTGTTTGTGTGTTCTATGTCTTGCCATGGCTTTTCCTTCCAAGCTGCTAGTAAACAAAACTTTTGAGATAAAACTTGAGTAAAGGCATTCAAAGAATTTTCAGAACTCGGTGAATATTTTATCCGTTTAGTACCACAACTTGCGAAACATTTCTTCTGCAGTGCATCAGATTCGTTTGTACAAGACCACCTCTCCTGTCCACATTTGAGGTACAAGAGCATACAAAATTTTGTAAAAATGTCTAGAATTTGAAGAAGAACAGTTTGTACTGATACTAATTCTTCTCTTTCATTAGTTTATAGTTTGAAACTGAAGCACTTAATGCTTTGTTTAAGGAGGAATGTTAGTTTCACTTTATGCTGCTGCTTTTTATCTTAAACTGATAAATAAAACCAAATAATTGTATCTGGTTATAAAATTATTGGACTATCATAGAAAAACTGCCTTTAGTCAGTGTAGTAACAAGCAAATTCTTATGTAGCCTATCATAACAGGTATACAGCAATACAATTCAGTACAACTATAGGGAATAAGATTAAAATAGCCTTGATTTAAGCTCAGCCCTGCAAACGCATGAGCACAAGAGAGTTCATGGGTTTGAGGTCTCTCATTTCTGGCCTGGCATCAGCAGGGGTACTGGGAGAGATGGTGTGCTCAGTAGCACGGAAGTCAGTTCAGATGTACTGCTTAGTGAATCCCTTCACTTCATTAGGAAGTCTGAAAGCTTAATTTGAAACAATATGCCCTTAAAGGATGGTTTGAAAACCTTTCTTATGTGTAGGTAATATAAGGGGGGCTAAAAACTGAACAGGGAAACTGAATATATAACAAAACTTCTCTGTGGTTTCGTAAAGAGTTTGATCCATCAGTGGTCTGAGTTCCAGAATTATTCTTTACTACATCCTTGGTGTAATACAAAGGAGGTTTAGATCAAAGCAAAAAGGGCTGTGGTGCAAGAATCTCTTACGCGGTGTGCGTGTGTGCACAAAGATGTACGTGGTTTATGTGGGAACTTACTACCTACAGAAAATGTATGCTGTAGGGCAGTCACCGGTGTTGGGAAATGTATTTGTCATCTTCAAAGTCATGATTTATATTAACGGGGATCGTTGATCTTTTCTGAAGTAGTAGTAGATTTTAATGATTCAACTACATTGAATGATTAAAATTGCCATGAGGTGAAATGCGGTCAAAATAAAAATATCTTAATCAGCATTATTTTACAGTGATCACTTAATCAGGAAGAAAGCGAAGATGATGGTAGTTGAGAAATAGAGTGCCGGATCTGGTGCACAGCTAGGTGCTTAAGCATTATGATATGGTCTTTATTCTCAAGTGGGCCAAATCAAGTTTATTATAGGCAATTTACATTCTAATGGCACTGAACTTTCAAATGATTAATTATCTTTTAATTTTAATTATGTTAGTTTTAAGGTAACTCTGAGAGAGTGCTAAAGTTCTAAAATCTTTGAACATCTTTAAGGAGTGCTGTTAGTTTAGTAAAGGAATATTGTTATAGTCACAGTTTCCTAAAATGTAGGGAAACTGAGAAGAGTTCTTGAAACATGACCTAACATCACATTTTTTTAGAATTACTGTCTCTCCATCATTTTGTTAGTGCAAAAAGCCAGACAATAAGAACATATTCAGTTGCATTGACCAGCTTGAATACAAGGAGCAAGCAGATGAGTAGTTTGCAGTTCTCGCAGCAGAAATAATATAGGGTGATGGCATTAAAATGGAGAGACCTAATCGCGGCCTTCCAATACCTAAAGGGGACCTACAGGAAGGCTGGTGAGGGGCTGTTTCTTAGGGAGTGTAGTGACAGGGCAAGGGGTAACGGGTATAAACTAAGTCTTTGCAGAGAGATCACAAACACTATTTTTAAAATATATCTGATGACAATGAGTGGTTACTTCTAAAGAAAATTAAAAATATTACTGTAAAATGTGTGTTATTTTAACTTAAAATTCCTTCTCACAGTATTAAGTTCTTACTATGCTTTGTAAAATTTTCGCTTTACATACGTTATATAAAAGTAATTCTTTTGTTTATCAATGTTGAACTTTAATGTTTGGACTTCAATTTAATGTCAGTTATAGATCATGAATGCAAGACTGCATATAACATCTTTCATTTCAAACGTTGGCCGTAAAAGCAGAATTAGGAGTGTAATTGTGTGCATTTGTATGATACTCGCTACGCAGAGCTCTCCAGCCCTGACTGGCACTTCCAAGATCTGTTGCAATGCGAATATAAACAGTGGTGTCAGTGAAGTGCTTATGAGCAGGTTTATGCTCTGCTTTCGAAGGGGAAACAAAGTACGTTGTTGCATGGTATGTCAGATCATATGGTGGGCCCTTGCCTGCGACATCCTGCAGAAGATCTTGCCTGCTGTTAGAGCTTGGCTGCATTACCAGCCATCTCCGAGGCCCTTGCGCCTTGCTTGGAAGTGTCTGCAGTGATGTGCAGCAAATCTGGGGGTACAGGCACCATGATGGATGAGTGAGAGACAGGACCGAAATGATTCCTGGGCTGCGTGAGACTTGGCAGGTGTGCATCTTGACAAGTTGTGCGTGTAAGTATATGCTGAGAATACATGGCTACACAAACGAGTCATTTTAGGGGAGGAGAGTGTGTGGAGAGTCTGTTCCACCCCCCTTCTCACAAGGTTTAAAGCACATTCTTTAATTAATTAAAACAGATTAAAAGTGCTTTCCATTTTACAGAGCTTTTTTTTTTTCCCCCCTCAAAAATGAAAATGAATTATGTTAGTTGCTCACATAAGATGTAACAAAACTCAGTATCAGCAAAATATCAAATGCCTGACCTCGCTATATTTGCTTTATGTAGATAACTATAAAAACAGTCTTCCCTTTTAATTAAAAAAATTCTAAAAGGAAGGCAGGCTGATGTTGTGAAGGCAGGCCTGAAGGCAGGGTACTCAAGACTAGTGTTAGTAAAAGGAGAAAGGAAATGCATCTGGGAATTTGAGAAAGGATGGTGGCAGGGCATCATCACTGAAACTGGGTCTTTGGAAGAGAGACTCCAGCTGGGTAGACGGGAGTTTGAAATGAAAGGTAAGAAATTAGAGAACTAGCAGAAGTTTCCTCAGACGGTGGCTTCTGTGACCAGCAGGGCAATGGGATGGGAGTCTGGCAGTAACGAGAGAGACTCGAGCAGGCTGATACAAGAAGCAGGCAAGGTACAGAAGTGGAAAAAACTGAGGAGGTGTGGTGGCAAAGCTGTGTGGGGACAGGACAGAGTGCGACTGGATGCCAAGTCTTGTGGGAGAGTTTGGGACTGAACAGCTGAGGAGGAGAGTGTCGGGGATGAGGACTCACAGCAGGGAAGAGGTGAAACTGGATCATGTATTTGTGAGAGGCAAGAGAAGGGAGTGTAAGGAAGGCTGCAATATTAGGCAGGTGTTTGAGTATTCCTTAAAATCCTCCTTTCTCTAGCTTCAGAAATGGAACAGGAGACTCCTAAAAATGCTGTGTAATACCTGGGAAACTGAGCAGGGAGCTTCATCAGTGCTGGTCCGCACGAAGAGTGACAACCTGCAGCACTGGTCCTTTAGTCAGTGAGGATCATGTGCTAGATGTTCTGTGGACCGAAGTTGCTAGTTTTGCAGTAAACCAGTTCTATGTTATTACAGTATGCAGCAGAATTTCTAGAGGATTATTTTCTATTTTTTAAAATGCAAGGGTGACTTGAATTATAAATAAAATACGTATTGAACAGTTCGTTAAGGATGCAAAACCATGCACAACAAAGGAAATGACAGAATTCATGATGCCTCCACAACTATGTCAAGAGAGTACATACTGCAGGCTTCTGCTGTGGTCAGAAAATACCTGTTCTTTAGCGTAGAGCACCATTACTTGATGCGCAGTCATCCACCCCACCCCAGAATTTACTGTGTGGTTGCACACTCTTTATTGTGTAATATTCTTCTTTTTCCTCGGATATTCATCCACACGTGATCTTTCACAAGCAGTAAGATAGTGTTTTTCAAGAGCCTGCTCAGATTAGATGGTGACCACTATTTTACCTAAGTAATGCATTGAGGGACTAAGAATTTTACTTAAAGAATTAATGTTTGATGACTGGTTTATTTTTATTTTTCAGCACATCTAGTAATTCTAAACACAGGTCTGATTGATTTTTATTTACAGCTTAAATGTCCGGCATTTTTTGGCAGTTAAATACCAACATATTGAGCTACCTGTCAAATATTGAGGAATGAGAAGTTTAAACTTGGCTGTAAGAAGTGTGATTTTAATTGTCTTGTCTCCAGCTCTGTGACAGCATGAGGGATGGAGTCTAAGCAGCGATCTGCTTTATAAGTGTAAGACCACCTTTCTCCTTTTCCTTTGTTAGCCTTTCAGGGTTTTTAAATACCACAACACTTTTTCTTCTCTGCTTTTGATTTGCTCCCAGAGTATTTCCACCCTCTTTACTAGGTGGAGCAGGAGTCCTGTAGAAAAGATTTTACTGACACTGCTACAAGAATTGCATCAGAACTCCAATGCACAGCAGGATGAATTAAAGTTCAATATTTCACTTTGCTGCTAGTATAACAATATTTAAACATAGAGTGGTTTACTGACATTCTTGTGATGAGAAAGAATGGTAGTATAAGAAAATAATGGCCATATCTTGATGTGGTGTGGAAGTGTTGCCCAGAACTGCAGTGGGTGTTTCATGAATGTAGGGATTATTTTTCATCTGAATCTGGGGAGGGAGAAACCAGAACTGCTCTTGTATGTTTGGGAAAGATATTTTATTTCTGTCTCTGATTTTAAAGTTCCTGTTGAAGAATCTTCTGTGGTAGCTGTAGCCAAAGATGGCTGGATGGTCTCCACTTGACCTAGATGAGAACAGATTACTTTTTTTTTTTTTTTCCTTTTCCCCCTCCCCAAGATGAACAGGATCCTGAGTACTATCTGTCTATACTGTAGTACAGGAATTTGTGGACATGCTTTTCGTTCTTGGAAAATGCCAGATTCTTAACTTGTACTTACAGATGTTGGCACTTAACTGTTCATCGGGAAAAACATGTTAAAAATGTTCTGAGGGAGTGAAAACTGAATCTTAACTGTTAAAATCGAGAAGGACATTTATGGCTTATATTTTTTACATTGCCTTAACTATTGTTCTGTGGTTCAGCTGCTATCACTGTTGACTACAGTGTTTTGCCCCTCGTTTCCTCCAGAGGATTTGCAGAAACTGCAAGAAAACTTTCTTGTGTTGTTTTGCCAATCTTCGGTGAGTGAGGAGAAGAGATTTCTTTTCCATCTCCTCTCAATTAGATTAGGCTTTAAGCAGCTCTGCCTTGCTGATTGTCAATTACTTCTCCTTTGTTTTGAGACACACTGTTTATTTTGGGAGCAGTATTCTCTCTCACCTCCTTTCGGGAGTTTTCTGAAACCTCCAGTTATGGTCTGTCTTAACTCAGAAATGCTATTTACACAGTTCATAATCACAGCTGATAGAAGCCAGTGGAAAAGAAATACCTTGGTTTTGGACTGAGCCTGTAAAATAAAAACACTTGTTAAATTCCTTCCAGGAATGTAGGATAAATTTTAAAACTGCAGAATGCTTTTAAAAACAAAGCTATCAATGTATTATTTTGCTTTGTTCTTTATTTTTAATTATTTTTTTCAAGGACAGCGTTAGGAAGACTCAGAGAACCTTCTGGTGTTTAGTTAGGTGACAGTCTCTTAGGTTATGTGATTTTTCTCCTTTGCACAGGAAAGCTCGGCATGTAATTTCACAATTATTTTTAACTAGTGAAGGAAAGGAGGCTTTGTCTTGAAATGGCAAGCAGCTAGTTTCTCATGGTGGTTGTTTCCTTTTCTGATCTATTTCCTTCATAATGAACTCCCATCATAGCTGTTGACAGTTCTGGTGGATACAGCTTTTAACTTCTATATCATTGGCTTGACATGGTACTTTATGTTGAACAATGCAGTGGGCAGAAGGCTGGGATTGCTGTGTGACACCTAAGGGTCACTAAGGAAGCACATTTTGTCATTCCTTTGGGAAGTGGGTATCCTACTGAGACCTGCCAGTGGAGGATATAGTCTTCCATCTGAGCAAAGTTAGGTAGCCTGTTTATCCAAAAAGCAATGAGGCATCAGGGTGGCACCAAGAGGAATTCCTAAACACTGTCCTGTTCTGATTTGTCTTTTCTTTAAATCAGTTGGGGGAACCCATTTTCAATTGCTGCTCTAAGTCTGCAGCACTTTCTTTGAGCAGTCAAAATGATCTTCATCTCATTTGGGTTTAATTTCAGCCCATGCCGATGCCGGCTTTGGTTTGCTGCAGTGCCTTGCTGGGGAGGGAGCAGGGCACTAGCAGGTGAGCTCCTTTCCCCCAGCCAGCAGATTAGCCCTTAAAAAGTCTGAATTTCAGGGCTAGCCATGCCCAACCTCTGCACCTAGAAACTGGGAGCTGGAGGAAGAGAGAGCAAGGCAGGAGCATGAGACTAGCTTTGAAACAAAGCATCCGATACTGATTTCTTATTATTTTGATGTCTGGTATCACATGTATAATCACAGTACTGAACTGTATTGGGTTATCAACAATGTCAATGTCCTCCCTGTGTCAGCTCTTCAGGAGATGGACTTTTATCTCCAAGAGTTTGAAAATTAAACTCCTTGGTATTAAATGTGCTGTAAACAATGCTAGTAACTGCTTCCCCCCCCCCCAATATGATAAACTGTGTTGAAAATCAATGTCACTACTGCAGAACCCACTTTTTTGCCTCTGTTCTGCTGGACAGCTGTAATTGTAATGAAATCCTCCCTTTTCAGGGCCAGGGGGTGGAAAATATGCTCCTCTGTATGCCTGGCTTGGCACCTGGAGCTCTGCTGACTGTTTTCCTGTGTGCTTAACATGTTACTTCAGGTGAAATTCTAGTCAAATCTCAACCGGAAAAAAAAAAAATTTTCTAAATTTCAAACACTTGTAGAACTCTCCTTTTACTGATATTTTTTTTTATTGTTTGCGTTAGAAGCATAAATGAAATGAATGACTAGAACATAAAATGGGCAAAGACCCACAGAGACTTGAATTTAAACTTGAAGGAATAGTCACGACAAGTTCACCTTGTTTGAAAAAACAGCTTAGTTTACTAATTCAGTACATTGGTTACCCCAAGGGTGAATTGGGAGATTGATTTTTCTTGCCATGTGTAACCGATTGACTTAAGTGCAAGAAATCTCCCCAAGAGGGTGGTGATGCGGTTTTCCCAGGCAGGGTGAGACCGAAAGTATTTGGCCAGGTGAGGCAGCTAATGTTTTTGTATAACAGTTTTCATAACGTAAAGTCTTATCTATCCATCTCCCCCATGGCAACTGATAGCAACACAGAATATTTTTCAGAGTAGCCTCCTCTACAGACTCTATGTACGACTTGCCAGCTTGTGGCCACAGAGAACATACTGGGGAAACTTGAAATTTTTATATAACAAACCTTGGTTCCTGTTGAGTTGAAAAATCAGGAGGAGCCAGGGGACATGCTTCCCACACTGGTTTGGAGGAAAAAGAATTTGATTTGGCACAGCAAATCCTGATTCCTGATCTGTATCACACATGGCTAGCAACCTTGAAAAGGGATGTCTATGTGGAAAAAATCGGCTATCCCTCCGCGTATTTCTGTAGGCTGAATAAAGTACCAAAGGACATGCCTTTTGCTCTCAAAAAACTGCAAAGCCCATGTGTCACTTTGGTATCAAGAATCAAGGAAACTGCAGCTCCTTGTGAGAAAGAGGATGTTGTTTTCTGTTAACTTCATGGTGATCCTGTTTAGGGGTTGGGGATATAGACGGGAGGGCTGTGTACCTGTATGTTTCACCATAGCTGCATTGCAGGGACCCTTTTGGGCACGTTGCGTTTGGAAAAGTGTTCCCTGACCTTACTGTTTGCAGTCTTTATAACAGCTCATATGACATTGCCAAACTGGTTGCAAAAAGTCTGCCTGTTAACCTCATAGTCTGGAAAGCTGGATGCATGAAACGGCTGTCTGAAGAGATGCCTTCCAAGACCCTTGGCCAGGCCAAGTTTTCTGTACTTAAGATTGCTGTTGCCACAAGAACAGCAGATGTTTGCACAGCAGACAAACAACATCGATGATAGAGCAAATTGACCTTTTTTGGAACAGGCTATTTGGAGCACATTCCTCAGGCAATTCTTTTCTTTTTTTTTTTTTTCCCTCTCCGTTCTTTCTTTTCTTGGACTGTATCTTTCTTCATACAACTGCTTGGCTATACGTCGACATGTCTGTTGCTAGAGGTGATAAAAAAATTAGAGAAGGGTTTACAAACTTTTCCACTAACACTGATAGTACAAATCATTAAACCTAATCCAAACTTATTTTTGTCGACTGTATTTTACTGAAGTAGTTATAATGATGTTTATTTTTCCAGTGTCCCTATGGGAACCCTGGAAGATTCCAAAATGTAATAATTAAAGAATGACAGGCCTTTCCTTACAATATAAAGCGAGGAAGAGTTTTGTGGTTTAAACAGCTATGCTGTTGCTTGTTAACAAGATATTTTGCCTTGTACTCCAGCCAGGCCTATAATGGTCAAAAAATGTTGAAGTCGAGAACTACAAGTTTGTTTTCAATAAGTTGTTTTTTAAGTTAAAAAACTTTTTAATGGCTTGTTTTAATTTGTTCAGTAGTATTCGTCAGTAGTATTAATATTTGTATTAAATCACTTGGTACAGTAGAGCTGAGGCTGTCCCTGTAAGGCAGTACTTTTTGTCGCTTATTTTTTCTATTGCAAGACTTTTAAGGTATAAAAGATTAATTGAAAGTTTGGGGAATTGCTGTGAACTTGAGTAATATACTTCTGTTTAAATTACATTTTAAAGTATTTTAAAAGTAATATTAAACTTGTATTTTGATTGTATAATTAAATATTTTCAATAAAATCATTATAAATCTAAAGTTAAAATATCACTGACGTAAAAATCTGTGTTGTAGGGCTGCATCTTTACTATTTGGACCTCACCCCTGTTTTTTTTAATCATAAGCTGATGTTCCCGTAGTTATAACAAACACAAGTCCTAGTAGAGAACTGATTCCTGGTGTCTGAGGAATTTTAGACAAATTGACTAAGTTCAGACTTTGGAACCCCTAAGGTTTTTAAAGAATTTTGTCCGTTGTACCAGTAACATCAGTGGAGGTGTGCTATATGGCTTAACAGGAGAAATGTAAGACCCTGCATTTTTTGCATTCTCGTTTTTCAGATGTGATTTATAACGCTAATTTAAGGACTAGGGTATAGAAGTTCCATGGGGGTTTTCTTTAGGTATTAGAATCATAGAATCACAGAATGGTTTGGGTTGGAAGGGACCACAAGGATCACCTAGTTCCAACTAGGTGCAGGGGCACCCTCCACTAGACCAGGCTGCCCAAAGCCCCATCCTTGAACACTTCTAGGGAAGGGGCATTCACAACTTCTCTGGGCAACCTGTAAAATACAAGTAGTTTGTGTCTTGACTTAGTTTATGAAATTGCAAATTGAATGATGGGTTATCTGTATCAATATTAGAGTTTGGGTTTTGTTAGCACGGTTAGTTCTTAACATTAGAAAGACAAAATACTGAATTCTAGGAGAACCTAAATTCTTGCATGTGTCTAGATATAATTTGGTTGTTATGTAGGGTCAGGAGCTTTTGAAAAGAAATTCCCCTTTCTGTTTAGAAACATTGTTCTGGACAAGTTGCTCTGCAATATGGCGCCTGTTCCAACTCTTCACTGCAAATCAAGCTGTAATAATTCCATCAGCCTCTGTATAGATAGAAGGGGACATAGATGGGTCCCTGTACCATGAAAGCTAAAAAGGTTTTTCTGGGCCATGTAAGATGTCTACTTTACGATGCGCTTTTTTGTTTCTATCTTGATCCAAGTATGTGATGCTTGGTGCCTTGTTTTATTACAAAAATACTGTCCCATTTCTATAGATGTGAAACTGTGGATGAAGTATCTGAATTTGCTTGTTTAGGATCATTGGGAAAGACTGCCTTTGGGCCAGAAGTGAACTGAACACTTTCGGAGACCCGTTCCGGTCCTGAGTACACTGGGTTATGCAACCTTCTTTTATGGGCAACTTTTATAGACCATATTTACCGAAGCTTCTGGTTTTAGTAATAAATTTCATTTGTGTAAAGTATTAAACATGATTTTAAACCCATTGATTTTAAAATAATTCTTTTTCCTGTTTATTTATTTAAAATTTGGTGGGTTTGTTTTGGTGTGTTTGTTTGTTTGTTGTTTTTTTTCCATTTTTACCAAAGGCTGTGTTATGTGATTTTTGAGGTAGAATTATCAGATGTTTTGCATGCATACAGAATGTATTAACAAACTGGGACTGGTTAGTTGTAGCCCTAAATGGGGCTGAAAGATGGGAACAGTCTTCCTGATAGTGTTTCATTGCACGGAACACTGGAGTTACC
Organism: Psophia crepitans; assembly: GCA_013399095.1. Taxonomy (NCBI): domain Eukaryota; kingdom Metazoa; phylum Chordata; class Aves; order Gruiformes; family Psophiidae; genus Psophia; species Psophia crepitans. Next base: position 105,395 of record VWZZ01002725.1, read on the forward strand.
TGACTGGCATGCAATATGTTTTGTTTACTGCTTTCAAAGATATTATTAAAGAAGGGAAAAAGAAGAGGGAAATCAAGCTTAACTTTATATACGTGGGGTTTTTCTACGGACTGTGTTAATAATGTCTTGAGTACAACTGTTCTCGCTTCCAGAAGTCAAGAATTGACTATTAATGTCCCCTATCTTGAAGAGGTGATTTCCAAAAATATTGCATGATACTTCGTCTAGGCCAATGTTGCCCTTCCAGTTATCGATTATCAGCATTTTAATTTTTCATTGAATACAATATTGCTTTGCTTTTGGCAGAGAAATTAATATTGTCAAAAGTGAACTCCTCATTATATTATACTTTGCTTTTGCAACAAGAGTTAACAATATGTAGCATAGATGTAGTGGATGTCTATGAACTGAAAAGACTGTAGAAAAATATAGTCAACTTCACTCTTCCCCCCCCATCCTTTTTTCTTTTTTTTTCTTTAAATTAAAGCAAAAGCAAGCTTCATAAACATTTTCTCACAGCATTTTTTGGCTTAGTTCTTACTGGTCGTTATTTCTAGCTTTAAACTTCATTATATTACGTTAGGAAATACAGGTATATAAGCAAAACAGTCTGTTTTCAGGGCTCTGATTACATTATTTTACATTACTGTTATCTTGTTGTTTGGTCTTTTGGTTTTGATGTATGTTGTGTTGTTGCATTTTGGGATGTTTGGGGTTGGGTTTTTTTGGTTTGTTTTTTGTTTTTTTTTTCTAAATGATATTTTCCTTTCTTTCAGCCAAACCTTTTACATCTAAAGTGAAACAAATGCGACTACATAAAGAAGATTTTGAAATCCTGAAGGTGATTGGTCGAGGAGCCTTTGGGGAGGTATGTCTGTGAAGGAGGTGGAGGGAAGGGTTTGAATAATGCTCTTGGAAATCTGCAGCACTGAGGAGAGACAGTTAATAGCAATATAATGATGTCTGGGTTTATCCATTATGCCTAAATAATGGAAATTGTAGACCCACCTAATGTTTGATGCAAGTACATTTTGACAGCTCTTTTTAAGTCTTTTACATTTTGAGAGAAGGCAAGTTCACATGGATTGAAAGACCAAGTTTCAACTGTCTGATGATAAATCATTTGCTTGACTCTAATTCTTTCCAATCAGCAGGTGGAGGCCAGTGAGTTACTGATGGTATAAAGATCTTTACGGTTTCTAATCATCCTAATAACCGAATAGTCTGAAAGTCGTTTCAGCAACTTAAATCGTCACATACTGATATTGACATTCTAAGAACACAGAGAAATATCTCTACTCTTGTCACTTAATTTCCTATTTTTAATGAATGTATGAGGATTTTTTCTGTATGACAGCATCTCTGAAGGCTTTATGGCACGTGACAAAGAAGAGTTGATTTCAGGTTCACTTCCATATTTGCATTGTGTAAGAATTAGTCTAAGTAGTCTGTGGTTGTGGGAGAACAGACTTCTAGAAGTAGTATGTTAAGCACAGGGATTTTTACTGTAGTGTATGTCACTACATACTCTGCCTACATGCAAATGTCATCGTTAGGCAACTGTAAAAATAAGAATAGGATTATTTATTTAGCTACTTTAGCTTCATCTGGAGTAATGCTCCTTTGTAAAGGAGACTGAAGACTCAAGTTACTCATGGGTAATTTGTCTTTAGTCTGAACCTCTGCCATAAAGAGAATGTTGCCTTCTCCATTTTGACGTAAATGCTTCTGCTTAAAGCATTGGCTTTTCTCAGTGCTGCCACAGTAGCTGCAGCTGAGTTCATGTACAGATTGTATAAGATGTAAGAAAAATCACTGTCATGGGTGCCTTCTTGTCAGAATAATCCTATGTGAAACCTGCTTTATATTGTGTTTTTAAGAGAATTCATTTTTGTCTGCTGAGTCAGCATCAAACTCTACAGAAGCTAAACCACAAAAAAACCCCTGTGGTTCTTTCTCAGGAAACTTCTTTGTGGTGAATCATCCCATGGATAGTGAGAGCGTAACTTTCCCCATCCTTCTGGGGGCAGCCTGTGTGGTTGCTTAGTTCTCCTTTTTTAGGAACTGTGTTCCTAACTCCTTATCTGAGAAACAGCATGACTCTACTTCAGAATCACTGTCAGAATCTTCAGTAAGGACAAAACTGAAGTTATTTCAGTGAAGATGTTTGGGTTTGTTTGTTCTTGAAGTAGGACTTTCTAAATATTTGCAAGGATATATGTTAAATTTTCTTACTAGCTTACAGAAGACAGATTTCAAGTCCTATAGAGACATTTGTCTAAGAAAACAAGTTCTTTATAAAATCACTAATGTTCCTTTAAAATAACCACTATATATCCAAGCAAGGTTGAAAGAAGGACCACCAAATTTTGCTGCTACTTAAGCCACCAAAAAACTATATTAAATTGCAAAATACTTGTATGATTTGATAGACTGTGGTAGTTTACTGAGACAGATTAAGAAATCTGGAAGAATGTATTTTCTTTCCAGCAAACTATAAATGAGACCTAAGTTGCTCTAGGTTACTGGGAGGAGTAATTTTTGTCTCCTGAATCAACATAATTCTGAAATTCTGTAGACTGCAAACTCTGCGCAAGTTTTCTTTGGCACAGCCTCAGACTTGTTCTTATTTTGATTTTACGCTACTCATTTTCTTCAATTTGCATAGTCAAGAAATATTTCCCTTTTTGTTTTTACAAGTTTGATGTAGACGAAAAGTAGTTGAAACTAGTTATTGCTTATAACTGTAAGAGTTGATTGTTCCTAGTGTTCTTTTTCCCCTTACCCCGCTTGCTGCTGGCCTGAGAATGCTTCCTTTTTGTGAAATTAATGACATGCCCTTTCCCTTTCTGTGCATACATTTGCTTATTTAAAATTTTATGTATGAGACTGCTGTCTTTAGAAAACACAGATGTTTTGCTTGGAGGAGGAGGATTATCCTTGTAAAATTAATAATATGGGCATCAAGTGTTTCATTGTGCTGGCTTTGGACAGCATGGTTTGAAAAACTTAACAAGCAGCTCTAAACAAGACAACTTTAAACTTGGGAGTTGAATGCTGCTGGGAAAGGTGAAGCAACTTGGCAGCAGCCCTAGCAGCGGTCTGTCTCAGCAGTATGAAAGTGCAGCTTATTGAAGGTTCTAGCTGATACCAAAATTTTAAGTTTATTATATTTTTGTTTCTA
>VWZZ01002725.1:108593-255630 GCA_013399095.1 Psophia crepitans
AAAAAAAAGTTCAGTGCTTGCTTATGCAAGCAAACACTATGTCGTTATGATGTTGATATTTCGAAGATGATGAATTTTGTAGCTCTGAGAACTAGTTAGTGACACCTCAATTTTGGCATCCAGTTATGAACAGTAATACTCCCTCTTCCTGTTTCTGGAGGGCTGCCTACTTGTGATGATGAAGGAAACCAACGCTGAGTCCAGAGCCTTTTTTTGATTATTATTATTTTAAATTTTATTTTTCATTATTTTTCTTCTTCTTTTTTTTTTTTTTTTAAATCTTCAATTTTAATAGCTTCTGTTTTAGCTTCTTTCTGTATAAGGCTGTTGCTTTTTAAGCAAAGGAAATGTGCAGGCATACACCATAGAGACAAGTAGCCAAGTTCGGGGCAGAAGGTGTCTGACAGCATGCCAGACTGTGCTGCTCTTTGTGGGAAATATGGAAAACCCTTGGAAGAATGCGGGGAAAAAACCCAACTATCTGACTGAACCAAGATGTTTACATCAGCATATAGCAATCTTTTTTTTGTTGTGCTGCTCACAGGAAAATATAAATTTAAAAAACCCCAACCTTTAAAAGTCTAATTGTAAGAAATTGCAGTAGCAAGACAGCTGAGGATAACTAGACAGGAATGATTACCCTTTCTTCTGTCTTGACAGCCTCATTAGGCAAGGGAGATCAAAACAACACTGCGTATTTGGGCCTGTATAGACATAGTATATACCTCTGTATGTGTATGTAAACACTGCTTGGGTCTCCAATCATGTTTCAGATTTTTTTTGTTACAATTAGAAACTGCATCAGACTGCTCATTGCTGAAGTGTCAGGTTTTTCTTTCACAGTCCTGAAAAAAGCATTTCAGAATTTACTTTCACAAAGCACTGACACACCCCCCAAAAAGATGCTGCAGAAAAACGATGACATTTGTGATCTTTTTTATTTGGGAGGGGGTGGGGGTGAGGGGATGGTGATTATTAATATGGAACAACATTAATGGCTTTCACAGACTAAAAGACTGCTTCTGACTGATTGTAAACACAGCTGGCAAATAGGAGTCTATTTTTGTTCTTTAGTCACTCGGCAATACTGTTGCACATTCATAGAAGGTACCAAGTCCTCAATCTTGTCATTGAAGGCCTTATGCTCTGGCTGTTAATGGAAGGCAGTGCTGTAGCTGTTTTGGTTGTGTCTCAAGTGGATGCTCCACAGGAGACTACAAATCTAGGCAGCTGTGCAATTAACGTGTGTCTGTCAAACACAGCCTTTCGCTGAGCATACTACAGGCAAGAACTGAAATCCATAAGCTGAACTTGAAAAACATGTGTTCTCTTACGCCTCTGACTGCCTGTAGTGCAATGGTTAATGGTGGGGAAAAACTTACTTTTCACACTGGCCAGCAGCAGTCCGTCCAGCTCTAGGACCAACCTTTTAATTTTTCCCAACAACAGTCACAAAACCCTTAAAGGTCTTTAGGACTGAATTACGCTGCATTGTGCTGAGAGGGTCCCTGTCATCCGAGATACGATACAGTTTAAATGCTCCCTAGTTTCAGTGTTAGGGCTTTCTCTTGCCATTTCTCATTAGAAAGCGATACAGATACGGCTTACCAGAGTTTCAAGCTAGTTTGAGCTAGTAAAGTAAAAAGAGACTTAAGATTCAAATCTGCGTGGTGGGTTATGTATCACTGCTGAGGATTCATCTTTCCCGCCAAAGGAAAATTGTGATGCTCAGTCTTCGGGTATCGTGCCCAGAAGTGTAGAAGTCCTTTATGAATGAAAATTAGATTATAGTCTAAAGTAACAATCTATTTTTGTGTTTCAAATCTGAAAGTACCTTAAGGGATCACAAGTCTGGACTTGAACCTTATAATTTTTATACATGAAGTAACCTTTAAAAATGTCAGGTCCTAAATGAGTTTAAACAAGTAGATGTAGTACCTTTCTGTCTTCTCTCCTTTTTTTTATCTGCCCCCAACCCCTGAAGGCAGCAGTGTCAAGAGCAGGGCTGATAATGCATTGCTGCACATATGGGAAGTGACAGCTGCTTCATCTATGAATCTAAAGCTAAGCAAGAGGTACGCTTGTAGATATCCTTTAGGTTAGACATCTGAGTATGGCAATCCTTCAGCCTGTGCTTTTGCTGTGTTCATGATGATGCTGCAGCTGATGACACATTTGAAGATGGTTGAAAGAGGTTTGCATGACACTTTCTTCAAACTGTCTGATCCTGTATTTTGTTTTCTGTTACCGCTGTCTTCACGCATAGTTGCTTTACTGATTATGAAAGAGACGGAAGGAATGTAAGATTCAACCTCAGTATTTTTTTTGTCCCTGGCCTGCAGGATGAAGATGATGATAATCTGTGTGACAGCATGTTAGTTTGTAACCAGATGCACACAGAAATAAACTTTTATCTCCTTAAGCATTAAGATTTATTTGAAAGGGAAGAAGTAGAATGGAATAGTTCGCGAATGGTTGTTAAAATGGATTGATTGTTGAACTTTTCTGTAACTGGGATGGTAGTGTAGTGGTCTGGTCTAGTTCTGTGTAAATTCTAGTCTGTGGCAAATTCATGGCCATTTTGGGAAAGATACACCTAGCTTTCCGTACCACGGAAGTTGGAACTGTGAAAACATGTTTGTGTAAACTTCTTCCCTCCCTCTTTCCTAAAAATATTCCATGTTAGCTTTTATTATAGCTAAACAAAACCATATTCTCAGAAGAGGACTGTCAGTTGGCTTTGATGTATAATTACGTAAGCCTGCGGTATATATAATGTTTCAGAAGCAATGAGAGGGAGGGTACTTGTGTATCCTAAGTTTTATTTCTGTAGAAAATGTGGATTTCACCGTTTCCTGGCCACTGACAACAGAGGGGATAAAGAGCTTATTAAAATCCAGGTGGAAAAATGTGAAGTAATACTTTACCGTATCTTTGAAGGAACTCTGGTGCATTAAGAGTGGAAGTTGTTCTATGGCAAACCTACAGTCTAATTTGTATTTAAAACCTAAATTATATTCCTTATTTTGTTTTAGAAACTACAACATTGTTGTCTTTTCTTGGCGATTCTATAATTTAAATTATTATGTAGGACTGGAAGGGTAAGTCCAAGAACAAAGCATACAGCTAGTGACAGCTGCATTATAGTACGGTAGAGAAAGAAGTGTGATGGTGAGAAATACCATTGTTCATCTACAGTTGCTGAGAAAAATGATACATAATGAAAGTGTGATACATAGTGAAAGCTTAAAATAGACCCAAAACTTTCACAGAATAAATACCTTGTACTGTTGTGAGGTTGCTCTTTCTTGATGGTGATGGTATGGCCTTGTGTGGATAGTAAAGCTATGTGTCCAAAACACTAGAAGAAAAAACCTCCAGAATGGCAAGATTTCATAAAAATTAAAACATGTGTTTTCATGTTCTAACTTATTTGTCTTTCATTTATCTTTCCAGGTTGCAGTAGTAAAACTGAAGAATGCAGATAAGGTTTTTGCCATGAAGATACTTAATAAGTGGGAGATGCTGAAGAGAGCTGAAGTAAGATTATAGAAATGTTTTGTGTAATTGCGCACCCTCTTACTGTGCTGAATTATTACCTCTCTTTACATATACTCTGGGTATAGAGGGACTGAGGAGGTGCTTCACTACTTACTGACAATTAAAATTAAAGATTAAAATTAAAATAAGTCTAAAGCAGTTCACCAGAAGGGTTAAAATGGTATGGAATCTTGACTTTGATGGGGCTGGCTGTTTTAGACATTATTCCTTTTCTGTAATTGCCCAAGAATTACTGACTATACGAGCAATCTTTTAATGCATGTACTCCAGTTAGGAATGTAGTCTTTAGCAAGTATTTTCCATCATGAAAGGTAATTACTGAGCTGTAACTCATGAAGCCTATTAGTTTATCTGTAGTTAAAACTTAATCAAGGTCCAACTTGAAGATTGAAAAATCAGAAAGATAAAAGTTTCAAATTCATTTAAGTGCATGTTTCATAAAAATGTCCATCTGTAAAACTCTGTGATGAAAAGTTCCTCATTAAAGCTTGAGTCCATTCTGTGTTCTGAAAAAAGTGGAAGAGCTCTTTCACCAGCCCTGCTTTGCCTTGGGTTCCTACTTTGATTATACGACCCCACTCTTCAGAGTCATCAATACGTTTTCCTGGATTCCTTTGGAAAGAAACTTACAAAACGCAGTCTACACCTGAAGACTTGTGTATTAATTATAGACAGAACGTGTATTGAACTCTTTAAAGTGCTTTGAAATTCTTCATCTATACATACTAAAAATAAACTGCCTAAAAAAATAGACTCATAAAAACATAGCTCAGTGTCTTAACACATACCAGTTGCCAAATAGCCAAATTGCTTTGGCTGTTAGGATTTCTTTAGTTTGGACAATGCAAGCACTATCTTGGTGTCTCTTCCAACTTGTTGGATCGAATTATCTCTAACCTCAGTTTTTATTTGAGGCTCCGATTTTGTGACTCTCAGACTGCCTTGCTGTTCAGTTGCTTCCAAGTTTGTTCTGACTTCCTAATTTATGTTTTAAATATATCTTGTTAGGAAATGAGATCAATGGGAAACCATCACACTTTAAGAAAAAACAAAACCAAACCTAAACCAAACAACAAACAAAACATAGCCAGTCAAATTAAAGCCAATTTCTGATGTGTGCACATTCTGGAAATGTTATCACATTAAGAAGTATAAATGGCATGCAGATTATGGTTAGATGTGCACAGTGTGTTTCCTCTTTATCCAGAAATTATTCAGATACTGAGCAATCTGGCATTAGTCTCGACAGAAAGAGGTGTTTCTCTCCAAGACAGATGTCATTACTGTAAGTTTTATTATTTCAATGAAAAAGAAAAGACCAGAAATAAAGTTCCACTCTATTTTTAAATGTACCCTTTTAAAGTCAGTTTAAAAGTTATTTCTTTCCATTAAAATACAGTTATAAATAGGTTAGAAAGATTTTTCTCTATGCAAGGTATTAAAAATACCCTTCCCGTGGGTCCAGCTGGATTTCTGAAAGTCTGAACCGTTAGCCTAAAAAGAATTACAGCTATGTTTTTCCATGTATTTGTAACCCACGGAGTACAGTGGAAAGAGAACCATCTGAAGTGAAAACGCGTTACAAAGCATGACCTTCAACAACTGTAACCTGTCATTTTTAAATGTTGATGAGTGCATCTCCCTTGTTACTACTGCTAGGAAAACCGACCCATTTTGACTGTGTTAGCAGTGTGCTGCACTAACACTGAAATACACGGGAAAATCATACAGTCCAAAAATGCAAGAGAAGCACATAGGTAGGCGTATACATAAATGACAGAAAGAAGTTGTTCATTTATCCCTGTATCGACTCTGTGGGAAGTGGGAGTCATTTGTAAAAGCAGGAAGGGAGTATATTCTCAGGGGCTTGTGAATGCCAGATTAAGGTTGATGACTGCAAGCTCTGTGAGTAAGCAAAAACTTGGTTATAGTGAAATATACAGGCTGCAAGGCCAGCATTCTCTTTTGTATTATAAAGAGCAGAAGTTTTCCAAATACGTGCCCCTGTTGAAAACGCAGATGTGATGTAGAACTGGGAACATTACTGATACAAGGAGGACCTAAAAGTGTGTGACGGCTTGCTGTTACACCCCTAAACCTGTTACCCTGAGTGTTGACAATCACTTACAGTGACATGTGCGCCATGGCAGTGCCAGATGAGGCTCAGGAGAGACCAGGACAAATATTATGCAGCATGGAAGCAGTCAGCACTCCCGGGAGGTGCCAACCCTGAGCTGTAAGGACATGAGACCGAATAGCCAACCAGTCTCAATTCTTTCCTGGTTGAAGACCACAATAACAGTATAGATAGAACCAAAGCGCTGAGCTGGCTTTGTGATAGAGACTTGGATCAGATGACCTCTGGAGGTCTCTGCCAACAATTCAAAGAGATTGCTTAGGGAAGGTGAGGTGCAATGTTAAAATAATGAAAGATGAAAAAAAAAAAAGGCTTCGCTTAAACAAACAAACAACGTGCCCCCCTCAAACTAAAACAAAACCCAAACCTTACTTGAGACTGGAGCTATGTGACAGTAGTTACAAGAACTGCTGCTACCATCCTTCCTCCCCCTCCTTTTTTTTTCCCTCCCCCATGAATTAATGTAAAGCCCATGAATCACTTTGTCTCTTTGACTGTTACTGTGTCAGCTGTGATCTACTGTGGTAATAGCTGTTGCTGTCAGCTCTAGGCATACTGCCCGGAGGTGGGTGTCTAGAGTGCTCAAGGAATGCATGGTCTTTTGTTAAATCATGGCAAAAACAAGTGGAATTATATAAACTCTCTGTAGTAACTAATCCTGTGAATTGTGTCATAACAAGTAGAGAAACTACGTGTCATTTATCCTTGTGAAAACAAGAGTTCATAGTATCTCTCTCTGAAATATGTGAAGAGTTTACAAACAAAGAAGGAAAAAAATAGAGCTGAAGCATAGAACAGCTTTTCTTCATTCTGAAGATCCTCCTTTCTCCTTCCCTCACCCCTAAGTCCATTTATCATTTAATAGCCCTTGAGTGTATTTTGTTAAAGTATGTTATTTTCTCAAATGTCACTGATTTATCTCATGCATTGTGCAATGATTAAAGTGTACCATCTTTCTTTTTCTTGCTCTGCTTTACTCTTGCTCACTCTATTCACTGAAACAAGACTTGGTATGGTTTATTTGCTTGCAGGAAGGAGTTAATTTCTGCTGCATGTTTATTTTTACTGCATGTATTCTTGTGCACAGTTCAATTTAAATGCTACTTCACTTTTCATTCTTCACTCTCCAAATCTCACAGTCAACAATAACCATGTCAGAGTTCTGGTATTTGCCTATTGTTTTTGGAAATTAAATTGGAAAAGTAAAATGAAAGGGCTTGATTTTCCTTTAAATTTAGCTGTCTGCTAAGATGGAAGAGACAGAGCATGGTTCGAATCGATGAAATATCTTTGTGAAGTAGCAGAGTGTGCTGGAAGAGATTATGGTCTGTGTTTTTCCCTAACTCTCCATCTGCTTACTAAATAGAATAGTCATTGTACAGGCTCTTTCTTCTACGCTGTTAGACCTTTTTCAAAACAAAATTTTATGTTGGCTTTGCTGTTTGGTACCTTTTGTTTTCTTGTGATATTCACCTAAGAGCTCAGTCCCTTCAAAACATTTATCATACTACTTTGCTCTAGTTTTTTTTTGGCTTCTTGTCCACGTGGTCACTTTCCTCTGTCATTCTGCAAAGCTGCTTTTGCTGAGGTATTTTATTCATTTCTTGGGGCAGGTTGCAAGACTTCCATTGAATTAACTGCCTCACTGCTTTCCATTTGGTTATTTTGTTCGCATTTTGTTGTCTTTTGTGTCATAGAAACCTGTGTTCTTCTCCTTCTCTTGAGTATTAGCATGTCTTGGCAGTTCTTGTTCCTCCTCTGTTCCACTTGCTACGAAGGCAACTTTGGCCTCCTGTGTTTCTTTCCGGTATATTGAGGGGAGGTCGTCTTAGATGTCTTATCAACAGCTTATGTCTGGCAAGATGAATATTCAATTCTATCCTACTTTTCCTGAGCAAAAAGTGTGGAGAAAACCCCACCTGGTTAATGATTATCAAATTATGACTACATGGAAGTTATTGGCAGCTGCTTTCAAATGAAAAGAACAGCCTTGCTTACGTGAAAATTCAAGTATAAAACTAGGCTGACGGCATGACTAGATAGAACGATGACACAAGACTCCAGATTTTAGTTCTTTAACTCCTTCTGCAGTTATAGAGTGCCTTTATTAGTTGTTTTTTCAATCTTATATTGGTATTCTGTTATTATTGATACTTGATTTCAACATTTATATGTACAAAAAAGGCAAGATTTTCACTTGGGATTTTTAGACAACGCGAAGCAGCAACTTGTTTCTCCCTTTGCATCTAACAATGTGGAGAAGTACAACTGTTTAAATTTTAGGAAGATGAACTTTACTGATACCTAGTTTTTCATAGATTTTGACATGTTTGGAGAGTGTAGTAAATGACTTTTTAACTGAGAGGCAGTTTTGATTTTTTTTCCCCCAAAATATAAATGTTAAACATAGTCAACTTGCAAAGTGTGTTTGTTCATGTATTTTATTTAAAGCCTGTAATTATTTTTCTCCCTTTCAGACAGCCTGTTTTCGAGAAGAGAGAGACGTGTTAGTGAATGGAGATAACCAGTGGATCACAACATTACATTATGCATTCCAGGACGAAAACTATTTAGTGAGTTTTGCTTTTCTGTATATATGGATAGAAATGCAGATTCTTAGTTGTGGTTTGAGGCAGAAATATAGTCTGTTTATTTTTTAATTATGTGTTCTGAACCGTCCAGACCATGTGAGGTTATGTGATTTTTGTGCATAAGATTCTGAAGGGTGGAGAGTGGTCAGAAACTTCTAAAGTTTTACTATATATAGCTCAGGAATGCAACTTTGTTTTCTAAACTACTTTGCATTTGTTGGTAGTATTTATGCCTGAGAAAGTAAACAACTGCACACTCACAGATTTTGCTTATTTGGCTTTTATTACCCTGTGCTTTGCATTCTATATCATTAGTAAGTTCTAATGTTTGCTTAAAATACTACTGTGTAGTCATAATATTTTTCCCTGAATGTGTCCCATAAAAGAAGCTCTATACATGGAATTCTCGCAGAATTGCAATGCTTATTGCCATTATATTGCTTTCTGTTCTGCCAGCTCAGATACTTGGAGATCTGTGGAGTTTATATAGAAACAGGACTCTGCATTGGTGAATCTAACTGTTGGCTTAAATACCTCCCAGCCAGCTTCATGCTTTGTTCATGTGGACAGTAAAAATAATGTCATGTTTGATGCAATTCTGATATTACTATTAACAGTATTTCAAAGAAAATATTCTATATTCTGATACAGCCTGCTAGAATTTGTTTTAATCTTGCCAGTTTCCTTATTTTCACTAAGCACAGAGCAGCTTCTGTTCTTTATCTTTGGTAGTCTGCTACCAGGAGCTAGTTTTGCAGCCTGCTGGGGAAAATATCGGTAATACTGTTTTTCATCATTGTCGTGTGAACGTGTCATTAGTTGTTTATGTGTTTTTAATTAAAATATAACAGAAGTGGCCTTTTAAAAAAAATTCAAAATCTGTGTAAATTGAATAGTAGATGCAGTTGAGCAGCAAATGTTGTTTACCTTGACTTAGTAATGCCTTTGACACTGTCTGCCGTAACATCATCATAGGCAAGCTGACAGAATATGCATTAGGTAAGCAACAGTGAGGTGGATTAAAAACTGGTTGAACTACCTCGCCCAGGGACTTGTGGTCAGTGACACACAGTCCAGCTGAAGGCCAGTCAGCGGTGGTGTACTCTAGGGCTCAATACTGGGGCCGAGATCTTCTTAAAATGACCTGGACCATGGGATGGAGAGCACCCTCGGCAAGCTCACCCATGATGGTGAACTGGGAGAAGTGACTGATATGCCAGGTGGCTGTGCCGTCATTCAGATGGACTTCGACAGACTGGAGAACTGGACAGAGAGAAATCTCATGAAGATCAATAAAGGGAAATGCAGCGTCCTGCATCTGTGATGGAATAAAATAAACCTAGTACTTGTTGGGAGCCAACCAACTGGCTGGAAAGCAGCGTTGTTTGAGGTCCTAGTGATAACAAGCTCACCATAAGCCAGCAATGCACCCTTGCAGCAAAAAAAGGCTAAGAGTATTCTGAGGTGCAAGGAGAAGTGTTTCCAGCAGGTCAGTGGAGGTCCCTCCTCTCTGCAGAGCGCTGGTGCAGCTGCACCTGAAGTATGTCCAGTTCTGGGCTCCCCAGTGCAAAAGAGAGATGAGGCTACTGGCACAAGTCCAATTCAAGGCCAGAAAGATGATTAAGGTACTGGAGCATCTTTCATGTAAGGAGAGCCTCAGAGATCTGGAATTCTTCAGCCAGATCTGGCTGAAATGAAATGTCAGGTGGGGTTTATCGTCGATGTGTACAAATACCTGATGGGAGAGAATGAAGGCAAGGGAGCCGTATTCCTTTCAGTAGTGCCTGATGACAGGACAGGGGACAATGGACACAAACTGAAACACATGGAATTTCATCTGAACACAGGAAAACACTTTTTTACTGTGAGAGTGGTCAAACATTGGAACATGTTACCTGGAGAAGTAGTGGAGTCTTCATCCTTAGAGATACTTGAAACCCAAGTGGACAGAGTTGTCTTCAGCCTGCTCCAGCTGCCCCTACTTGAGCAGATGAGGTTGGAGTAGATGATCTCAAAAGGTCTCGTCCAACCTAAATGAGTCTGTGATTTAGGATTAAGCGCCCAGGTTAAACTTCCACTAGTTACTAGAATTTAATGTCCTTAAATCTGTGCTTTGTCATTCTCTTGCAAGGATGACGCTGTCATACAGTATTATTTTGAGAAGTATTTCAGACTTGAATAGATCTGTGTGCATTTAGAAAGTATTTTTGAAGCTTTTAAAAAAAACCAAACAAACAACTTTTTTTTAAGGACATGGATCTTTGATTTTGGATGGGATGCTATGCATTGACTGAATTGTTTTGTTAAAACATTAGTTAGCTTTGATTCCTATGCCTGTGTTTAACTTCAAGTGCACGATTTAATACTGTGAGTTACATTTTAAATGTTGACATATTTGGGGAGTTGAGGGTTTCTTTGTGGTTAGGCTACTGTATTGCTCTTGAAAACTGGGAGGTGCAGTGTCCTGTGTTGTAAGAACCAAATTCCTTTATTTTGATATATCCAGTTACTGAGTTGTACTGCTTTTAAAAATGGTGAAGAATGAGTGCAGAGATCCTACATCAGTTATGAGAACCTTAAGAGGTTTTTATCGATATACATTCAAAGCAATAATTTAGGCTCTTGCAAATCTCGCTATATAACATATCTATTAATTATATTAAGTTCCAAAGGCTTAATGTATTTTCTGAAACTGTAAAACATGACGAGCTAATACTGTAGATCGTTTCAGAGGGCGCATAGGAGCACTACTGAATAGAAGAGATTTGTCTTGTGTAAGGCTCATGAGCATAAGTTAGGAAGTTTGCTATTCATGTCACAAAGCGACAGATGAAATTCTGATTGTCAGCACATTTAGAATTTTGTGGAAAAGTATTCTGTGCTTTCTTCATGCACTTGGAATCAGTGAAAATGCCCAGATTATTCTGTATCAAATTGTTAAAATCTTTTCTTCATCACCTTTATTATTATGGAAAGTACCAGGGAAAAGAAACAGGCATAAGATTTCTGCCTGCCTCGCATTCCTTATAGCTGGTATAATTCTTCAGATTTCTCCCCACATATTTTAGTTTCTTTTTCTGAAGGTGGGAAAGACTTGAATAAATGAGAGAACTGTTGATGAAAAGTCATTTACACTTGCTTTACCAAAATTTTAAAGAATCAAATTGGGATATACATTATTGCATCTTTAATAGGTTTGGTTTTTTTTTTTATTTGTGATGCATTATACACTATTGTTAAGAATCACTGCTTCAAATGTGGATACGTGCTGCCTTCCTGGAAGCAGAGGTTGGAACTCTAAGCAAAAGCTTTCAGTTACTATATGCTTTAGTGGGAAACTATTCTAATTAGTCTGTCCACAATGACGTTTGAAAGTAATGTTATAGCAGCGGATGTTAAATTTAGATTGCTTTTAATTAGTTAGTTATAATTAGTTTTTTTCTTTTCCCCATTTGCCCTTCCAGTTGCTCTTCCACAATTAAACTAAACAAAGATAAAAAGATACTAATTGTGAGTTTACTTTGTCCAGTCGTTTTGACCATGTCTCTAAAGGAAATGGCATTTTGTTCTGTCATAATACAGTAAAATGGAGAAAGATCCTGATCTCTTTCAAGTCTTTGCACCTAATTCAGTGGCAAGCAGGCTTTATGTTTCATTAATAAATCAGAAATCAATTTTTTCCAGTTAAAGAAGGTGACGCTCCCACTGTATGTTGGCGAATCCTGTATTGTGCGCACTGTGAACAATATGTGGAATTGTACTGTGAGCCACTGAGGTCTCTTAATCTTTGCCTTAATCTGAGCAGTCTAAAAACTTTACTTTCTGAAATGGGAAAAGATAATGGTCGGATAAAAGGGAAAGGGAAGCCTGGGAAATTAGGGCCCTTAAATTAGATCCCAAGTTAACACAATTGATTTCGTTTTTATGGCTTCGTGCTTTAATCCTTTATTCCTTTTGCATTCTGTCAAAGGGTGTCATTTTTATGAGGGAATCCAGAGTATCTAAATGTTTTATCTTTGGTGATGAGATAGTCAATGAAGCTGAAACTGTTTTGTCATGATACTTAACTGTTTTTGGAAAAGTATAAATATGAAAAATATTCAAGTAATTTAAATTTTAAAATGAGGCTGAACCAGCTACATTTTTTCAGAACATCTAAGCATATTTGTTATCTTTTTTAATGCCCATAATAATTTTATAATTTTTATGCTTAAACTAGTTTTTAGTCTCTGACTCACTCAATAAATTGTTTCTTCCCTCATGTGTTTTCTTATCGTTCACACTCCATAGTACCTGGTTATGGATTACTATGTTGGAGGAGACCTGCTTACATTGCTCAGCAAGTTTGAGGACAGACTACCTGAAGATATGGCTCGTTTTTATTTGGCTGAAATGGTGATAGCTATTGATTCAGTTCATCAGTTGCATTATGTTCACAGGTGAGTAATTTGAGCTCCAAATTCCTGTTGGGAGTTATGGGTGGTTACCTGATGGAGTGAAAATAATTCCCGTTGAAGAGTTTAAGCTAATAATGAGTATTTGCTGTAACAGTAAGACCGATAGAACTGACCTGCCTGCATCATGTGGTTATTGAGAGCTGTTGCTAACCTTGTACCATATGGTCAGAGATGTGAATGAATGTCTGAATGCATGTGATGAATCTTGCACACCGGCATGTTTCAAAGGTAATGATCCATAATTTATAAAAGCAAAACTGGAAACCTGTCTGGGAAATATGATCAACTTTGAACAAGTTTATTGAAGGGTCAGATTCTGTTTCTTAATTGTTTTGTTCAATCTATACGTAAGTTGAAAACAGACCATTCTGTGGTCTGCTTTGGATTGTCTTTCCATCATTTTCTTTTGGACTTAATGAAATTATCTTTAAAATGAAATGAGGGCACTTTGCTAAATAACCGGAAGTACTGAAATTGTGGTGCTTGTATTGTTATGTTAAAAAGTACATATATTCTAGTCAAAGGAAGATATTAAGTCATTTGTGTCCAGCTTTTTTGGAGGCAGTGATTGATTTTTCCACAAAACTACTGTCATCCTTTCTTTGATATATCATTCTCCGCTGAATTCCTTGATATTTTTTGTGTACAGGTTACCTTACAAGAGGGCAGTATTTTCAAATGCGCTCAATAGATGTACTTTGCTCTGACAGAAATCTGGAGGAAAACTCCCAGTCGTTTAAGCCGAATCATTAAGTTGGCAGAATGAGCTTGTTTGATACGTTCATCTATCGCCCTTGATCAGAGTCTATACTGGCCATTCCTCCTTTTACTGTTCTCAGGTGGCTGCTTTGCTCCAGAAAATGTGTGGGGCTTTTTTTGTCCTAAAGGCTTTTGTCTACTTGGTTTTGGTTTGTTACTGGGTTGTGTTTCGTTTCCTTTGAGACTGCGGGTTTTTGTGAAAGAGCTGTATCTGGGAGTGCTTTAAGGTGAGGTAGGTCTAAGTTGCAAATCGCTTTTGTGGAACATTTTGAAGTCTGTTACTTGTGTTGAAGAACCGTGTGTACCTGCCAAGAGCAGCTCTTCGGGATAACGCTTTGTGGAAAACCCAAGCAGACTTTTTTTCTTGAATTTTGAAGATTTTGACTGTGTTATTTCTGAGAAACTGTTCACTTAGGACCTGATATGAAAGGTGGTTGTATTCAGTTTAACTTGGATCTAACTTTTAAAATGTGTTTGTGGGTAAACTGTTGAGATGCTGTCTCCTATTACCAGGTGGACAGTACTTCATGTACTATATAAACTGCTGTATTTTACCCAATAAGTCTGCATATGTGGTAGTAACTCTACCCAAAAGAACAGATGCCCACCATCTCCACCTTTTCCTCCAAATAGATCAAAACTTTTGTAATACAGTTTGGTTAGGATGTAATATGCAGCAGATGTGATGTTTCCATCCTCAAACAGCAAGTGTCCCCAAGATGAAATAGATGTTGATATAAAATTTTGATAGAACATTCAGTACCGCTGCAGTTCAGAACAACATGCTAATTATTATGTTCGCATCTTTATTACTATGAATGTTTAACAAAAACAAAAAAGCCCTTACACATTCCCAGTCCTTTGTTGTTTGATTTGTGGCTTTGCCAGTGAAGTTCTAAATGCCACTTTGGCATTTTGTCATTAATACTGCTGTAGTACAATGCCTGTTTATAAAGGGGTGTTTTGCAAAGATTCAAAATGTAAAGAGCACTTGAGTATATGTCAAAGGATCAGCCTTTGAAATGAGACCCATTCCACCCTTAGTTCTGTTAGGATGTTTGCAACCGGTAAGGCAAAAGAAAAGAAAACTCGTCATCTAAATGCCACTAATGCTCTCTTCCTGGAAGTTTAACTGTGGTGGCCACATCCTTTTTGGGAGTGTGCTGCACATAGGAAAGGACATAAGATGATGAGGAGGAAAATACTACTAAAAGATGGATAGTGTCACAGCTGTAGTAGTGGTGTTTCACATGAATAGCCAATATGCACCAGGATTTGGTCCAAGTTGTAGCTAGGGAACTAGAAATCATGCTTTAGGCATGTTTTGTTCCAGGTTTTGTTTTTTGTGGGGGTTTTGTGGTTGGTTTGTTTGTTTGGTTTGGTTTGGTTTTTTGTTTGTTTGTTTTTTGGGTTTGTTTTTTTTTCTCATACGATGAGATAACAGATTGTTTTGGTTTGTTTCTTTTTAGTGCCGCAGTTCTTTCAGGATAGATTTTCGCATTAACCATATGTAGTGTTGTACCTTGACAATAAATTTCTTTTCCTCTGAATGTTTTTGTACCTTTTAAAAATTGTATTCATTCTCCATGTGCCACTCCTCTTGCTCTTTTCTATCGTTAATTGATTTTTTTCTGTTGTCAGTTAGTTTTGTTTGGGAGCGATATGGATTGTAGTGGTAGTTGTTGTGCTGACCACTCCAATGTCAAAGGCAAGTCACTTTTCTTTCCTACATTGGCCAAGGTTCTCAAACGTCACATGCAATCGACCTCAGCATTAATTAAATGAAATTACTACAATTGTATTTCAGGTTTTGGAACTCCAAATTTGAATGCCATTTCTGTGCTAGCATTGTGGGATTATGGGATGAATTTGTAGTGGGAAGGAGATCAAAATCTACATATTGATGGAGTTGTGCAGAGAAATTGCATGATGTTTTCGAAGCTGTCTCCTGATAACTACTGAATTGAAGAAGGAGAAAAGTTGCTAACTGAAAATAGCATCAGTATTACTGTTTCTAGGATATCTTAAATTGTTTTTCTGTTTTTATCTGCTTTTTAGTTTAAATAAATGTGATAGAATGGTTTTGAGATAGCATCAATCAGAATATAAAACTTTGATACTTTTTTTCATTTCTGATCAGTTAATTTCTGTGAACAAATCATGTGGCATTTTACCAGATAGCTAAATGGTGGCTCAGAATGTTAATGAAATGGCCTTTTCTGTAATGTGGATCTTAGGTTTTGCTATTGTTATAAATGCCCCAGCACTGGCATTACCAAATCACATTGACAGTTCCACGACTAGGTTTAGAAAGAAAACTTCATTGAAGTTAAGTGTATGTGCAGGTGTTCACAGTGAGGAAGAAAGCACGTATGTGTATCTCTCACAAGTGCACGACTTCCTTGGGAGTTCATGTAAAGCTTATACCTACCCCCAATACTTTAAATTACTGATTTGTACTAATGAAGTGATGCTTGCTTGTAGGCCAAGGTTAAATATTGTCTTGTGTCAGTTTTTTTTTTCTGCGAACTGTAGTCTCATATAGGGTAAGATTTTATGTTTATTAGGAATCAACGTCGATTTGTGGTTTGTAGATTTGTAGCACCTTTTATGGGTTTTGGCTGAAAAAAGCCTCTGCATGCATTAATACTAATTTCAGTTTCAAGGTTGTGTTGTTACTCAGTTCCTCATGGCTTATGTTAAAAGCTTGTATTTGCATGCATTATCAAATATCTAGGTGTAGGCTGTAGTAAAACTCTTGATTGGCTTAAGCTAGGTAGCTGTGCTTTATGTATGCCTGTTGCCTTACCTCAAACATGTAAAAATTTTTTCCTATAGTTGAAACTTTAACTCCTTATTTTCCTGGTGAGCCAGGTTTTCTCTCTGTTTTATGTAAGGTGGACATTGAGGTATAAAATGCTTGGGTTTGTCTAAATCTTAAGTTAAAAAGACTTTAGAAGGCCTGGGTCCCACTGGAAGAAGTTTCCCCGGAGGACTGCAGCAGGTACCCTCTGGGCACGTACTGGTCCTAGGCACAGCGAGTGTGCCACTGGTGGCTTTGCACACCCCTTCAGTGTGCCTGTGCAGCTGCCTTCTGTGCTGTCTTTAGCCAGGGTGCGTCCAAGTCTGCCCTAAATTTCATTTGGGACATTTCAGCTTCTTAAATAGTAGAGAATTGTAAGTGTTAATGTGCTTAAGTCATTTACAGCTTGACTTTCTTTCCTCCATCTATTTGTTCTGTGCAGGGTTGCACAGTTCACAGCAAATTTGCAGCTGGGGAGCATTCAACATTGAGGCTCATGATCCTCCAGACCACTGCAAAAATATTCATTTAAAATAGTTTTCGTATATTGGCACACACCCACATTAAACAGGCGTCTTTTTCTATTGAATGGTAAAACAATCCTCACTTACATTATTACTAAGAAAATATTTTGGGAGGATTATGAAGCACCTATGTTAATTATTATTTTTGTTGGTTAAGTTTATGGGAGGGTAGTTAAGAGACTACAGGGTAAGCTCTCAAGTTACATACATTTCAGATGTTGTCTTTTGCATGTGAAAAGATAGGCATGCAAAGCATAAACGCACCTACTTCAATAAGGTATGCGAGATTACAGTTAGCTTCATCAGTCTTTCTGGATTTCTAGTTGCTGCTGTCTTTTATTCTGAAGGATTTTAACATTCTAAACCACCACATGCATTTTTTTTTCTTCTCTTCCCATTTCCTTTAGCAACTTCTGAAACTTAAGTTGGGCTTCAGTGGAACATTTGAGTTCTTAAAATGTAGAGCAGCAGAATTCTCTGTGGAAGTGACATCCTTTCTGAGAAATATTGAACATAAGGGAATAAATCCGTTAGAGGAATAAAAGAACTGTCTATTCCCTATCAAGCCAGCCTCTTCTTTGCTTTTAACAAGAAGGTACTATTTGTCCTCAGTAAAAATCATCTTAGGGACATCCCTGAAATATTTACTATAGTTAGCAGGCAGCTGAAATCTGAGATCCTTTGTAGGATGCATTTCACTTTCAACTATAAGTTTCAGCGCCAGCATATCCATTTTTGACTTGCTGAATAAGTGGTTTTCTGTCTTCTGGGTGTGGCCCATCTTTCCTGATCATTAATTTGCTTAAGTGGAAAATTTGAGGGTGGAAGGCCCATCGAGGGAGTTAGCTGCATTGCGCGGTATGTCTGAGTTGGCTTGGCACAAGGATGAGCCAAGTGCTCTGGCCTTTGGTAAAGTGAACCGTAATTGTGGGTTTGAAAGAAAGCAACAACATATTTTAAATGTTTACCAAACTTTGCAACAGGCATAATGTCGAACACACACATGAAGATGTCCTTACATAGTGCTGAGAATGAAGGAAACAGGGCTAGAAAAACAAGGAAAAAAATAACAAGATTATTTTGATAGTCTACTGAAAATGTATTGCTTTGAAATGTTGCATGGTTTAGTTTTACATGGAAAACTGCAGGACAGAAAGTTATTTCAGTGGGTGTTTGGTAAGCTAGTGCTTCCTTACAAGGTATTCCTTTACGGAGGTAGGAGAGCTCCATGACTTAAGGCTCTGTGTTTCCTCTCCATTTTTCCACTGACAAGAGGCTGTAAAGTTCATCTTCACAGACTCTGAGCTTTCATGTTGCCCTGTGACCCTGTATGTTATAAACCCTGGCAGCTGCTCCCGTAGTACCCCTCAGGGTGACACCTACCTGCAGTGAGGGCTCTACAAGACTAATGCTGTCTGACTAGAATTTGTTGGTAGGATTTCTGAAGGAGCCTGTGATGACCAGAAGTATTTTGAAATAAAAGACCCGTATGAGCTTGGAGTGCTGAGAGCTAGTGGATTGCACTGGCTGTGCTATCATGTAGAAGGCAAATGCTTTCTTACAGTGTCTGTCTAGTGTGAGTGTTAATTTAAGTGAAAGCTGTATAATGGGTGACAGAGCTAGCACAGACCTATATTCTGTGTTAGTTGAGCAGAAGGAATTTAGAAACCCTAACGCCAGGGCCTGAAGCAATACTAGCCTTGAGTAGTCCTTTCAGCAGAGGTGCTTTTACAACGTATCCTTTGGCCTTTTTTCTCCCATTGTTCCTCTTTCCCCAAGACCCAAGCTCCAAACATCCCTTCTGCTCTGCTAAAGCAAAGGTTTGTGGGGCTGTGCAGTGAACTGAATGAGGACACCAGTCCAAGTTGGAAGTAACTTTACATTTTAACTAGCCTGGGTCAGCTCTCCGATCTGCTTTATGGAGAAGGAGAACAGGAGGAAATTGCTTTAAGCTGGTCATTCCAGTAAAATCTGTGTTCATCACATTGTGCCTGTTTTTCTTCCCTATGTTTATTGAGTAGTACTTGAGATAACTGACGATTTATTCAACAGTAGGATTTTAAAGAAAAAGAGACACAAGAAGCAGTTGGATATGGGGTATCTTATATGGGGTATCTTAAATGTAGTTAGCCATAATACCCTGAGAAGTAAACCTTCCCCTTACATGTCTGGTACCTAGCTCCTAAGAAAGGAAATTCTTGATTATTGTCAGTTGAGGAAGGCCAGCAAGACATGGAGAGCACCCCTCCGCTCTTTCTGGTGAGTCTCCATCAGTTCTTTATAGCTAGGACAATTACACATTTTTTAGAAAGCAAACTTGCAGGAAGAGGAGGAATGTGTAGATGAAATTTCCCCCCCCTCCCTTTTTTTTTAATGTAGATTGGTAAATCTTCTCGGTGCAGTTGCTGGAAAGGCAGATGGATGTGAGCACTCTGTCAGATGGTATGTAATCCAGTTTAGCTAGGAACTGGATGTGGTTGTCATAAAACAAAACTATGTAAACCCTTCTAAAAGTGAAAATGAGAGAGACAGACAAGAAATAAAAGTTTGATTGAAAAGAGTCCTTTTTAACCTTGTGCCTTAATAGGAAAATTCTTAATGCTAGAAGTCTTATATAAACCACCTCCGGCCTTGCCTTCCAAGTAATAATGTTTATAGCAAGGCTCAGTAGATGCTAAATGTGATGGAATTTTCCAAGAGATATTGCTGCTTCTAGCATAAAGATTCATTTGACTTCTGTGGTGTTTGCAGAAAAAAAAGTCCACGTTAGAACTGTCATAGCTCTGATCTGTTTCAGTGTCTTAGGAAGTTGGAGGTATTTTCAAAATTTAGTAACTTCTTTTGAAGAGAAAACATTCCCATTTGCAAGCTATTTTTATGTGAGTTAAACTATAATTTTACACTCATTCTTTTCTGATTATTTCAGACCTGGAAATATTTTCATCTACAGCTTTCTTTGATATCCAAAATCAACATCAGGAAAGTAGGACAAAACCTTTTTCCTTATTTCTGAATTTTTAACCCCAGTGACTGTGGTTCTGAGGGTGTAATTAGCTCGTTGTTTGGTGACCGAGGATAGAGTTGGTAACTAACGCTTTCAGTGATTTTGCTCCTGTTTATAAAGTTCAGAAGGATGCAGGCAGAAATGAGGATGACAGTTGTGTGGTGGAGTCTTCATTATTCTCAAGTTTTTTGAAGTCTTAGAAGAAGACTCACTGCCTCGTGTTGTGTCTTCTGCAGATTTTCCATTTCATTATCTCTTTGTGGAACACAGTATTTATTTCATAACTACCTCCTTTCATAGTGTCTCAAATTTCCATTTATTAATAGCCTGTGTGTTCCTCAAGTTCCTCCTTAAATGCCTTTATTTTATTTACGATTAATGATTATGGGCCCTTTGCTTCTTTCTTTTTATTTGAAATACAATTGGGTTTATGTTATTACATTAGATCAGATCAGAAGCTGCACAGGACAAATTCGTTATCTTCTGAATTTGAGTGTCATGTAGTTTTGGCATTGCATAAATAAGCAATAATAATTTGGCTTTATACTTAGATATTCCTGCAGTGTTAATATAAAACCATAACATTGAGATGCTTGAGTACATTATAAGAAGTGTTTTAAATCACTGTCTTTTACCTAGTTTCTTGCTAGCACATTCTTCCCAGTGAGTAGTTGATGGGTTTGGAGTGAGAATGTCTTCACTATCTGAACTTTCAGATCTGACAAGTAGAAATTTGGCGTTTGAATTTCTGAATTAAATTGCTGTTGCCACAACCACTAAATGTAATACTTTTTTTTTCTTCCTTGCAATTATAGTAAGATATCAGTGCAAAAGTTTGATTCATGAAAGGTCAGTTAAGGAAGTACCAGTCCAAATAACCTTGTCTGCATTGAAGCTGGTCTGCAGTAAGCATTTCCCTGTTACATTTCCAGAAGAGCTGTTATATTGTTAGGACCGCCTACCTCGTGTTCCTTTTTAATGACAGCAAAATATTACTAGGTTTTAACCTCTTACATGAGAAAAAATAGGTCACTTAAGATCATGAAAATTAGAATACTGCTTACAAAGCAGATGCTTGCATAAGGTCATGCTTGGTTCAGTTATGGAAGGCTTCGTGGTTGGGGTCAGGGAAGCAAGACCTTGTGGAGCTTTATCTGAAAAGTTGTATTAAAATCTTTATTGACTCAGGTGCTGTGATGTTTATGCTGTTCAGTTTTTCTTTATTAGCAACTGGGGGGCAGCCTTTAGCATTTCCTTGTGCAGCAGGAAGCAGTGCTATTACTGCCACTGTAACTCAGTAAGTTTTAATCAGATACAGTGTGTAAAGTCCAGGAAAAGGGCATTAGAAAGGTGCAAAAGAGAAAATTCTGGCTGAAAGAGAAGGAAAGAAAGGGGAGGAGGGGCTAAAATCTGAACTGGTATAACGGTAGCAAAGTTATGTCTTCCTCTTGTAGGAAAGTGAACTTTTAGCACAGGAGCTTTTTTAAGTTGATGCAAGTACAGCTCTTTTATGGTTCTGCTTAAGTTTAAGGGCTGAAAATTCAGGCCTTCGGTTCCTATCTAAGATATTAAAAAAATTATGTATTTGTTTTATTTTTACCCAAGAATTGTACCTTATGCTTTATGTTAAAGGAAAAAATATTACATATGCAACTTGACTGCAAAGACTTTTTCAATAACACTGTCTTTTATTCTGAGTAAGTGTAGTTTTAGTGTGTTTGAGAAAACAGTGCAGTCTATTTTTCTTATTTTTTTCAAGTTCTGTAGGTACTGGGATGCATTTAGACCAAATGCTTTTCTTCCTTCATAGCCTCTGGCTGCTATTCCTTCCTCAGTCTGTTGCTGTCAGGAGTTTTACGCAGATGTTACAGTGTTTATTATATCTGGATCATGTTTGTCAATATGGTTGGTTTGTTTTCTAACAACAGTGAAATCAAAAAAACCCCATTTGAAGCTATTTGTGTCTTAAATGCTGTTATTACACGTCATAGTACAAGAGTTGTACACAAACGCTTCAACTTGGTCTAGCGTATTCCTGCGTGTTTCCTTGACTTCTGGTTGGAATAAAGGTTGTCTTACCTGAACACATTCTGAATGGTTTATGGGATGAGAGTATTTAGGATACGTTTTTATTATTTTCCTTCATTTCTATGTTGTAAGAATAATGAATGTATTGTTTTCATATTCTTTCCCTCAAATTTTTATCTTTTTCCCTGTGATTTAAACATGACAGGGACCTATCTGTTAAATAGACCTATTGTTTTTTCTGGAGATTTGCTTTAAAAATCTGTAAAATGTTCCTGTGTAAAAGTATGGAAGCACAGTTTTGATCTCTGATGCAGCAGTCTTCTAGAAAAAGCACATTCTTACAGTCCTCAGATGCCAGAGATATCATAGACTAATTTAATGCTCATTTTACATATAAATGTATTGGTATGTTATGTTTATACAAGCACAACTTCATTTTTGATATGCTTACTTGTGTATATGCTGCAGTATTTTTGCTTAACAAAAGATAAATTGTTACCAGAGGTACGTTCCACACTGACTAATCTGGTACACCGAAAGCTTTCTACAGCGTGCAGCTGCATGCTAAGCATGTAAAGGACCTAAAAAAGGTGGCTTTATGGAGTGCCACACGGCCGACACAGTGACAAGCAGAAGCCACAAGAGCTTTACCAAAACCAAAGAAGCAAGAGCTTGAAATTGTCTGATAGTGATTTTTGACAATTAAGTGCTGAACAGGGTCAACTGGACATCAGATGGCATCCCAGTGAGGTGTGTGGGAGTTTCACACACTCTGTCTGGGAATTTGAAGATAGCTAATCATACCCTTACTTAGTAGATGAAAAAAGTGGAGTACAGATATAGTGCAAAATAAAGGCAGTGTGTTATTTCATATGGTGGATGTATTTTCATTTTAATAGCAAAGCAGTGGACCTATGGAGTGTCAGTCCCGGTTAATTTTGTCTCTGACTTTGTAGGTGTAATAACAACCAAGCTACAGCCAAGAGTAAGTGGAACTTTTGGATTCTGAATACTAAAAAAAGCCTAGTAGGTTTTGGGACTACGATAAATATGATAAGAAATCCAGTTGTGTTGTATTTCAAAGACTGGT
The DNA here is from genome assembly GCA_013399095.1 of Psophia crepitans. NCBI lineage: Eukaryota > Metazoa > Chordata > Aves > Gruiformes > Psophiidae > Psophia > Psophia crepitans. Next base: position 131,548 of record VWZZ01002725.1, read on the forward strand.
TTTAATCATGGGAAAATGTTGGAAAATAGAAAGAAGAATTGGGAAAGATCATGTCTCTTTATTTACATGTGGACACAACTCTAAAGGGTTTAATAGTGAAGAAAAAGAACTAAATTTCTGTACCACAATGACTACTTTGTTTTAGTTTGTCTCATACTGTTGGAACTACCAGTTATGTTTCAGCACACGTGTGGTAGCCTGATTGAAGTTTCTTAAGCCTAAGTTAAAATTTTAGGGATTTCTTCTACAGATCACAATTTTTGAAGTAGTTTTTCATGCCGATTTTGAGTATGGTCATTCTTCAGGTTGTTGTTCACTCTTCAAGTTGTCAGATAACTTTCAACTTTCTGGAACTTTAATGACAAGGACAATAAATAATATTCCAGATGACGTTTCAGAAGCAACTTCTATAGGTGAAGTTTCTGCTGTTACACTCAATAGGCAGGTACTTACATTTTACACTGTTAAATTTAATCCGATTTCCATTATTGCAGTCTTCAGTTTAGTCTTTTCTGTATGTCTGGTATTTCGGTCTTCCCTGGTGTTAGTGTGGCTTTCCAGCTTTGTGATAAATGCATGCTAATAAAATATGCAGATATTTTTGTGCCAAGGTTGTTAACTGAAATGTTAGATCAGTTTCAAAACTGACCCGGGAGGATTACCAGTAATAAACTTCCTCTGATTTTATTTCCTCTTTCAGCACTGCCCACTGTCATCTCTCTCTTGACCAGTTCCTTACCAATACCTTTACTAGTGCTGTCATTCGTTCTTCCAGTGGTGCTCTTTGTCTTGTGGAAAAAAAACTATTACAATGTTTTCTTATGACATTTTGTCTCAATTCATGATACTGTGACAAAAATTACCTGATCATAATGAATCGCACGTGCAGAGGAATTCACATTTTGCTCCCCGCGTTTGCATGTTCTAACATGGTATTCCTCATAATCGTTATAAATATTACACATTACACTTAAGGAAGTAAAAGTTGTGTAATATTAGTATAGTCTACATGTTTTCTGCCCGATAAATTGCAATAACTCCAAATAACATTCTCTTTCTACTCAGAAAGGTGTAGGAAATTAAATAACAAAAGCATGATTTACGGTGATGGCTTTTGTCCAGTGTATCCAAAAAAAGACATTATTGGCAAGTTGCAACTCTTTCCTAAGCATTGATTCAGTCTTTGCTCACCTTGCTGCTTTAAACCATAGTTCCTGAAAACTGTTTGTCTAGGATTCTGTATTACTAATGTCACGATCGCTTTTCACAGTCAAATGCTTAGGGGAGTTGTGAATGCTGACATGAAAACATTGTTATTCCATTTGAATATCATAAATGGGATTGACTTGTCTCATAAAAAAATCAGAAGAGTTCTGAGGATGTCATGGGCAAGAAATGCAGCATTTGTCTGTGGTAGCATCGAACTTAAAACTAGACCTTTGCATCCCTTCTCACAGATTTAATTTCAGTTAAGGAAAATGAATTTCTAATAAGCAATGGTGTCTGACCTTAAAATGCCTAAGATAAATAAAAAAGTATGTGTCATCAACAGTTATCGCAGCACCGTTAGAAACACACGCAAACGGAGAAGTTGCTCCGTGCAGTTTCCCTGGGAAGATGAGCGTTCTGTTACCCCATTTTGCTTGTTCTGTCGTTTTCCTGCCTTTTCCCTGAATATACCAGTACTTGAAATTTCTGTCCCATAATTTGAAATGTTAGTAACTTTTACACTCTACCAGTATCCACACGAATGGAAGACAGCTTGCTGATTTCCCTGCTTATCTTTTGAATCTGTTGCCGTGATCTTTCTGTGTTGCTGCCTGCCAAAACTGTGCCTGTCTCAATGGATTTGTGTGCGTCCTCCTCGCAGTTTAGGCTGACTGAATGTGCGTATGTGTCTTGATGAAACTAACATCAAATCGCTAACACTGAAACATCGTGGGGGATACCATGTAAACCCCCGAGATTTTCACTCGAGTGTGTGTCGTCTTGTTGCGGGTACTGAGTTCTGTGGGTTAGAAAGCGTTACGTAACGTTTTGGCTGTGCTTGTGTGATTCAGATCAATAAAAGTTTCACAAACATGTTTTGGCTCTATTATTACTTCCCAATTCCCTAGTACCAGATTGGCACAATTTAACTTGTATAGACTATTGTTAGCAGCATCAAAAAATCTTCTAATTCCTCTGTTCTAGAAAGATGAAATGATAGAGTTGTTCTGAAAAATCAGAAAATTTCTGTTGCCACATGAAAATAGAGAATATCTTGAGCCGGGATGAAGAAGTTTCTGGTACCCTGTTAGAAATTTTGATGCAATCCTGATGTAGTTCTTGGGTTCTGTTATGACTGAAATTCTCTAGAACTGGTCTGCTTGAACACAGTGCAGCAGTTGTGGAAGAGAAATGTACATTTAAGGTTAAAATGCAGCTGGCGTGTGAAATAGTTGAGATACGCGTGCTTGTGTGGGATTCATACCACAGGCTTCAACTTCGTTTGTATGTTATGGCAAGAATTCTCGGCTGAAAGTGTCTGATGGTGTGATGCTAGTTTGTACAACATTCAAATAGCGTCGGTAGTAATCTTGGATTTGTAATTACGTTTGCATAATATATTAAGCAGAAGAACTCTGAATACCTTATCTGATGTGTGCCACCTCACAGGAATTTTGCATGCTTCAGTATTGCACGCTTTATAAAAGTGTCAGTAGCTGATGGTTGTCTTTTATCACTATATATTTTTTTAGGGTCTTGTAACAAAGTCTTTAAAATACTAATACAACTTAAGTGCAGGAAGAAAAGCCACAAAACTCTCAATTTATCTATGCTTGTGACTTGTTTTATAAAAAGTATGTCTTGAATCAGATGACTGAATGACTTGCCCAGTCTGGTGTTAACAGGCCAGCTGATTCACCTGCTGCTGGACTGGAGGATTTCATGTCGATATGGTATTTGAGTGGAATTGAACCTCAGTAGATACAATTTTAGGAGAGTGGCAGAGGCTTTTTTGTAAACTTCTAGTCTAATTGATCTTTTTGAGCCATGATTTTATGTCAGTGAGTATGTATTTATGACATTCAAATCTCAATGCTGGGGTTTTGCTTTATTTGTTATATTAAAGAAAGGTAAGTCAGGCAGTAGTTTTGTGTTATTATATAGTTTATATACCACTCACCTCCTGATCCATGAGAAGAAAGAAAGAAGACAGTTTAAGGAATGTTTTTCTTTATTAAAGGAACTGAGATTTGAGCTGCCTGTCTATTGGCTGGACAGCGTGCTGGGCCATCTTGTCTAGATGGAGCTTTGGCCAAGAAAAGTTGGGCCAGAGGATCCCTTCCAACCTAGTCTTCTATGATTATTCTATGATCTATTTAGCACAGGTCATCTCAAGCTGAGTACTAAAAAAGTCAGTATTTAAAGATTGTCCATTGCTTTCTGATATTTCGAAACAGAATAGGTATTTTTCTTTGAATCTGTGAAAAAAAATTAATGTTAGACAAGTAGGTAACTTCACTTACCTGTGAAGTGTTGTTTTCTGAGAATACTTTGTCACGAACTGTGGAAAAACTTTTCCATTTTTTTAAAAGAAACACCCTACTGGAAGCCATTTGGCTCGAGGTAAGTTCAGAAAAGTCTCTTGTAGTTGGAGCTGAGGCACAGGCACCAATTAGGGATGATGTAAAATTCCACAGTTTTGAGTAAAATTGAGTCAAATTTTTACTTTGTTTTTCACTCAGACTTTTCCTGAAGCAGATCAGATATAACCCATGTCCAAAGGAAGTTTTTCATCAACTCTGCTTATGTATCAAGTTGTTAAATCATTTATAGATGTAACTGATCTACTTGCTAGTTTAACTGCTGTTGCCTGCTCTAAAAAATTAGCTTTTCAATTTGGTTTCCAGAGAGAGGAAAGCAGTGCTTGAGTCTCAGCCAGAGAATGGTGTTTAATGCAGACATTAATCAAGGCACATAAGTTCAAATATCGATTAATACTATAAAAACAAGTGTCAAAACTAGCTAAAACTTCTCGTTATGTGAGTTCTGAAATACACCTTCTGTGACATTACATATAGCCAAGGACTTGCTGTCAGTCTCCTTGTTAGCCATTAGGTGCACAGAGACAACTAATTCTACTTAACCAGGCAAACAACAATGAGATTAACTCTAGTTTAAGTGACTGAAAATAGCAACTTTGATCCTCCAAGTGACAAGCTGTTTAAATGGAGGAGGATACTAGATGGAAAACAAACATGGAAGGGAGGGAAACAGGAAGGGGAGCAAGATACTGAGTGACTTCTGAGGGCAGTGGGGTGTGTGTTTATTTTACTTTTGAATATTTCTAAATAACTGATTGTTTGCAGATAGTATTCTCTGACTTTTAAAAACACGAGTTGAACCCCAGCTTTCCCTCAGTAGTTGCAGTTCTTTATTTGAGCCTGTCTTTAATACAACACTTGTCATTTAGGCATATCAAATCAATCGTGTTTTAATCTCTATTTTAAGAAATGAGCAGTGCTATGAAGTGCATAGTTTCCTACTATATGTTTTCTCCTTGTAACTTCTCCATATAAATTGTGTTGTATTGTCATAGGGTCTAAAAATTACAAAGCTTGAATCCCTTTCCATAGTTTTCACTGGAATGGAGACGTGTAGTTCACTTCAGCAAACTATAGAACCTGTCTCTTGCCATCTTCCCCTTCAGGTGTCTGTGTGGGGTGCTGCTGTTCAGCATTTTAAAGACTCAAAAATTCTCTCTCTGACAAACTCCTGTCTGCGGTTAATGACTTCTGTAGGAGCATTGAAGGTCAAGAAGCACAGTAGGAAAAAATATTAATAAAATTGACTGTTAATGAAATCATTGACCATCAGGCTAGAAATTTGAAGCACATCTTCACATATGGGTCACATCCTCCTGTTTGCTGTTTTCTGCCCTTTCCGTTCTGCTTCCATATATGTTTGTGCTGTACAACAAAGAAGGTTCATGGAACTGGTCTTCCTGAGAAGCAAAAAAAATCCCCAGACTGTATCCCATCTTGCTTGGTATTCCATGGTCAGATGAAGGATCATAGCCTCAGTCTCTTACAGAAGTCTCACCCAAATCCTCTGCAGCCTGAAAAGTAGACAGGGTCAAAGAACCCCTGAATGTAAGCAGTTAAAACGAAAATCCAAAACCTCATCATATAAGTCAGAAATACGTTACTTTGATCGTAATTTTAGTGTCAAAAAGGAAAGCACCCTACTGTCTCAAAATAGCAAAATAAGAGGAAAAAAAAGTCTTTCAAGAAGTAGTAAAAGAGAAAACTGTTTTTCAGATGGGCGCAGGAGACTCCTAGGGAGGCTTCTCTTCTTACTTTGTGATCAGCCTGGACATAATCAGGAAAAAAATGTAAATTTTTTACATTGAATCGGCTTAACACAACTGAAAAACTAGTGCCAAGTAATGATGTAAAACGTATCTCGTAGGGTAGGACTTCTGACTCAAAAGATCCATTACCAGCTTCTCTTGTATTCAGGTTTGGGGCTGGCCGGTTGCGCGGTTGAGACTGATGTGCTGGGCATTGGATTTGAGCAGGGAAGCGTTGCCTTCCGAGTCAGGACTCTGAAGCTCAGCAACTAGGCCCAGTGTTTACTTGTCACCCTTTAAAAATTATTTTGGAGACCTGAGTGATATAGGAAAGAAAAAAACAATACAAGATGATGGAAGTTGGAGGATTTATATGTTTGTGTTTTCCACGTTTATGTCTCTCTTCAGCTCCTTCCACTGGTGGGTTCTTCCACCCTGTGTGCTGTTCTCCCTGCGGAGAGACTTGCTTGAGAATTTCATGGGAGGGTTGTGATATAATTCTTCACCTGGCTGTGGAATAGCACACAGAGATGATACAGTCCTCTGCTGCTTCTTACTCTTCGGTATAAAGCAGTGCAAACGTACACTCCTGTAAGGCACTCGTTCTTTCTCTTGCTGCCTCCAGCAAGGCTTTGATTCAGCCTGTATCAACATTGGCCAGGTTGAACTAGCAGCTATTCATCTGGTTCAAATGGAATGTATAATAACATGAAATAATCTCGATTTCCAGTGAAATACAGTTTTTCTTCTTTCCCTTGCACACGCATATATAGATGTGCTTTTACATGTGCTCTTACTCTCCTTTTCTCTGTACCTGAAAATGAAAAATGTTTCTTCTATAAATGGCAGTATCTTCTGCTGTATTTTAACAACTTGTGAATAGAATTCCTTCAACACCATTATTCATTAGTGCATTTAATTTTTTGCGAATAACCAAAAAGAAATAAATACAGTGCCATATTTGCAGTACAGTAAAGAACATGATCAAGCTGAGGAGAAGCACGAGACATTATTCTAAATTTAGTTTTATTATTTAAGAGTAGTAGGTTCTTTGCTCTCTGCTGTTCTACTTTTTACTCACTGGAAAGGAATCTTCTTTCCTATTAGCATTTAACCTATATTCTCTTAATTTAGGGCACAGTTAAGTAGAAAACATATTTGGAAAAGCCATGCTCTTGTCTCTTCTTCAGTAGCACCTCCATCCCACCCACCCCTTGTTTGGTGGGGGTACGTATTCTTATCATCACCCGTTAAAAAAAGAGCAATCACAAGTATCTGTGTAGTTGCTGAATAAACCTTTATTGGATGAAGGCAGAAGAAAGCAAAGGATCTGTTGCAGCACATTAAAATGGCTGTATAGTAGCGTTGCTTTGTGAAACATTTTCCTGCTGGGCAGGAAGGTCTTTCAAAAAATATGTGAAATCTAAAGCCATAGTAGCCTGGGGAAAAAACATTAAAATATATAGGATATAACAGTGCTTCTTCACGTGCTTGCAACAGCTATGGCAAGTATTTGATGTATATATTTGTTCTCTTGGGATGGCATTGGTTTTCTTCTCCTTGTAAACCATTTTTTTTAGCCTCCAGGGTTTATTTTGCAGCCTTTGCATCTTATCTTTGTTCTGTTTTCCACATAACTCAGGAACAAGAAACAATTTATTTAAATTTTTGTAATGTGCTCTCTATTCCTTTATGTTTTATGTGTCTTTAAAGTATGTTCTACATTCTTCTGTGTGTTTCCCCCTCCCCCCTTAATATATTTTTATAGCTTCATCGTGATTTTTATTGCTGATGGAGTGCATGGATGGGAGAAAGATAAGATCAACCTCATATTGAAACCGTATATCCTTCCTTTGCCAAAATGAAAAGCATCCAGTTATCTCAGAACTTACTTCTGTACAGACCTCCCTTTCCCAGACCTTCCATTATTTTTGGTGTATTTGTGTCTGTGTACTTATCTCCAGAGGAAGATAGGAAAGGACTAGGGAAGAGTTGTTGTGGGATATCAGTATGGACCTAGCAGGTTAGTTTGTTTCATCAGTCCCAGAAATTTTCTAGTTATCTCCAACTAACAGCTGGCTTCAGCTCAGGGCACTTACAAATATCCCTGATAATTAAAAAAAACCCATATATGTGTGTCTTACACACATACAAACATATATAGAATATATATATACTTGTTAAATTTTCCAGACAGCTTCTGAGTCAACATTCTTCTGTGAATATGTTTCTTAGTGTCATCAGTGCATTAAAAAAAAAAATTCATATGAAAAATGTTTGTTTGGCTGTCATTGTCAAAGCCAACCAAGTCCTCAGTTCACGTTTTGTAACTTACTCTCGGAAATATTCAATGCAATCAGCTGTTTCAGAGACTATGCATGGTTGTACTGCAATGCAGAGAGCGGAGATTGCATATCTAAAAAGAGAATCAAAAGGAAAGAAAGCATTTATCTGCCTAGAAATATGTGTTAAAGTTTTCTAGCCTAGGTAGTAATTTACAGTACAACAGCTGGGCATATTCTGGATTCCTCTTTAGCCTCTTCTTTCAGGATTTCTTTGACAGATGGCGCTCACAGATGGACATAACATTCTTAAGGAGCTTACTCTTTCTACTCCTTTACCCGCCAGTAACTCGTGATACTATTAGAAATCTAAAAGCTTTGACATGAATTAGCCTTACTTAGCAGACTTTAATTTTTTAATCTTTAGAATATGCTGCGAGGTAGTGGTTGTGGAGTTCTTAATCTGTTTACTTAAGATCTTAGAAGCCAAAACGGAATTCCAATAAAGTTGACATGGCAAAACGTGGCACATACACAGTCCTTTTTTTTTTTAATTGTCATGATAATATTTTTATTCCGATCTTTTGGAGGAAAAGGGTAGAATGGTAGAAAAGCATACAGTTCAGCAACTCAGAAATAGCTCAGTCAGCTGAAGTTCACAGAGTTCAAACAAGCTGGTTGGTATTTTGTAGTAATTACATTGAAATCTTACGTGAATAAACCTAATATTTTAAGTTGGGAGGTCAGTGAAAGTTGTTTCTACTACCATCAGCTTAAATTAGTTTGGTTTTTTAGTAAGTATTTTAAAGTATCATCTAATGGACTGCCACAAAAAAGAGCAAACTGCGTTCAAGATATTTGAATACACTTCGATGATAGTTAAATTTGTCTGCCACGTACTTAGTGTTGTTTCTCAATATTCATGCAACTTTGGGCTTGAACTTGAAGGCCATTATTCACTCAAGTGTTTACTCAAATGGCCGTTTTCTCTGATGAATGTTGTTGGTGTGGAGTTTCTGTTGAGGAATGTGTAACTATAAGCAGAATGATCAGATCCAAAAAAAGCATTGTGACAGCTGGGCAGGTTAGAGAGGCGAGAATAGTGAGTGCCCTCAGCCAGGTCCTCCGCTGCATGTATTCGTAGCTTATTAGAAAACTAGAACACCAGATGGAGGTAGAGAAATGAAATCAGTATTTTGTTTTGTTTTCTAAATGCTGTGTAAATTAAAGGTTCACAACTTTTCCTTCACAAATAGCCCGTAGCCCACAGTGGTGAAACTTCAGGTTCACAGCCTATTTTCAACTCTCTTGGTTGTTTTTTTTTTCTCCAGAGCTCCTCTGGTGTAGGCTGCTGGCTAGGTGGGCAATCCGCTCCCTGCCATCACTTTTTTTTCTCAGAGGCTCCTTCATTTCAAGTTATTGTTGTATTTTCAGTGTAGGCACATTTAATTAGTCACATAAAGATATAATTTAAACACCTATTTTGAACCCTTCTGCCTGCAAGTAGTTAGGTTCTGAAGAGCCATCAACAAGTAAACAGTCCTGACTTAAAAGATCCATTACCAGCTTCTCTTGTATTCAGGTTTTTCTTTTGGATGTATTATGTACTCTGTTCTAGTGCCTGTGTATTTCTGAGAATATTCTTTTGTAATGATAAAGCAGCATTCGTATAGTTACTGCAAATTTACAAACAATTTAGCTAAGGAAAACATAGTGAGAAAATAATCCATGCACTGGAATATGAAGTTCGAATAAGCAGTCCGGGGCACAGTAGTGCCTAGTTTGCATCTTCAGCAGATTCCATTTGTATTTTACCACCTGAAAGTCTTACTATAAACCTTGCCTTGCAGCTGATGGTTTAAAAAAAAAATAAAAAAAATTCTTGTCTTTCACTGCTTGTTAAGTTCAAAATTGTTGTACAGTCAGTTTCAGTATGATTAACTGAAAAGTCAGGATGAGGGGAGAATCCTCAATTAAAAAAAACAAGAGACTTTAGGGGAAGCTGGTGCTCCTAATGTGAGAGCAAACCGTATGAAGTTATATTTCAGAAGAATACACCAGCTAGCTGATCCTTTAACATTATCTGGCAGTAAGTGTAAACTTCTTGAAATCGGCATTTGAAAGAAAAATACTGCTTTGGGACTACAGAGCTGTGGTGGTTACCATACTTGTGAGACACAAGGAGGAGACTTTATGCACTGTGCCCTGCTGTAGCTGCAGACTTGTGTGTGAAAGCCGTTCTTACAAGGATTTGAGTCTCCTCTGATAGCCAGGGCTTCTTACATGGAGCAAGGAGCAATGGTGTGGGTGGTCACTCCTGTAGTGTTTCCTAATGGCTTCAGGCCAAGCTTGGCAGCATTTATTACCTTAGCAGTGTCAGCAATGTCAAAGACTACCGTTGATTCCTGAACATTTTGGGGTAAATAGGGGCTGTTTGTCGGACTTTAGAGCAGGAAAAGGAAGTTCCTCATTGTAACAGATCTTGTAAGCCTGACAAATGTCAAGAAATGGGCATGACAATTTTGTGGGTTTACCTGTCATATCCTTGTAGAATTGAGAGAGACTGAGTTAGTCAATTTTTATGAACTGCAATTTCCAGTGCAAGAGGTGGCACATTATTAATACTAAGGCTAAAGACGCGTTCTGTCTTGAGCCACAAGAACTCCGAAGTATGTATGCTGTTACAACTGAATGTAGAGTATCTTGGTGTTACTTCATTTCAGAATTAGATTTGGGGAGCTTTGATACAATATAACCCGAATGTTGTTACTGAGAGAAAATGGAAAATGCAGCTTTAACCATAATTTTAGAATCATAGAATGGTTGAGGTTGGAAGGGACCTCTTGAGATCAACTAGTCTGACCCTCCTGCTCAGAGCAGGGTCAGTGAGAGCAGATTGCCAAGCGCTGTGTCCAGTTTGAAAGGACTACTCAAAATCTAATTAACCACAATTCTGGATTGACTTTGACCAATGAATGGCATAGTACCTCCAGAGCTTGAGAATATGATTCTGTAGTTAATGTTGTAACTTGTCTTGTTTCATGCAAGAATATTTATCTCATTTCCTGAGCATTGTAACCTTCTTGAGTTTTAAAAATTACATTCAGTTAGTAGCAATTTTTAGTAACTTTGTATGCTGATGTTTGGACTTCTCAAATGAAATACCTGTTTTTCAAATGGACTTTTGTTTCTAAAAAAAGTAAAAACCATTCCTGTTCTGTTTCTCCCATCTTTTGCTTGCACACCTTCCTTTCAAAACTTTTATGCTTGTGTCTCAGATATTTTGCATCCTGAGAGACCATCGTAAATAGCGATTGGAAATTATTAAAATCACCTGAAAAGAAATACAGTACAAGGCACTCATGTTTTTATACATGAATTTTTACTCAACAGTACTATTCTGTTCAAGATTGATGCATTATTAAACATTCAAGTATTCAGTTCTTTTAGTGTCTCTAATTTTCTATTTGAGTCCCTACAAGTTTTTTGGTCTAATATGAACAACTCGGGTATGAGACAACCCTGAGGAAAGTTACTAAGTTCCTAAGTTTTTAATTTGTTTGTTGTTTTTGATGGTTTCAGTGTTTGGTAGTCAGACTATTTCAATTAACTTTTTTTTTTAATTTGAACTTGTACTAATTTCAGGATGCAGTGGATATCAAACTTCCCATTATGTCTATGCTTGTTTGCACTAAGGAATTGTCTTCCTGATAATGTCTACAACTCTATTTTTTTTATTTCATTGGTGTTTAAGATAACATTTTTAAATCAGCATTATAAGGTACTAAATTTAAAATGGTTTGAAAAGACACGATGTGTTCCTGGTTCCTGAAGAGACAATAGAAATCATCCTTAGACATTAAGACATCACAAGTGACTTTGCCCTGACATCTCTTCAAAATACTGCATGAGAGGCCTAGCCTGGATGTGAGGATTTTCTCCATAGTTATCTGGTTCTGTCAGTGGATTAGCATTTTGAATGAAAGGCAATAGCTGCAGGCAGTACGTAGCTGCCAAGCACTTATCAAAAAGAATTTTTGAAATCATTCCTTGTACATATTTTTTTAAAAGAAGGGGAAAATTTGGGTATAAGCAGCTTTTAAAAATAATTACCTGTGGTTTAGAGCTGTTACCATATTTGAGAGATCCATTATTTGAAAGCAAATACATATGCACAGAGGCCACAGTGGGACATTTTTCTAAGGTTAATTAATTCTAGGACGTTAAAATATGATGCGGTGGAGCGTATATTTATAAGCCAGTAACGACACTCAGTTCAAGTGTCCAGGAATGAATATCAGTGCCTGAACAAACTCAGGATGTATATATGTTGGCTGATGTACTCATTCCCTGTTGTTTGTTGTTATTTCCTTTATTAGCATTTGAAATTTGTAAAGAACACTGGATACCATAAGGTAAATACTGTGTGGTGTCCAGAATACTTGTCTGAGTGGCAGAAATTAATGAACAGGATGGAACTGTAGAGAAAAGGACTGGGAGAGGACTTGGAGAGGTCAGCTAATACTTTTCTTCTGCTGCAAGGCAACATCACACTGCAGCTAAACCACTCTTGACAGATGTTTGTCTAACCAGTTCTTAAAAAAAAAACGAGCGATGAAGATGGTGAAATTTCCCTAAGCAATTTGTTCCAGCGTCCTACTGTTGTTGTTATGAAAGTGTTCTCTAATGTCTCATCTAAGTATCTTTCACTGGGATTTAAATTCGTTACTACTTGTGTTGCCCATGCTCAATATGGATAAAAATTTGCCTTAGTGTTTCTTGCGTTGTATGCCTGAAGTCTGTGGTGCAAGTTCTTTGTAGTAAAAGAGAAATGCAATTACCTTATTTTTAGTGGACACAGAAGCTGTTTCTCTCGGTCTGAATTAGGGATTAAAGAAGTACACTTTGGCAGAACGTGTGGTCTGAGACAAAGTAAGTTTGGATTGAGTACCTGATTGTGTATGGGATGTAGCACATGTGCTGCATCTAGTACATGAAACCTTGCTTTCTGTGTTGTCTTTCATTTAGTTTTGTAATATTCCTAGGAATAAAACTTGCTCAGGATGTGTAATGGTATAAACAAAATTACACACACTGATCCATAAATAATGACTAGATCATGGATCTGGAACCTTTATTGTGTTGGTTTGGTTGGTGTTTCCTAGTAATTGATGGGAGACTGTCCCCTGACTTCAGTGAGGTTCATCTAAACCTCCTACTGCTGGGAATTGCAAGATTCTTTTAGGAGAGGTGAATTACTGGGTGTTCCTGGAACAGCACTTACAAAATGTTTTATTATCAAGAGTTAATGAGAAAATAAGGGAGTAAGATGAACTTTCTCATTGTAATTTTAAAATAAGAGTTTTTTATAGCATTTATTTTTTCCATATAGTTGCTTTGCTTATTAAGGCTTAAATCCTAAAGTGTTTAGTCTTTGACTATTCCTGCTGACTGCAAGGCTACTACGTCTTTTTCAGTTGCAAGCTTTAGTTTGTCAGCTTTAGATGAAACAGGTGTTGTTTAGTATACAAACATGATGCAACTGTTTGGGTGCTATGTAAATAATAAGGTTGTGATCAAAGTTATTTAAATGATTTTGAATTCAATTGAAATACCCACTTTTTTGATTCCACCCAAAAGTGAAGGAGCATCTGTTTAGGAAAAGGCACTGTAGAGTCTAGATAAGAGGCACAGTTAATGAGTTACAGCATATTCCAGCTCTCTCATGCTGCTATCTCGTGCAGACTATCTTATTGGGATTACTAATGAATATCTGCCGACTGCCCAAATCTAATTTGGCTCATTGCACATCGGTCTTTCTGCCAGATGGAGCGTATTTCTAGTTTTTATCACTAGAATTCAGATAAACTTTAGTTGGCAGAATATGGCAACTTTGACTTTGATGTAACCCAGTACAGTGTCATGGCAAACAGAAATAAGCTCCTGGACATCAATGCCTGTAGGTTTGACTGTGAAAAAAAATGCATCAATTGAAGAGCAATCTTGATCGAAGTTCACCAGCTTTTTCACTCCACATATCTTAAGCAGGTTGTCAGTATGGCACTGCTGAATACCGTAACAAAAACTTGACAGGCACCAAATTTTCTCCTTCCATTGGAATGCTGCCAAAAATAAATGTATTCATTTTTCATCACGGATGTAGCATTTCTGTGTGAGGAGAAGTGTGGAAGACAAGTCTGCCTGAAACAACAGAAGGGAGTGAAATAAACAGCTTGCCAAACTTCTGTCCTGACTATGGAGGATAATCCTGTGTTCTGAAGGAATTTTGGATAAAAAGTCCAGGCATTCTGGCAGTAAGATCTTGGGTATGTTATTTTAGAGTAGGTAACTTGGCAAAGGATAATGTTTCTTCTTGTAAGAGTGGGTAATTATAACCATTGATGTCTGCTTTTAACCTTTTGATTTATACTTTTGGGGAATGCTCTTGCATGTATAATGAGAAAATAATGTGCTGTGAAATCCTCAATTAGTAATAAGTTGTCTGGATCAGTTTCTCTGGGGCAGCAATTACACCTGAAACTAATTTATTTTTTCTCATCTGCTGGTATTTTAATTCGCATTGGTAGCATTAAAAAATACTGTCCATGTGAAGGTTTCACAGAAAAATAATTTAATGTAAACTATTCACTTTGTTCTTCACTATTCAAGGACAGCATGTCTTGGAACCTGTGACCTCTTTAGGAAAATTAATTTCCACGCTTTTCTAATGTTAACATTAGAAATAAAAAATTGTTCTCTAAATTATTCCTTCCTTATCCAGGGGGCTAAAATAAACTGGTAGCTCAGCTATCAAATTGCTCCTTTGATTTCAGACAGGTCCATTTCTTTCTTCAGGCTCAGCTCACATTGCAGTTGTTGAATTTAGAACCACATAAGCCCCTTTATTGTCATTTCAGTTCTGCTGCTTTTTTAGGAGCTCAGCTGTGTACGTGAGGATGGTCCATTAGCATCTGAAATGTTTATTCCATTGAGGACATATTGGTCCTCTTGCACCATCTGGCCACCTTTTGTTGATGTTAGTTACAGAGAACAACTCACCTTTTCCTCCATTTCTGTCTGATTTTTTATTTTTTTTTAAAGAGTAAAAACATTGCAAATGAATAAGCAACGTGAGCACATTCTGTGTCATAACTCAGCAGTTACCAAGAAGAGGGATCCCTACTGGTCACAAACTCTTTAATGCCAGAAGGGTTTTTTGTCATGTAAACTTAAATACATGGGCCTGTGAGTTGGTCCGTTGGCATAATCTTTGTTAGGCTCTGACACAACCGCTGCTTCATCATTGTGTTACAGTCCTTGCATTAAATGTCAATCTGTTGTTTTTTTTTTAATCTGACTTTCTGTTTGTCTGGTCCTCTGCCTCCATGAGGCTGCCCATGAAACAAAATTCACTTAAGATTCTTCTGGAATCTGTTGCTTCCCATGCTGTAGACCTGAGGAGCTCCATGTGGTCTTGCAAAGAACTGAACATTATTGATTGAAAGAATGACATAGATGAACCTCAGGAACAGGTATACTTTGAAACCAGAAGATGATCAGATAATGCCAGTTGGAAGGAACTAAAGAAGGTTTTCTAGTCCAAATATCGGTATGCAAGACCTCATGATTCCTGAAGTTTTGGTTAGTATCAGAAATGAATCCAGGAAAAAAAATAAATTCACATGTATTAAAAATTCTTTTTCGTTTGTTTTACAGCTGGAATGTGCTATGGATTTAGCATGTCTCGGAGGGAATACTGTTTCTTGAGTCTTACTGAACAAATGAAATTCTACTCTGGCTCATTAACAGAGAAATCAAAATGAATGGCAATAATCCAGATGTCTGCTGTAGTCCCATTTAAGAATGTTGTTTATATTAACACAGTTAGTATGTAAAATGTTTGGGTTTTAATTATGGCTTAAGAAAGTAAACTGTTTTTAGGAGAGGTGAGTGAAGTCATCCGGGTAAACATGCCAATCTGAAGAACAGCTCCCCACATTAAACCAAGAAGCATTACGGAAAATGATTCATGAAAGATTTTTTACATTTTTTGCCATAAGCCTCCACACTCACTTTCTGTGCAAGTGAAGTTTCCAGTACCCCGCAGACTGTTTATTCCTATAGCATTCTCCACATGAACAGAAGCAAATAACTAAAGTCTGCGAAACAAATACGAAGAGCATCACTTTATCCAAGCCAGTGCAGCTTAGGAAAATAGAAGGCACTCCTGTACTCTGTGTTGGAGTCCTGGTTTAAATGGACATACGTGTTTTTAAAGAAGTTTGTTTGGTCCAGACTTGTAGCTCCTCTGATGCTGGTACATCACTCAGCAGAACAGCAGTCTTTGCTCATTTCACATCCTCAGGTGGCAATGCTACAAAAAAAATCATTTTAAGGAAGGTTTGTATTTCTTTCGGCACGTTGGGTACCTGTGCACCCTTAATTCACTGTGGAATGTACTTGAAGGACTTGTACTACCTTGATTTGTACCAGGAGGTCTAACTCTGGCAACCTGTACCCATTGCATGTTGGGCTTCCCAAGCTCTCACGAGCAGGGCAGAGCTCTCCAGGACTTGGTAGAACTCAGGGTCCCCAGAGGGCACAGTGGTGTCAGAGCAACCCCCCCAATTCAATACTTGTTCCCACTATAAATCTGGTTCATAAAATGGCTTCCAAATGCTTAAACTTCTTGAGACTGATTTATTATTTTATATTTCAAGTGAGCAGACTTTTTTCTTGTATTAAAGTGACCTAATTACGAGATTATTAGAGTATTAGTGCTCCATAGCCTTCTAGCCAGATATTAGTTGCTTGACTGAGCACCAGTGTTATCGCTGAGTGATGTTGAAATGGTTTGCCCTCAGTCACACCGTAACTCTTACCTACGGAGATTCAGCTCAGTGGTCTGTTCGCTAAACCATGTAACTTTTCATTATTTGCTCATTACTTTTGCCAGATTTTAGCTACTTGGTCTGAAATTTGCTTTCCTTAGTATCTGCCTGAACCAGTAAGTGTCATTTCTTTCATCAAGAAACATGCATTGCTTTTCCTATATAGATTTTTAAATCAATAAAATAATTCTTATAAGCCCTGTGAGAAATTTTTCTGCTCTGGGATACAGAGGCACTGTTGGAATCCAGGAGAGAATCTTCCTTGAGTCATGGACATATTTTTTATTCTTCTTCCCACTATCTGGATATTTTCAGATTACAATTTTGCCTCGATATACCAGTTGTTATGGGTTTCAGTCAGTCATATGCAGAGTTTGGTCCTTAAATGCTTTTCAGTTTTCTTCTGCTGTAGGTTTGCACTGTTTCGGGATTGCAAGAATTAAAGGACTTGCCATGCAATTTTGGGAGATGTCGGTCAATAGACACTAAAAGACAGTGTGGAGTCTCTTTGTTTTTTATAGTGTTCTTCCTTTTGGTGCCAAAGAAGATTCCTGTGCAACAGAACAAAAATTGGACATGAGGGAAGGGGATAGTAAGGATTAGAGGAGTGGGAAGCCAGTGGGAATGGGAAGGGAACCTGGGAAGTAACTACAGGGAAATACTGACTGCTGAGAGCTGAGATGATGAAGGAAAAAAAAAGACATTAGTTGAATGTGTACATGCAGGATGAGTAGGACTTAAGAGTGAAGAAGCTGGCAGTGAAACAAGGAAATAAAAGGGGAGGAGATTTGGGGTTGACAAGCCGTGGAGGACTGTCACTTTTCAGGTGAGTCCAGGAGGAAGGGGATTATAAGAATAGAACTATGGCCTAGATGGAAGCGAGGGAAGAAGGAACAAGTTCATACAGTGAAGAAACTGGGATAAACTAGGGAATGTGGAGTGGGTGTGAAGTGGGAAGACCATGCTCTGATTAGAACAGGAGAAGAATCTCTTCTGATCACTAAAGGAGAGTCACTAAATGATGTTCAAAACAAAAACCTGGGACAAAAGTCATAATTCTAATGGAATCTAACAACTGCCGGCTCAGTAGAGATGTAGGGTTTATGACATATTATTTTTCTCCATAATCACTACTTTCAAACTCTTCAGTTACACTGGCAATAACTACTCCCCTTCCTTGTTCCCCTCTGGAGCTCATAGTTTTCTTAACTTTCCCTTCGCTTATAGCCTGCTCTGCTCTGCAGGTGTCAGCAATTCTTGTCTTTCAAACTGTCTTTCATTAACATAGCTCAGTTGAATTCAGAACAGTTGTTTGTAACCCATACCTTATGTTGCAAGAGCTGAAAAGTATTTGTACGCGTTAAGTTAGTCTCTTTTTTTTTTTCCTTAACTGCAAAAATTCTTCTTATGAAGTTATTACTGAGCCTTGCAAACTTCACTTTGCAAGAAATACTTGTTCCTCTGAGTGCTTTCAATGTTGTTTGCAGGTTTGTTTTTGCATAGTGTTGACAACAGAGTGAGATTTTTCATGTTTTGTGCTGGTTTGTGAGATCAAATGGGGAAGGTTGGTGTGATGATGATGATTATTTCTCCTGGGTATATATTAAAAGATAGAACGTGGATAAATGGAGCCTCAAGGGTGACTCATGTTTTTGTTTAGCTTGAACTAGGTCCAATTTCTAAGAGGAACTTGATTTTTAGGTACATGTTTTTGCAAAGTGTTTTAAACTGAAGTTATAATTCCAGAGGTCTCAATAGTGTGTGTTTGTTTTTATTTAGAAACATGTTTAAGGAATGTTTTTGGTGGGGGAATGTAAAATAAATAAAACTATCTTAAGCTGGAGGTTGCAATTCTTTGGCATATTCAGTGTCAGCAAAAATCAAGTGGAAGAATGTTACATAGAGAATGACCTCGGTTAATTTCTATGATTTACTTTGTAAAGAATTGTCTTTACACTCATTTGTGAGATGTGAAAGTATAATTTCTTCAGGAGTGTTTGCTTTTTTCCTTTGTAAATGTTTCTGCGTGTTTGGAAGGTGACTAAAATTTGTTTTCAGCAAGGGTCACTGCCTGATTGTCTTTAGGTAACAAATTCAGAAAGTACTTTTCTTCTACGTACTGTTACATTAATTGTCACTGAGCGTATAGCAGCATGACACCCTCATGCCATTGCTTCTAGGACATTGTTCAAGGCGTGGTTCTGATTTTTTGATCATAAATTCTCAGTAAACATCGTTTATAACTCAGGTTTTATTAAAAAACCCCCCAACAAAACCTTGTTCTCATGGGCAATGTGAATATCTTAGCTTGTGAATATTTTGAAATTTGTCTGCAAAGGAGTTGGTGACGTTTTGTTTGTAAGTCGTTAGGAGACTGAGGGAAAGTCAAGACTTCACTTTTTTTTCCCTGTTTTGTTTCTTTTATGGGATTTGATTATGTCTTAAAAATGACTGTTCACTGAGAAAGTATGTGTAGTACTTTATTCATACAGTCATAATTTACCTTTGGAATATAATAGCTAAGGTTAGAGTAAGAATGTAATAATGTCAAATATTTTAAAAATGTATCTTAATGGATATTTCTGATAACTACTCTAATGAAAAGGAATTTCAACATTTGAAACTAGTTTGCAAGTTGAACAATAAATGCCCTGCTGGTAACTTAGCATAGATGTTTTCATCCTAGTCAGCTGCATACTGGGGTCATAACTTTCAGTGTACTTATGTATCTGTAAAACATGAGAAAAAAATTGACCACACCATTCTTGCTTAAATTAACAGGCATTATATTATTTGATCCACAGTTCCTGTCATGAAATGTTCCTGGCGCAAATTTCACGATATGATGAGTAGTTGTCTTCTGTCTACTGATCTGTTGCTGGTTTTGAATGCTAAGGGTGTTGCAGAGTTAATGCTTAGTCTGTATGCTATGCCATACGTTTTCATACTAATTCTGAAATGTGTTTTATTTGCAGGGATATTAAACCAGACAACATTTTGATGGATATGAATGGACATATTCGATTAGCAGATTTTGGTTCTTGTCTGAAACTGATGGAAGATGGAACGGTAAATTCAAAAGAATGTTATATTCCTAAATACCTTTTCTTCAGTCCTTTGCTAGCTGCTAAAATGTGTGCCAATAAAGGGAAAAGGTGCCTTATGTCAAACAAAATGAAATTGTAATGATAGTGGTATGTAACTAACCTCGATTCAAAATATGACACCACTTTGCTTGGATTTACTGTGTATTAAAAGCTTTTTAGATGCATATAGTCACCTCATGAATAAATAAAGAGAAGCTGCACCATCAACGCTGAACAGGTATTTGTTGATGCACTGTGAATTTCTCAGTTTTGAGCTCTGAGCTCTAATCTTTATTGAAAATGTAAGCTTTAATATAAGCATGATGAGATGCAGTTAGCATATCGTCATATTTTAGTAGTATATTTAAACTTGCACAGTATATAGTAGGGTGACTAGAATGTAACACCAGTGTGTTACTTTTGTTTCAGAATGTTACAATGTATTTGAGTTAATATACCTGATTACTTAATCTGTAATTACGTAACTGTCAATTCTCAGAGTTGCTATTTTGTTCTTCCTCTGTTACTAAATAATCGTAAGAGTTGAACAAAAGTATGTTATTGGGATGCCTGTTTATGTAGAGCCCTGAGTGCACACGTATTTATGAATTCAGAAGCCGCCTTATTGTGTTCAGTTGTTGTAACTGGAACACTGGGCTAAATTAATGCATACGTGCACAGTGCCACAACAGCGGTGTCTGTAGTGATGGAAGTTGATTTTAGTCCTGGAAATGTAACTTTTACAGGTCCAATCTTCAGTGGCAGTTGGAACACCGGACTACATCTCTCCAGAAATCTTGCAGGCCATGGAAGATGGAAAAGGGAAGTATGGGCCCGAGTGTGACTGGTGGTCCCTAGGCGTTTGCATGTATGAAATGCTTTATGGAGAAACGCCCTTTTATGCTGAGTCCTTGGTGGAGACCTATGGGAAAATAATGAACCACAAAGTTAGTGCACTTTCTCTTTCTGTCTCTCTCTAAGCTAATTTTTAATAAGTAGTAGGGTAATTTGGAGGCTTATATAAAAATGAGGTTTTACGTACTAATTATGTTAACGTTCATAAATGTAGAACAAAAAATATGTTTCCATCTAGTAAGTTGGTGGTTATGGATTGCAGATGGCTTTGCTTTAGGATAAAATGGTTCAAAACTAAAAATTTGGATTTGGAAACATGGCTGTTAGTTCACTCTATGGAGTAAATCTTGGCTACATTACATCACTCCTTTGGCATTACTTTCTTCTGGCGAGATCCATTGGATGGCTTATGCAGAAGATTCTTAAATGTTCTTCCACATGGAGGTAGCTGTAGAATTCAACAGTGTAAGAGAAATTTAAATTAAGAAGGAAAGCTAGGAGACAAAAAAAGGTCAATTGTTTCTGTTCTTCAGGGAAGTCTTTTTCCTAGAAACCTTACTGTATATATTTAAGAACTGGAGTGTTTGCACATTTCTTTTCCTACATCATAATTTTCACTAAGAAGGGTGATTTTTTTCCACATTTTCTTGGTAATAAATTATTTTTTCTTATTTTGATCTTTAAGGAGAGGTTTCAGTTTCCTGCTCAAGTGACAGATGTCTCTGAAAGTGCAAAGGACCTCATCCGACGGCTCATTTGCAGCAGAGAGCATCGACTTGGACAGAATGGGATAGAAGACTTCAAGAACCATCCGTTTTTTGCTGGGATTGATTGGGACAACATTAGAAACTGTGAGGCACCTTACATCCCAGAAGTCAGCAGCCCCACTGATACATCAAACTTCGATGTGGATGATGATTGCTTAAAAAATTCTGTAAGTATAGAATTAACATTTTGACAAGTCTGCTGCTGTAGTATATTTCACAACATATATATATATAAATGGCAGTTTATTTCTGTGTGTTCGCTGTGTTCTGCATAAACAACAAAGTGCTGCTTTGAAAAACTGTGGGGGGAATACATTCATAATTTGGAGGCTGTTCCTCCAACAAGGATAACTGCAGTTCAGTTTTGTAAATACGTTGTAACTTTATACATAGTTAACATACATATGTGCTATTTGCAGTGACGAGTTCTTAGTGCCCATGTCTTACAAAGGATAATACGTTTACATGTAGGTAGTCTGCAAGACACAGTATTTCTAGCAGAGAAATAAGTCTTGCTGAGACTTGTGCTAAGGTTGCATAATGCATTTTATTGTGGTGCTCTACTGTAATTGCTTGTATCTCTGTCAGATTCCATTCAGTTTATTACCATTAAAATTTTTCCAGCTTGTTTTCTGACTTGAGTGGAGTTTTGGGAAATTCAGGAGAAACAATACAGCCATTTATTCAGGAAGAGTCTTAGTGAGAAAGAAATTATTTTGCCTTTGCATAAAAAGCTTTGCAACTGTTGATTTTTAACAACCTCAGTGTTTCTGTGCTTTTGAACGGGAACTCGGAGATGATCGAGGTCTTAGCATCAGAGGAATGCCTTGCATTGTCTCCTTGGAAATACTTTTTTTTTTTTTTCCCCTGGTGTTTGTGGAAAGATGCAGAAACCTGCTGTTTACATGTGAAGGGAAGCTTTTTCACCACTTTTGCTTTTGTGTTCTGAACTGCCTGTGTATCTCAGTTCCACGGAGTTGCCTGGACCTGCAGAGAAGTGATAGGCAATGTGAATTGTTGTAGGCAGGACGATCATTATTTGTATTCCCTTTCTTCCAACTGTACAATAATACATGGAAAACACTGACTGGACGAAATTCAGTGGTAGACATATGTGGTGTGAAAGGTCTCAGAGTCCCTTCATATAGACAAATTAAGCAAATCAGCCGAGCTGCATAGGCCAACGTGCATTTTTTTCCTTTTTTTCCTCAGTTTCTCCTCGCTTGCATCTGTTATTGCCCATCTCCCTTCACAACTAAATTATTTTTGTCTTAAAACTTTTAAATCCAGTCTTCAGGTATCTGTTTCCACATTATTTTGTCCAGGAACGGCTGTCAGGGTTGGGTGGCAGGAGTGGATGCTGTGTGTAGCAAGTCTTTGTGAAGCTGTAATACCTTTTGCAGGTAACTTACACATTCTGATGTTGGTCAGTTCAGGGCTCTTCCTTTTTAGAGCCTGATCTCCCAAGTGAGGCACTCAGATGGTACCTGTAGGTTGTGAATGTTTTCTCATTGTAAAGTAGCAGGGAGCTGCAGATGAAGAAAGGGTGTTCATGTGATGAGTTAACTGGACTCGGATGTGAAAACAGAATCCAAATCTTAATGTGCTTTAGACTTTTGGGGGTGAAAAGCAATGCCACTGAACTGTTTGAGGTGAGTGGTAGTTTCTGGAGCTTCATTTTTTGTTTTCTCATTTGAAAGATATGAGTGTAGTTTTTTTGCTTTCTTTAACTTAAAGTTATATTTTTACCGTTTCGTTCTGTGCCTAGCATCTCTGAAAGAAACAACCTAGCCTGAGGCATTGCACGATTGAGGATATTTTACATTTTTTGCTTCAACTAGTGGACATTGTATTTAGTATTGCTTCCTCTCAAAGTCTGATGTATAACTTGGAAGTGTGTTCCCTGCCATCTTTCATACACATCTTGCGGGGAAAGTTCGCATAGTTGCGTTACTGTTACAGAAGTCAGCACCACAGAGAAGCCCACGAAACTTTTTTCTATTAAATTCTTTGCAAGCGTTGAATGGCATACAGCAAATGAGGAATGCAGTGCCAAAGATAAAAGGCAATGTTGAAAAGTCATGATTGTCATTGTTCTGCCTGAACTTGGAGTGAGACTGTGGTCCCATGGAAAAATTATATGTGTAATAATAAACAGTATGTTAAAAGTACACAGAAACACAAAGAGCAAAACAGTGGTGTTAGGCTGCCTAAGTTGTGCAAGTTTTTACTTGTAGCTGTTTGGTTTAGTAGCCTTACCGATGGGCATGATAGGTGTACATTCAGTTATAATTTTGTCAGTATGATAATACAGTTGAATTTACACAAGTAGCAGGAAATTAATATTTTGATCTCTGCCAAAGAATCAGCAAAGAAATTCCTTTACAGAACTGCATGTTGATATCGATAGATACAGTCTTTTACAACCAACATTGTTACCTGTGTGGTCACTGAAAACTGTCATATGGGCTGTTAAAATCACCCAATTATGCGTTTGGTTTGAAGTTCTTCGTAAAGATCATTTTGAAACTCAAATCTATGAAATATGACAATAAAATATAAAGTACTTTTCCTAACTATAATGTGTAATAAGTGGTATTTTTATTATCAGTTAGTGGAAAGTTAAGGCTTTGTAATTTGGTCTTGTCCTTAGTTTCCAAAATGCCCAACAATGTAGTTTTGATGTACTTACACAACTAGCCATGTCACTGGTGTTGCTTTTTATTCTGGGAACTCTTTTTGGATGTGAAGATTTTTTTTCTGCTAAAAGGTCAAGGTTGTGATGTAACATAGCTGATACCACCACTGAAAAGGTAATTTTGGATTTCTTTTGGATACAGGATTCTTCTCTCCTGCTGAGTTTTACATGTAAAAATGTACAGCTCATTCCTTTTTTTCTGTTTGTTTGTTTGAAAATACCATTATGTTACAAGTTTCTAAATTTTAAGAAAAGGTAGCACTTTCAGTCTGATAATCATAATCTTAGGGAGTTTCTTTTGAATACTCTTAGGGCCATCCATAGTATAGCAACATAAACCTTGAGTCTTGGGGTGAAACAGGAAACTTTTAACACGATATCGAGTGATTTAGAAACAGGGTTATTTTAGCCTGAGGAGAAGCTCAAAGATTTGTTCGGGTTTGTAGTTCTTTGTCTGGCAGGAAAAAGGAGCAATGAAGGAAAAAAGTGGTGAAAGTACTACTGGGATTAGAAAACCCTGTTGTATTGCTTCTTTCTAGTAAATGTCTGACTATTGTTCTCACCAAATAGAGATGGCCTGGTCAGAAGTGGGGTTGGTAGATCTACAGGCAGGAAGCCCTGACGACTAAACAGCAGAGAGGAATGAGTATAGGAGGGAATAAAAGGGTGATACTCTTTGTGCTAAGAGCTTCTTGGAAAAAAGAAGGAATAAATTGGCTTTTGATACAGGTAATATTCGGCTTTCCTCTAACGATAGCCTGTTTGAATAGAAAATCATATTTATGCCAGCATGCTGTATTTTTGTATATTGCGTGCTGTTGTGAATAGATTTAGATGATACTGTTTCATATTTGGGCTGTGGATAAGGATGACTGTGCATATAGTTAATATGATATTATCACTAACACTTTGCACATAGTTACACTCAAAAATTTCTTTCTTTTAAGTCTGGTAGGATATTGCTTACTCAACTGTCCTATTATTTTTCTAGGAAACAATGCCTCCACCATCACACACTGCATTTTCTGGCCATCATTTACCGTTTGTGGGTTTCACATACACGAGTAGCTGGTAAGTTCCAAAACTGTCTATAGGATAGTTTACAAAGTATCTTAAGTTTCTGTCTCTGAAACCAAATGCAAACAGATACCAAAGAATGTGGTTTATTGAGGAAATTACTAGTCCATAATCTAAAATGCTATCTGTCCAAAAGAATGAACTGTCTGCAGGTAGAAGTTACATGAATTTAAAGGTCAGCACCTGTGTTCAGAGGATTTTTGCTGAGAAAGGTGGTTTTAAGACAATATATGAAGTCAGCTGCCTATGACAAAGTTAAGACCAGATGTGTGGATTCAGAGAGAATTTTCCATAACAGACTTTATTTAAAAAGAGTTTTATTTCTAGTCCTTTGACACTCTTGTAAGTCTGAATGGAAATTTAAAAAAATACAACCCACCCAAAACTTCTGTTGATGTTTAGTATTAATGTAGTATTTGTCATGTTCATCTCTACTGCTAAATTAAATAGTAACAAGGAAGTCCATGTATGTTGCCTGATCATTTATGAAAATAAATAAATAGAGAGTGTTTACAACCATTGAACAACCAGGCGTATGTTTCTGCAAACACAGGTGCTTAGTGCTGGTTTTGTGACATGTCGTGTAGACTTCAGAAGGATTATTTGCCTAAGCAGTAGTATGTGTACATGAGTACACATGGTTTCAGGGCTGGAGCATTTCTGATATGTACATGCCCTAGTTGTCATGTGATAATTTCCCGCCATTTGTTGTGATTGTTGTCTTTAAAGTATTTGGGAAACTTGATAAATTATTTTGAAATAAACTGGTATTGTAATCTTACTAACTATTGAGATTGTTGCTTTTTGCTGTCTGGCTAACGTAGGCTGTCCATGATGATAATTTTTTAATCAGGAGTTCATTCACTTTTATGTAACAAAAAATGCATTGCAGAGATCATACTAGGTAAAAATTATTTCAGTTTTTAATGGGCACATGCTAACAAGGTATTATTTGACTGTATAATAAATTACATTGTACTTAACAATTGAAACAACAGTTTATTGGTTGATGTATTTTTTTAATTACTTCAAACACAACCTGTTGTAAAATCCAATACTGTTTAATTTTTCCCCCCTCAGTGTGCTTTCAGACCGCAGCTGTCTGAGACTGACAGCTGGACCACCCTCCATGGACCTTGATGCCAGCATTCAAAGAACTTTGGAGGACAGTTTAGCAACAGAAGCTTATGAGAGGAGAATAAGACGTCTAGAACAGGAAAAGCTTGAACTTAGTAGGAAACTGCAAGGTATAGTCATTAAAAAAAAAAATTCAGTTACGTTAGCTTGCAGCTTTGTGAGGTATGGTTTATACTGTGGGGAAAAAAAATACACCTCCTGGAATGCTTTCTAGCAGAAAAGAATTCCCTTTATTATTTCTGTTGACAAATTAAACTTCCTATATCCTTTATGCCTGAAATATCCTGTGCATACAACTTCTGTAACATGCTAATTTTGTTCACAACGTGCCTTGGTTACTATGGCATAAATATTTCATTCTTGAAACCAGTAAGAACCTGGTTTGTCCATCTGACAATTACTGAAGAATGGGCACTTAGTAGTTGGAAATGTTAAGTTGTAGAATCCTCAGTGGAGGGGCTTTTTGGCATGTCTTAATTTATCAGTGATATCTTTTTGACCTCTTCAGATGTCAGGCATGCAATTTGTCTGTCTCTTCCATACTTTTCTAGAGTCCACCCAGACAGTCCAGGCTCTGCAGTATTCAACAGTAGATGGCCCAATAACAGCAAGCAAAGATTTAGAAATTAAAAGTTTGAAAGAAGAAATTGAAAAGTTGAAGAAACAGGTAACAGGTATGTTCTGAAAATGTAAAAACTGTAACAAGAAACTATTTTGACAAGATTGTTTTTCTCCTAATGTAATGTTTAGTTGGTTTGTTTTGCTTTCTAAGAGTCTTCCAATCTATTTTTACTCTTCATTTACCACTCTTCATTGGTAGCTCAACATTTTCTACAAATTCAACTTAATATTCAGTACTTCAGTAACTCCAGTAGCAAGAGAGAAGGAAGGTTTAAATGACTTCTGCTCTTATTACTAGTGATAAAGTTCCACTACTTTGAAATTGTAGTGTTGCTAATTGACATGGATGTGAATCAGGCTCTACCTGAGAATCTGTGAAACCATGACTGATTTCCTTAGTACTAGTATTTATTTTTTTCTTTCCTCTTGCAGTGTGTACTGGAAGAGCAGGTGGAGCACTTGGTTGATTGGTTTTGGCAGTATCAAAAGTCACTGCAATCCTTGCAGGAGTCATAGTGGCTGTAGCATATCTTAGCGTTCCTTGCTTAGTACATCTCTGCACTCAGGTGTGCCGGTCCATAGGTAGGAAACTGGAAGGGAGACACTGATTCTTGCTTACATGAGTGAAAATGAGGGCTGAAGACTTTAGGCTAGCAGTTTTAATACTCTTAAAATACTTGATGGAAGACAATTTGTTATGATTTAAGCATCAATTGATATTTTTCATTATCTCATTTTCTGTTGAATTTTCTTTGGAAGGGCCAAATTTGTGACATGTGATCACAATTTTGATTAAGTTGAAACCACGGAGGTTTATAGTGTGCTGTTGCTTAGTGCATTGTAACTGAATGTGGAGGAGAAGCTAGTTCAAACTGGAGACGTGGGGTTTTTGAGTATTTTGTTGGGACAGACTTCTAGAAAAGTGTGTGTTACCTGGGAGTTGGGCTGTGTGCACGAAACTAGAGTGATACTGGGTTTTCCAAGTGGCAGGGGGCAGTGAAGGATGTTTTCTATGAGAGAGGAAGCTATGGGCTATAAGGCTGCAGTTCCATGAGCAGCAGAACTGATCAAACAAACCTCTGCCACCAAAATGAGTCCAGCTCACAGCTGTGTGACCCCTCCTCTCTCTGTGCTGGGCACTCTCTTATGTTTAAATCACTCACTTAAACAAGGAAAGAACTATCTAGATAGAGAATTTAGTCAATTCATGATCTGATGAACCGCCACAAGGTGGGCAACAGGAGCATACAAGGAAAGGGAGATGAGAGGGGGAAGAAGTGCCTTTCAGCTCTGCTGTCAATGAGCATCATTTCTTACAAAACTGAACATGTATTTCCTTCCCATTTAATTCCTTTGCTTCTGAGAGTTTGTGAAGATTTTACGATAACTAAAAATCTGGCTATCAAGTATCTCAGTACTTTAAGTTTGAAAAGCATTTTTGAAATCTGTGCAGATTAAGAGCTGATTTTTTTTTGGTGTCATGCTGCCTTTCTTTACAACTCCCAAACTAGTCAAAAAGTAAAGATCTACTTAGCCCAGTATCGTGTGTCTTTACAGAGTCTGCTGGAGACATTTATGGAAAGATTCAAAGAAATTCATTACATCCAAACCCATCTTTTTCCAGCCTTCGTCTCCCAAATTCTCGCAATTTGTGTTTTAAGAACTTCCAGAGGGAGATTTTCTGTTGCACCACCATGCTGAATAGAGCTATTAGCAAATTTGCTAGCCAATTTGCTGTCTGTTTACCTAATATCTTTTTTAGCTACTAATACGAATATTCAGTATTCTTGATTTGATTGGAATTAAGTTAAAGGGAATTTTCTCTCATAGTGATTCATAACACAGGACTTCTGCTATCCTGTGCCATAACGGTTTCCTCAAAATAGGATCTTGAGAGCAGAAACGTCTTTAAAGAGAAAGAAAGGAAGCACAGCAAGATAGCTTTTATTTAAGAAAATCAGCAAGATTGATGGAGAGAGACTGTTAGGTATCGGGACTAGAACTGTAGAAACAGGGAGGACAAATCTGATTCATCTTGTCAATCCAAATAGGAAAATACCTGCGCTTTATGTGAGAGAAAAATCAGACAGAAGTAGCAGTAGATGGATCTCTATTACAGGTACATATCCCACCTGTGGCAAGGGAAAAAAAAACAGCAAGAAGGGCTTGAAGAAACAACAGAAAAGATTTGTTGTGGTTTTTATTTGTGAAAAGACTTCATTCAGTTCCTGAAAGCGTCAGGAATGGCAGCGGCGACACCCACAGAAAAAAATAACATGAACTTAACTTCAGATGCTTTAGTTGGTGTGTTTAGACTCTGCTGCTATGTTATGTGGCAGGAGCACGCTATGTATGAACTGCAGACTGCAGCACAGAGATTATATGCTGTTAAAACTGTGTAGTGTGAAAAAAGTCTGTTACTGATACACAGTTGGACAGCTGCTCTGGCGTGATGCAGCAGTTTTGTATTGTACCATAAGCATTATTTTTGGGTGTGAACGTGGCTTAACAAGCTCAGGGAGGATTGCTCTGGTTTGAGTGATACCATGTTGGCCCTGCGTCAGGACAAAGGTTTTTGTGAAGTTTCTTTCCAGCCAAATGTCCCTCCACTTGCTGCTGTAATGGGGGAAAAAGACAGCACGATCAGAAACCTCTGTTCTGCAGCAGTGCTCAGCTCTGGTTTTGGCTCTGTAGGACCACTGAAAAGCAAAGTCTGCAAGAACAGCTTTTGAACGAGACCAGCCCTTCATAGAAAAGCATCAGGATCAGCTATAAATCCTATTTTATTCTTGACTGTTGAGCTGCAAGTTAGATTTTTAGTTCATTGCTGAAGGTATTACTCTTTCTTTTGGTAATAAAAAAAAAATAAAATAAAATAAGAGAGGTATGGGAACATTCCCCAACACAACTGATACCCCTTTTCAAATTTAAAAGCAGTCAATGGCTGGTGAAGGCCATAGTCTTGAGAAGGTTTTCCCTTAAGTATCCATGAAGAATTTTCTGCTTCACGCCACATATATATTTGTATATTTATTCCTAGATACAATATATGCTTTTGATTTTTCATGTTGGAAGTGAATAATGTCATTCAAATGAGGAAGATGTAGAGTTGTCTCACCCATCCCCAGTCACCACATAACTTTCCCAGTATATATTTGAATGCGTTGTCTGGTCCAGTCAATATGGCCATTAGTTAGAAGACATTCATTTGTGCCTTGAGTTGTAACTAATACAAGCTAATTTGATAAAATTGGGAAAAGAGTGTTTTATATTTTGCTTGATTTTCTGTGGGTTTTTTGGAAGATAGATTTATAAAAATAAATTAATGGCCCAGACCAAGTGATGGGCATGTCTGAATGCTTCCAAGTTTAGGGGAGCTAGTTCCAAGTTTTCTGGGTGGCCTTTTAAATATGTAAATTTCTAAATCTAGATCTGATGAACTTTAAGAAGGTTCAGTTCAGGTGCAGAGTCGAACTTTATGCTTTGGGGTCATCTCTTGGGCAATTAACTGTAACATAATAACATCCTACAGTGAGTGTTTGCATATATTAGCCAAAATGTTAGCAACAACTCGGGTGATTAGATGGAAAATTACCATTGACTACACATATGTGACAACTAGCTTTTGGTTATATTCTTTAACTTGTTTACTGCCTTTTCTGAAGCTGTGAGAGTAAACACCTGCTTAAAAAGATAATTAAAAAATGAGCATGGAATCATGTCAAATTCAGGAGTGTCACCAGGAGGGGACCTTAGAAAAATACATTTTTCTTGTCTATCTAGTTTTCCAGGAAATGACAAGCTAGCATATGTTTTCAATTTTTGAGGTCAAAGTTAGAATTTTTGTTCGCGAAGTTACATAGGAGAAAACTTTGAGGAATCTTTAATATTGCCAAATATGTAAAGGGCAGCGATGGAAGAAGAAAACAGAGCTGTGGAACAAAGTAGTTCATGCACAGAAGAGAGATTTATCTTGGCTCGGCAGAGCCATATATAAACTTTCTTTTTGCTGGTGACTTCAGAGTAGACTACATAAGAGAGGCAGTTAATAATTTCTGGCTTTGAGCTGCATCTCTTATTCAAGTGCATTCTTTTAAATTTTTTAACAAGAGTCAATGAATTGAAACAATAGTGAATATTTGTCTGGGTGTAAGCCAATGGTGTTCATTTGCTTATAAAATTCTTGTGTTTCAGAAACTGCAGTTCTTCGAAATGTGTCTGGTTTTGCATTTGGTTTTGCCAAGAGCCAATCTCATAGGGTTGCAGTTATGAAAATGTCGTAAAAGGCTCTTATTCAGAGTATAGATGAGTTCCTGTTCTGTGGGTAGACGTGTAAGTCAGAAGACCTGCCCAACTGAAATCAAAGGCAAAATGTCCAGTGATTTAGCAGAACTTGGAGTTAACCTGCCTTCATCTATATCTTGCTTTAAATTTGTGTTTTGAAATGAAGGACTAGGAGGGGAAAAAACCCACCCACTAGCTAGAAAATGTCAGTTGCCATATTTTATCGATTTCAGCTTTTCATGTTGTATCTTTTGAGCATATTTATATGACATTATTTAGCTGTGGCTTAGAAATGTACTTTCATTGTGTAACTGACAGTTGGTAAGAAACTGGCTGTAATAATTTTCCTGTATTTATAGTAGTAATAAAGCAGATCACATAAACACAAGTGGTTTTCACACTGAAAATAAGTAAAATCATCTGAAGTTAATTTGAAGCGTATCAACAGGAGAACGCTTGCCAGCTCTTTAGCAACCTGTTACTTTTACTGTTTCTTTCTGGGGAAACTTGATGGGGAAGTGGGGGCTGTTTATAATTACAGTATAATAAAAGATGCATTATATATTGCATCATAGTGCATAAAAGTCAATGTATAGGTCATGTTAAAGCATACATTACAGTTACGTATAGTGCACGGTTATTGTGAGGTGAAAAGGCAAGTTGTTAACCGTTTCCTGTGTTATTTTGCAGCAATCTGTGACCTTTTATTCTGTTGTGTTAAAAGCAGATAAAGGCAGTTGCAACAACCTACTCCCTATTCTAAACCAGATAAGAATTGCATTATTTCGTGGTTAAATGGAAACCAGAACAAATACTGAAGGGGCTTTAAACAGCTAGACTATGTTATTCTAGAATGATTATTTTTTTTTATTCTTAACATGCTTAGAAGTCTGCTGCTTTTTCTAGATTCTGGTCAGCTGGAACAGCAACTTGAGGAGGCCAGCACTGCGAGGCGAGAGTTGGATGATGCTTCCAGACAAATAAAGGCTTTTGAGAAACAGGTCAGAACACTGAAGCAAGAGAGGGAAGATCTTAATAAGGTAAAAGCATTTTGTCAGCAACTCTTCTAAACCCTAAAGACTACTTTATTCTTATTCATTTTGCTTGAAATAACTTTCAAGTGTAAAATTAATGAGCAGACAACAAATGCGTAGCGTGACCTACTTTGCTTTCTATCTCTTTTTTGAAGACGAGGACATTATTTAACGCATTGCATGTATGACTGCTGGGTGGTCCTAGGTGACTGCTTCCAGATCGCAAACAACTCCGTGATCCAAATTGCATGGTGGCTGCACAGAAGGCTTTATAGCTTCAGATTAAGATGGTAATGACAGTGATTGGAAAACACGAGTAGAGAAGAACTATTCCAGACAACTAATTTAATCTGAATTATGAGCGAGACTGTAGCAGGGGGGAAAAAAAATGTGAAGAATGTGGTATTAAGGCTGTGTCACAGAAGTGTTTCTAGGAGAGAGATGTAAAAAATTGGCCAAATACGAAGATTGAAAAGTAATTTGATATAACTTTATTTAAAGAACATTGGTGTTTGTTTCTTCTTCTTCTCCTCTCTCTCCCCAATCCATTGTTTTCTTATTTATAACGCTTTCATGGCTTTCTCGTATTCGTGGTTAACCTGTAATCAGGTGTGAAATCCATTAGCCTGTTTCTCATCATGATTGTATTGGCCTATTATTTCAGAGGCCACACTCAATGATGTGCCAGCTGTATTTAACACTATTTCTTTTAACCCTTAAGGCTTTTAAAATGTTGAAAGCTACCAGTTTGTCCAAGAAAGACCATCTCTCTTCTAAAACAACTTGTAGTTATTAGAACCTCTTTTTAACAACCTTAGAAAATGCTTTTAAATTGGTATAGATGTCAACAGTGCCAAATATTAATTCTTCCTGCTGCTCTTCTTTTCATCCTCAGACTTGCTTTTCCTTCCTCCCTTTTTTCTGCTCTGGTTTGACTGAACATTAAGCCATTTAAACTGTTGTGGTCCCTCATTCGTAGTGTAGTAGCACAGATCTAGGATGCAGCAAGCTCTGTAAAGGTATTGTGCTGTAGAGTTATCACAGCACTAGCAGTATTGTTTCATGTGGGTTCTTTTAAAAGAATAATTATCATATATTGCTGTTAATCACTACAGAGTTTTGTTGCCTGAAACTTTCTGTAATATTTGATATTATGCTACAGTATGTGGAAATCCTACTCACCATTGCAGGTCTGTTCGCAGAAGCTTCTAAAGTAGAATTTTCATAGAACAGAGTTTTCAATGAATGCAGAAACCTTTTTTAATCGTTTAGCAGTTGAGATATGTACCATTCTTTTCAAGAACTACTTAAATGAATAAAAAACTATGCTAATGACATTTTTAATTAAGAAAACAAGGTATTTTTATATTTTAATGCAAGTGCTTGAAAGCCTTTCTGTTTAAGCTATAATAATGGAGTAAATTCCTACTTGGTTTACATTTATGCAG
Source organism: Psophia crepitans (assembly GCA_013399095.1). Lineage (NCBI taxonomy): Eukaryota > Metazoa > Chordata > Aves > Gruiformes > Psophiidae > Psophia > Psophia crepitans. The sequence goes on from VWZZ01002725.1 coordinate 165,066, forward strand.
TTTTACTAACTTTAGTAGTGTAAGCCCTGTCCTCTTTCCTTATTTACAGAGGCGTTCAATCTGTATCGTAGATGCATTCATGAAAAGCAATGAGTATGTAGTTTCTGTTCACTCTGGAGAAAGTGTTAGATGCACATCCAAAGACAGAATTGGCCTTGCAGCTTTCTAGGTTTATTACTTAATTCTTTTTTTAAACTGTAGGAACTGGCAGAGTCTAGTGACAGATTAAAATCCCAAGCCAAAGAGCTGAAAGATGCACACAGCCAGCGGAAATTGGCAATGCAGGAGTTCTCAGAGATGAACGAGCGGCTGACAGACTTGCACTCTCAAAAACAAAAGCTTGCCCGCCAGCTCCGAGATAAGGAGGAAGAAATGGAAGTGGTGATGCAAAAAGTAGAAAGTTTAAGGCAAGAGTTACGCAGAACAGAGAGACTTAAAAAAGAAGTAAGTGGTGAGAAGACTGTTTAGAATCTATGAAATAGTAGTTCTATGTAAGGTTTTCTGACAGTAATTTTTTTTAATGTTGTCTGTAAATCTTTAACTCTTTGTTGTTTAAAACAGTACCGCTTTTTGTTTTCTAAGAATTTGAAGTGTCCACTTTAGTGCTGAAGATTTATCTCTTATATTGAAAACCATCAATAGATTGTGTAAAAAAAAAAAAAAAAAAGTATCCTATTAAAAACGTATGTACTTTTGTAGCTGGAAGTCCAAGCTGAAGCCGCAGCTGCCGAGGCATCCAAAGACAGGAAATTGCGAGAGAGGAGTGAACAGTACTCTAAACAGTTGGAAAGCGAAGTAGAAGGGCTAAAGGTTAGTCTGTTTTGATATTAACACCTGCAAACTTACCAGTCAACTAGGACTTGGATCTGTTTGATTGCTTTCAGATGTAGGACAAAAGGGTATTGTCAATTTGTCACTTCAGTTGATGCTGAATATGAATGCAAGCACGCATCGCGTTATTGTCCAGAAAAACAAACATTTGCCTAACTCATTTTTCAGACCAGTGTGTTCACTGCTCACTGAAGTATACCTGATCATTTCTTACCAAATTACTTCCGTTATTGCTTTGTTTAACTTTACCTGATTAAAACGTGTGGTTTTTTAGGGTAGGAGGGTTGAGTATTTGAAGATAAACCTGCAGCCTGTGCAGGTTTCTGTATAGGTGTGTTGTGTACTGTGTTGTTCCTTGGCATGTAAGTCAAAGGAAAGATGGTTTCCTCCACGAGAGATGTCAACTGTTGTATCTGTAAAGGAAAAGTTTTGGTGTATTCTACCTCTCAGCCACAAATGGAGATATTTTTGCACAAGAACAACATTGAGCACGAAGACTTCGTTTATATTGCTGAGGTTGCTCACACATGTATGTGGTTTTTAGGAGCAGAAATTTAAGTAAGCTAACTGTTAACTGTTACTTTATTCTATGATTTAGCATTTTATACAGTGCTCTGAAGAAATCAGACTTTCTCAAAAATGGAATGAGAAAGTTTTTCATTTCCACGTGTAAATGAACACGCTGTTCATTTACAGCAAAATCCTGTTCCCAATGTTTTGTCTAGTAGGATAATTCTAAACATTTTATGCGGAACGTCAGATAAGGCCTATTCTGCTCTTAATTTACATGAATATCAGGGATTTTTTTATTAGAATTCTGTGGGACATTTGTCAACATTAAGTCACTGCACAGAAAATTTGGGGTTTCTTTGCAAACATTCTTTTATTTTGCCTTGCTTTGTTAAAATAAGGAAATTCTTTCAGTATGAAGTTTGGATTCATAGAGTTTATACTGCTGTGAATTCACGTTGTTATCTGAATATTAAGATGTATTTCTTCTGCTTTCATGATCTTCACCATCAGCAAAGAGTTTCTATGATAGTTCAAGAGGCAAGAGGAATTTATTGGACATCTATTGACAATAAATGATAACCTGATTTATAACAACAGGGCAAGTTTATCAGAAGAGCAAAGGGGACTTGTAGCTTTCTTAGTAATATTTCACAGTACAGTAAGTGCACTTTGAATCATGTGTGGTTGTTGTGATACTGCTTTATCCATTCAGTTAAAAGCTCTGCATGGCTTCTTCGTTTTTGTCAGGAGACTATCATAAAGAAAAGGTCAGTATTTAAAGAAAAAGTATTTCTCCAAATAAGGAGAATAGAAAAGCCCATAAAAGATGGCAGGTCAAGTGTAAATAGGGTGTTAAGGGCTAAATAAAGAGAATGTAGAGAGCACTTTGCAAAGGATTCTCAGGGCAATTGTGGCAAGTTCTTTAAATCAAAAGCAGAAAGCCACCTGGGGGAACTCACGGGGCTGCTTGTTGGCAGGGATGAAAAAGACAACCTCTGAATTGATAAGGCTGTGGCAGAAATGCTCAACGAGTTTTTGGTGTGTCAGACTTTACTTCTGGAGCAGGGGAGATTGCCACACAGAGTGTGTTCTTTGCAGCAGCTTGGTCAGATGAGCTGGATCAGGCTGAGGATGATGTGCAGGAAGCCTTAGAGCTGGCAGGTGAGTCAGATGTGAAGTCAGATGTGAAGTCACCTGGAGCGGTGCAAACACCGGAGGCATTCTGAAGGAACTTGGGTGGGAAGTGAGAGAACTGCTGGCCAAGATGTGCAACTTCTTATTACAGATGGCCCGCTGTGCCACTGTGACTCTCATTCAGAACATCCTGGGAACTGCAGAGGGCTGGGTGTGACTTCCTCAGGAAAGAGGTAGACGCTGTAGTAAAGAATAAGGTCAGTGAGCTCATGGGTGAAGCAGAGCCTATTGGCAAGAAGGAAATGTGCCTTCTGCCCAACCAAGTCCTGCAACGCTGACCTGCTGGGGTTTTGCAAAGTTGCCAGTAAGTGTGTGGCCAAAGGAGGTCCAGTGGATATCATGTGTGTAGATTTTAAAAAAAAAAATTAGATCAGTCTCAATATGAGTTGGCAGTGTGCCCTGGCAGCCAAGAGTGCAAACCGCATCCTGGGGTGCATTAAACAGCATCTCCTACCTATGTGCCAGGAGATGCATTGTGTCCCAGGTGCATCATTTGTCCACTTGAAACAGGCATGTATGGAAACATCTATTTGGATGTCACTCTTAAATGTGGGCAGGAAGAAGCTGAGGGGAGATTATGTTTAAAGTTTACAAAATCACAAAGATGGTGGATGAGGTGAATGGAAATGGCTGCTTGCCGAGCCCTACAGTACTACGACTGAGGGGCGTTGAAGCAAACAGGGCGTGCATTTAATACAGTACTTCTTCGTACAATGGGGAGTGAACTCCTGGAACTTGTTGCCACAGGAGTTTGTGGTTGTGAAGGTGCATGAAGGGATTAGGGAAATTGATGAACGCCATGTCCCCCAACCATCCAGAGAGATACCTTCTAATACCTTTAGTCCCATAGTTCCCCAAGGGGAGTGGACCTCAGAAAAGGCAGGCCAGGGTGCTCTTCCCAAATAGCCATTGCTTTCGGGAAGATACTGGTTTGACACAGCAAGGCATCTCTCAACGTTGTTTTTCACAGTGAAGCTGAGTGCAATACTGGAATGGTGAGGGTAGTGAAAACAGCTGTATGAGTAAGTGGAGAAGGTAATGACTTGGATCACATGTTGGAGGAAGGTACCATTTCTAATAAATTTCTGATTCTAATCAAGCTTCCATTAACATTGAAAAATAGAGCTATACGTACCAGTGGATGAGAAGAGCTTTCCTTTTCATCAGAGCAATATTATAATACCTACAAATCTCTTTCTGTTCTTAATCAGTGGATAGTTGTATTTATTATTATTTTTTAGGGCATTTTATAGGTGTGGTAGAAGATCTTACACTTGTTGTTTGCTTTAGTAAATTTAGTTATAAAGCCTCAGGTGTGTATCTTAAGACAGCCAAAATTTGGTTTCTGGGCTGAATTACAGATACAGAAAAGGTGTGTTGGGTGAGTCTCTTTTGGGCCAACTAGGCAATTTTTCATGCTAATTTGTACAGCTGATTGATTTTTTGATTTATTATTTTGTAAGTTCATTTCAAGCAAATTTAGTCTAGATCATGCATGTTAAATATTTTGGTAGCATATTGAAAATTAAATTCTCAACTCTTCCTGTCTGAGCAACAGCAGATTACTCAATCGAGAGGAGTAATATAATAATCCACATAAATGATAATTAACAGGATTATAATAAGGAAGATTGTGTCTTTCCTAGTATGTTGCATTTGGCAAATATTTATACCGTAAAACTTTGTGCTATTAGGATCATAATCCTAAGATAGATTCATGATATTCTTAACCAAGGTAAGTTACTGTTACCATCTGCAAAGGACAAGATACAGGCCTTGAAGCAATGCAAAATGGCACTTGTAACAAAAGGCTAATCTCATTAAAGGTGAGTGTCCTGGATAGAGTTACTTTTCTTTGTAGTAGCCCCTATAGTGCTGTATTTTGGACTTAGGATGAGAATAATGCTGCTAACACAGTGATATTTTAGTTGTTGCTGGGTAGCTGTAGTGTCTACACCAAGTCAGGGACTCTTCAGCTTCCCAGGCCCTGCCAGGTGCACCAGAAGCTGGGAGCGCCCAGCCAGGGGAGCTGGCCCAGGCTGGCCACAGGGATGTTCCCTGCCACGCGTAACATCACGCTCACTGGGGAAGTGAGGCGGGTTCGCTGCTCAGAGACAGACTGGGCATCGGGGTTTTTTTTTTTCCTCCAGGTGTTGAGCAATTGCACTTGTGCATCACGTTATTGTTATTGTCTTCATTTGTTATCCTATTAAACTGTCTTTATCTCAACCCATGAGTTTCTTTTATTTCTTTTTTCCCATTCTCTTCCCCATCCCACTGGGGTGGGGAGAGGTGAGCAGGCGACTGTGTGGTGCTCAGTTACTGGCTGGGGTTAAACCCCAACAGTACTTTTTGGTGCCCAACATGGGGCACGAGGGTTGAGATAAGAACAGATCTGACCAGAGTGCGTTAAAACAAATTTGTTATAAGAATTTATTGAATTAGTTTAATCGTTGCTGGTCTGCTGGTCGCAACGTCGTTTGGTTTGTTCCCTGAGTTGTTCTCAGAGTTGTGTTATGTAACACCTTACTTGCTGTATATACTGGTTATCAGTATTTATGTTTGCTTTATCACCTCTGGGTGCTGGATTAGGGTTATTGCTCTGCTGTATTGTGTATCACTGGCTTATGGTATGATAAAATCATTGATCGTCAGACCAGTCTGGTATCTGTACTCAGCGGCGGCGAGTGCCCCGCAGAGCGGACTTTCAGAGGCGGATTCATGTCCGTACTGCAAGAGCCATCTGTTGGAAGCTATTAATAATCACACTTCTTACTTTTTGTCTTTGGAGAGCCAGTATGTGGGGGAGATGCTTTCCTTCACCTTCCCCTTCTTCTCCAGGCTAATTACAATAGTTCTTGAGAATGTCAAATATCCTTGGGATGTTCGGACTAGCATGCTTCTATTGCTACCTCTCCTGAATGTAGTTCAGGTCTTGTTTAGGGTTAAATAACTATTTAAGAATGCCACCCAGAGATCAACCTCTGCAACAGGCACTGCGGCTGCTCCCACCCCTGCGACACGCACTGCAACTACTCAAACCTTGGTGATAAGCACTGCAGCTGAACCTGAGAACCCACCCATACCAGTATCGGTCACTCCTGTGCACAAGAAGAAATGGACACAAAAGTCAACTTGTTTAGTAAAAGCTAATGAAACAAGGCCATCCCAAGGACAGGAGGAAGAGACAGAACTGCTCTATTATTGCTCTATTAATGATTATTCTTCTTTATTCTTCAAGAGCAAAACTCAACGCCTGTTAACATTGCAATTATGGTATCCGTAGTACAGAACATACATGTCAATACATATAGTAATATTTACAGCACTGCTGTCAGATTGGACTGTTCAGCTTCGTAACTGCCTAATGAAGGAGCTGCTGTGTTGAGGGTTTTTTGTGTGTCTGTGTGAGAGGGAGAGGGAAGACTTCCAGAGCAGTTATGGCATGTATCTTTGTGACAGGAGATGCATTATGTCTCTGTCGCACCCTTTGTCCACTTGAAACAGGCACGTATGGAAACATCTATTTGGAATTTGTGCTTACATCAATTCAAAAATCTGTTCTTTGTTTACTATATTACTCTAGTTCTGTAAGCCACTGTGCAGTACCATCCAGCTCTCTCTTCTACTGCACCACCTGTGTTATGGTCTTAATAATATCTTTTCATTGTCCAGAAAAATGTGAAATACCTTTAAAACATTTTATGTACCCGATAGATGATGATGCAAAGCCTAAACTTCTTATGTGCTCCATTGCTCTATGTGTGTCGGCAGTTCGGCATGTTGGGCAGTAACGAGCAAGTTCAGCAGTTAACTGTCTGTGTCTGAAAGAAAAGTCCTATTTTGCTTTTTAATTTTTTTCTTTTTTTAAATCAGTCTTTCTCCAAACCATCTCCTGTAGGATGTCATCTCCTTTCTCCAGTTTACCGTCTGAAGGGCAGGATTTTACTCTTAGACTGAAACAGATGGTGGTTTTGAGGAGTTAGAGAAAACAGTGCAGTAGCAGCACGTATCTGACTCATACATTTAGGGGGTTTTGCAGTGTTCTGCTGACGCTGACAAGACCCAGCTTTCCCGTACAATTCGTCATGGTAGAAATTCAGTTCATCTGAATGTTCTACAGTGCCATTTAGCTTTTCAGGTCTATTTGTACATCAGCAAATTACCCAAAGCCATGTTTAATTAAGGGTGACTGAGAGGATTTTAATATCTCATGGTAAAAATGGAGGTATAATTAACAAAATATCTTCGATCCTTCTGAAGATAAGGGACGGCCACTGTAAGGAAGTAGGTTTTCCAGTTACCTGCACTTTCTCAAAACACCATGTTTTTTTAAAGTAATTTCCTTTCCTTGAACTACCTCTATTTATGTATTTTAAAAAAATAGAAAAAAAAATCCAAGCCAAGTTATACATGTGTTTACATTAAAAAGTGTTTCCATACTTGGATTTCAGTGCATGTTGTACCACTATCTCCTTTTGACCCTGATCTTGCTCCTCCTCTATGTTATGGCAGGACATTGAGTTTAGTGAGTGCAGCATTTGGTGCAAATGTGTATGTATCCTGAAGCAGTGTGTAAAGACTATTGAAATGCCAGAAGACCTCACTAAGAGAGCTATGCAGCTGCGAAAAGTGAAGTAATTACTCTTATTGTTTAAAGTTTGTTTTTTCCTATTAATCTGCTATGAAGTAAATGGTCAGTTTAAGTAACATCGGTCAGGTTTCCCTCCTGACTGATGCAATCCATGTAGTCTTTCTGTAGCTAGATTTTAGCCTTCAGTTAAGCCTCTGCTTGTCTTCGTATAGCTTTTCCACAAATTATTTGTGCTTTAAAATATATTGACTGTATATCATAGTCATTATTCTCCATTCCTGAAAGTTACTTGAACTTCTTGCTGTAAACCGTGTGAGTGGGAGCATAAAAATCTTCTAATTCTTTGGTTGCTTTCTGACTGCATGTAAGGGGAGTCAGAATGTGGCCAGAGATGTTTAAAGTGGTGATCAAATTTTCAATGGCTTGAAAACTATTACTGCATTTAAATCACAAAATGATACAGAGTACACTTTATGGTATGAGATTTATGGTCTAACAATTTTTGGAAAAAAAATTGAGGTAGATGTGTTTAACTCAAGTCTGTAATGGGAAAATTCTAAACATAGACTTACGACTATTGCGTTGTTATTAAGCATCATTTTCAGCATGCTTGAGTAATAACTTGGGGCTGTTTGTTTTAGCAAAAACAGGTTGGTCGCTCACCTGGGGTAAGCAGTATAGAACACCAGCAAGAGATCACTAAATTAAAGGCAGACCTGGAAAAGAAAAGTGTTTTCTATGAAGAGGAACTATCTAAACGTGAAATAATGCATGCTAATGAAATAAAAAGTCTGAAGAAAGAACTGCGGGATGCAGAGAGCCAGCAGCTTGCCCTCAAGAAGGAGATCATGATTTTGAAAGACAAGTTAGAGAAAACCAGAAGAGAAAAGTGAGTATTGTATGGAATTTACCTTTAAGCTCAAAATATCTTCGAAGTCGTCTAGTATGTTTCCAAACACACTATCACCTCCTTAATTGTACTGCAGACAGGTGCAATTTAGCTGAGCTAATGCCAGGGTTGGAAATAATCACCTTTAAAAATAAAACAGAACAAAGAAATCCACATGCCTATACTGAAACAGTTAATGTTGCACTGGAATTCTTGCACTGGCTGACCATTCCAAGGTGCGTAACTTGAATTGCAGCTTATGTTGCAGTTGAAAATATTTTTTGACATTTTTTTATGTTTGATATTTTCATCTTTTGATGCAAAACTAATGTGTTAGAGATCAACCATTGCTTACATTCCTGCCAGCATAGGAACAGTCACTTAATGCGGACTAAGGCTAATCCATGCTGGGTTCCGCCCAGTGTTAACATCAGTCATCAGACTACTGTGGGCATAAGCTGCTTTATCTCTTCTGACATGGTAATTTGTCGGAGACCTGCTTTCTTCTCTCCCACGTGGTGGAGCTTATAACTGGCCTTGAGAATGTTCCTTAAGGCAGTCATCGATAAAACCATTTTTTTCTGGTGGATAGTGTAGTAATGGAAATAGTCATAAATTGCATGTGTTCATTTTCATTCATAAAAAAATTCAGAATGCTTTGTAGACACCAACGTAGATGCTTCTTTTTGCTGCTGTGGTAAGATGGCGTATTAGAAAAACCATGGAGAAGGTCGTGCTGAAAGCTTAGCCAAAGTGTAGCAAGTCTTTATATTTAAGTGCTACATAAAGTAAAGAATTTTTCAAAAAAGCTTATGCAAATAGAGGTGGAAACACTGCCTCTCTGGCAGATGGTTTCCAGCCGGAGACATAGATCATACAGCCTAGAATGCAGTGTATGAACTGTTTCTTCCTAGAATACAACTACTCATAGGCCAGACATGTTAGCACAGTCATTTGCTGCTTTGTTCTAGGCTGAGAGGTAAAACTTGCATCAGCAGCATGTTTTCATTGTAAAACAACTTAATGGTCTTGCTGACCTGTAAGTTATCAACGCACAAAAGGCTATGCTGTCTTGTAACATATAAAGGTGATAAGATGGTACTCTTCTAATGCCGTGTCAGTCCAGTAGTGTCTCAGAAGGAGCACTGTTCAAGAAAGAATCATTAATACCTCTTTTTGCAGGCAAAATTGTTGCTAAGTTCATGCCTCCAAACACTGACCAGACCAAAAGCTTCTTGGAGTCATATCAGAAACATTCTAATGCTGTACAGCTGCAAAAGTTCCAACTAGTTTATCTAGTTAGATGTTTGAAATAACGAATGTCCGAACAACGCTGATCTGCTTCATCCTAGCTAGTTCATAAACCTTCTTTCAAACTAGTTTACAGATAAAAAAAGAACTGGATGCAAATCTAAAATGAGTGCTGACGTACCCATGTGTTTCTGTATGTATTCCAAGTGTTGGTGTAAGAACATTTTGAAGTATGAACAGAAGTATGTCACGTAAGCAGAATGCAACATGTGGCTCTTAATGGGAAAGGCTTCAGCATCGTATGAAGTCAGGTGTCCAAGTACTTGATGAGTGTCGATGAAGGCCTGATCTTAATGGGGTTTTGTTAAACAGATCTGCAGAATCTCATGCAAGTATTAGGACTCCACAGAAATGCACAAGTCCACTGTTAAAGGTGTGCTATGGATTGACTTCTGTAGTAGTGCAGGGTTTTAGGAGGGAAGCTTAAATGTCAGGAATGGAAGAATTGTTGCTGCTCGATTCTCAGCATTTGGTAGTTTTTCTTAAGAGAACATGGATTTTTTTGTTGTTGTTTTGTTTTTGGGGTTTGTGTTTCTGCTTACGCATATTGTTTTCAGCTTTTGTAAGCAGGCATGCAAAGCTTTTTGTGAGTCTGCCAGTACAGAGGTCTTCAATGGAAGTGTTGGAAAGGAAGCACCTGGAGGCTCTGTGCTGAAATAAGTGGAATTATTTCAACAGTAGGCTTGGGGTGGGTGTGGGATTGTAGCGTGCCTATAGAGCTTGGGGGAAAAAAGATTAGTACTTTCAAAATAATCTTTAGTGTGTATTAAAAAAAAAAAATTTGATAAGAGATGCTATTGCATTACTTCAGAAGGGCTGTAGTAAAGCGTGAGTAAGAGCTTGGTCAAAATCTGTGTGTACTTTTTTATGTCACATGCTGGTGATTTCTGGTTCATTTTTTGACATAGGTATTTCTTCTTTGTTTCCTTCAAATTTAAGCTTTCTTACTTTTGCTATTTCAACAGCGTAAGTCTTCAAGGGAGAGAACTACCTTTCTGTACAAAACGATTGCCCTTTGCTAAAGTCTGATAAACTCTATGCTTTTAAAGTTGGGAACGTAGAAACAGTATCAGGCCAACGATCTGTGTAGCACAGTATTCCATTTCTTAGAATTGTCATTATGAAATATTTCAGAGGAAGGTGCAAGAAACTGTGTAAAATAAATCATGTTTGTAGAAGTTTCTTTTTAGCCTGTCATTTAATGACAGATTTATAAAGCAGAGAGCTTTATAAACCAGCATTTGCTGTTTTTAAATTGTGCAACATAAAGAAGCCTGGAGGCTGGTGTTTGTTTCAGGTCTACTTTTCTTGGTTTCAAAGCAGTAAGATAAAATATTTCTCCACTTTGTACAGCCGCAATAAAGAGCTGGAGTGACAAAGTGATACCATAAAGCTGTATTTCACGTTGCGTGCATTGGTGTGTTACAGTTGTTTTACTGATGAAAAGGAAGCTGGATCATGTATGATTTCTTAAACTTGAAGAGCAGATACATAGTTAAACTTAGATGAGAGAAAATGTTTGATGGGGGAGGAAGATGCCAGGCTTCAAAGCAAATGTGTTCTTTTGATCTTCCTGGCTGTCCAAGATACACCTATGGGGTCTGTCACAGTTCTGTGTTTGCTGCATTGGTATTTGGGTATGATAGGTTGTACCCACATTCTCCTCTGGTTGAAATTTACCTTTTTTGTTTCTATGTTGCACTATAGCAATCTGACTTACCAGGTTAGTGACAATCACCAGCTGATTTAAGAACATAAAATACAGAGAGCTACAAATCTGTTGTGCTCCTTTAGCAATCCAAAGCTTCCGTAATCCACCACCATTTACAGCTGCTTTGAGCCTTAAAAGAACAAGTTTTAGACAAATTCAGACTAAAAATCCCTAAACAAAACCATAAAAGCTAAATAAAAGAAATTAATTAAAAATTAGTTCTGTCTACTGTCTGAGAATCTAGCTTTGAATCTATGCCTTGCAAACAGAAGCAGGACCTGTTACTAATTCCCCTGACAGCCCATGCTTTAATCTCTTCCTGCCTTTTCCCTAGGCTGCTCATCCTATGCGTGGAATCTGTTGATAGAGAAAAGGAGTGGTGGTGAATTTCAAACTTGGCATCTAAACAGCACCGATAGTATGTTACTTTGCTAGGATGTAGTGTTATGTTTCAAAGGATGCCTAGCAACATAGAATTTTGCCATGAGTCTAACATGCTGTACTAGATTTCAAAGAGTGGTTGAAGCACTAAATGAATTTCAAATTAGGAATAGGAAATTCAAACCAGCATTACTCTTAGCTGGGTTCACTGTCACCACTGACACTTCTCATCTTTTAAGGGTGTTCTGTCGGTTTGGTAGAACTGTAGTACTTCTGCATCTCAGAAACAAAGGCGAGGATGTAATTTTTCTTTTGCACAATGTGAAATTCTAATCGGTATCCAGAAAAAAATGTGCAATGTGCAGAACAAGGTTTCCCCTGAATTTTATTTTTACAGAGCTAACCTTTTTTACTGGGTACTATTTCAGAACTAGTCAGGCTGGGCAGCGGCATTTGCTGAATGGATATTCACTGTATCTGTGGCATTTATAGGATAATTTCATGAACCTACTGATGAAGTTTGTGCCAATTACCTGAATAACAGGTGAAATAGTGAATACAAGATGCCACAATGTCATCTTAACTTCTGCAAACATAGTCTCAAACGTGTGAATTTGAGGTGGGAGTTAGATGCCTACAAACCAGCAGGCCACTGCTTTGAGGAAATGACAGTGTTTTCCGGCAAACAGAGGACCTGCAGTTTCATTTGATTTCAGGTTCTCATATTCTTTGTGCAAGATCAAAGTTGTTAAGCATAATCAAACCAGGGGTTCTCCTCTACTGAATGACATCCACAGAAGGGAAGGGTTTGGGGAAACAGCTACTTTGAAACTTTCTCAGAAAGAATGGTCCAAACCTGCTCTAAAATCTGGTGATACTAGGAGTGTGTAGGTTATCCATCCACTTTTTGCTGATGGTAAGTATACAGTAACTGAATTAACACTTGGAATGTATCTTCTGGCTGTTGTAAGTTACCCAAAGACTACTGCCCATAGAAGCTCTTCTCATCAGAGACCCAGCCCCAAGTGGTCTAATTTAGCTTCTGTCTGTTCTGGTTTCATATGTGGTCATTTCTGCCTGTCATTCTGTGTGAACTGCAGAACTATAGAAATGTGTTAAAACAACATTTCTGCAAGCTGAGAATTTACCCTGAATATGTTAGAATATTGACGCACACTTCAGCTTGCAGAATTACAGCTGCTCAGTGTTTGAAGGATTCATCTAAATAATAAGTGGATTGATAATATAGCCCAGTGGAGCTCTATTAATTCTGTGCTGAAGGAATGACCATTGTTTAATGGTAAAATCCAACAGACTGTCTTACAGTCCTAAGATGGTAGTACAGGATATTACTTAGTTTTCATAGGCTGTGGTATTACCAATTAATACTTCCCTTTCAGCTAGTGTGTGCACTGATCTTTATGTATTTAAGAAAACAGTGTCATGAGGGCTAGAAGAGGAAACTTTCTAATTCTGCTTCATTTTATTTCTTAGCCAAAGTGAAAGGGAGGAATTTGAAACAGAGTTCAAACAGAAGTATGAACGAGAGAAGCTTCTGCTAACAGAGGAAAACAAAAAGCTTTCAAATGAACTTGATAAGGTAAGTGCTGATTAGTTGAGTCCTGAGTTTACAACTCTTGGTTGCTATATACAAATTTGATGATACAGAGCTGTATTGGTTACTATTAACTCTTAATTGATAGCAAAAATTAATACTACACAAAAGATGGTGATTAATGCTTGATTTGAATAGAGAGTACCTACATGCATCTCAAATTGAGAATGCATGCACACACATATATATGTGTGTGTGTGTACGTGTATTTATGTTTAGGAATTGAGTTAGATGGCCTACAGTTCAGTAAGATTAGTTTCAGACAATATCTCAAGCAAGAAACCCCCCCAAGATTATTTCATTGTATGACCCAAGTATAAAAATACGTACTCAATGATGTGATTACATAGGGTGTATTTGCATGTCAATTACTGTCAAATAGCAGGGCCCCTCCTGCCTATTGAGATTAAGTGTTACTTTGAGATATTAAAAAAATACAAATGATAAGGCATATTAATTGAAGTGTATTGAGCAAGGATAATTACATTTTGTGCATTTAGATTATCTCTTTATTGTTCTTTTTGACAGGTTATTCAAGTTCATTGTGGATTAGCCAAGTCTTGCTAAACTTGTCTATTCTTTTTGTAATACATTAAATTTTCTAAAAATACGATGAAAGTGCAGTGTTCTTCAAAGTAAGCATGTTTGCATGTCAGTGTTAGAATTCAAGTATATTTTCATACCAGCATAAGCAGTATACTATATTTGCCTATTTGTATGTGGCTTAGTCAAGAACGGTAAGAGACTAGTCACACTGAAATTTTTCCTGCTTGGTCTTTTGTTTTTTTCTTTTTTTAAATTTGGTTAGTTTTGTAGTTTTCTTGTCAAATGACAGTTAATAAATAGGCATATTTAAATTGTAAGCCCATTTATATGATAAATATGCAGTGAAGTACTCCTATTAGGAGTAAAAAAGAGTAGACTCGATTAAAAATAGGTATTTTTTCTTCATTCGGATTTGCTAATGTATTTCACTGCTAAAGGAAGCCTTTCACATGAGATTCATTCTCCTAAGCAGGCCTTCCTGTAAAGTCTATCTGATCTCTGATTCCGGTTTGACTTTCTGAATAGTCATTTAGTGATAATGAAGGTTTGGTTCCCAATAGCAACTCAGGTTAGCTCTGGCTTTTGTCTTGCAGGATGTGCAAGTGTGAATGACAGCTATGTGAATGCGAGTGAGGTTAATTGCTAGGTATAACATATTGTACTTACAGATACGCATTTAATCTCAATTTCCCTGTCTGCAAGTAAGAAAAATGAAAAATAGAGGAATGTGAGACACCTGGAGAATCTTGGGGACTGACTTGTGCTTGTATCCATTAAGCTTTCCATTCGCTATCGGTACTAAACAAGGGAGAGGTTCAGCAGTTTTATCTGTGCTATAAAAAATCTTGTGCCCTTGCTTTGCTCTGTTAATGTAGTTTTTTCTATATAGGGCTTTCTACACCTACATGGTGCAAAGCAGAAGCCTTCTGAGAGTTGTAGAGAATAGAATAGAATCATTAAGGTTGGAAGTGACCTCAAGGATCATCTAGTCCAACCGTCCCCCCACCACCTATTACCCACTAAACCACGTCCCTAAGTACCACATCCAACCTTTCTTTGAACACCCGCAGGGACGGTGACTCCACCACCTCCCTGGGCAACCCGTTCCAATGCCCGACCACCCTTTCCGAGAAGAAATTTCTCCTAATCTCCAACCTGAACCTTCCCTGGCGCAACTTGCAGCCATTTCCCCTTGTCCTGTCACTAGTTATCTGCGAGAAGAGGCCGACCCCCAGCTCGCCACAACTTCCTTTCCGGTAGTTGTAGAGGGCAATAAGGTGTTTGGAGACTAATTCTCAGAAAACTAATTAATGTTAGAGTAAAAGTGTAGTTCTAGTCCTTAGAAATGGCCTTTCAGTACAGCTAAGGTTATACAAGAGATGAGATTCTGGCTTTTATTGTTACATGGTGTCAATTGTGATGGATAGTACAAATTTTAAAGCAGATGCACAGTGTGGGAGAGGGGAACACGCAGCCGTGAGTCTGCACCGAGATGGAATCGTACCGGCTTACGCATTTAACAAGTTGTTTAAATTCTCATTCAGCTCACCACCATGTTTGAGAGGCTGAGTATGAATAACCGGCAGCTGGAAGAAGAGATGAGAGACCTGGCTGATAAAAAGGAATCCGTGGCCCATTGGGAGGCCCAAATTACTGAGATCATCCAATGGTGAATATCTGCTCTAACGTCATTGCAGAATGCCCTCAGTATGTGGTAGGGTAGTTACTGAGCTTTTGCCTTTGCATATGGCACTTGCAAGTGCTTAGGTGAAATCTCACGCTCACCTGGGATGCTGCTGTGGTGTGCTTTGAGATTTTAGTAATATCCAGATCCAGAAAATTGTGTTCCTCCTTAAAGAGCGCAAGTGTCTTAGCAAATACAGCTTTTTTAAGTGCGGAAGAATCATGGCCATTGGGTGTGGCTTGTGGCTTTGAAGGAATGCTGGAAGGAGTCATGTGCTGAGCTCACGCCTCTGAGAGGGAGCAAGCCTGGGAAAAGCAGTGGCTGAGAGTGTTTGTGTCTCGGCATTCATTTCCTTCATCTGCTTGGCATGTGGCAGAATGAAACAAATACAGTGCAACTTCTATGTGATTTTTTTTATTTTTTTACAAGGAGGGCATTTGAGACTACCACAAAGCCAGTCAAGTGATGTTTCTAATAATACTTTTGCTAAATAATGACGTTATGTATCTGAATTCTTCCATCCAGTTGTAATAAATGAAGGAGAAAAAAACCCAAACCACAAGTTGAACCTATTAAGAGAAAAAGATTGTTTTATCTAGGCGGCCTCTCTTTTTCCTCTCCATGCCTGCTTCTCTCATCTCCCCTTTTATGGCCCATTCCAGTGTTTAGCATCTACAAAACAGTTTGCATCCAGTCAGTTTTTCACAGATCATCTGCTTCTGGGAAGATTTCATTAGAAAAAAAAAATCAAGGTAACAGGAGAGACAAGTCTGTTATTTCACATTCTGTATTCTTTTAAGGTAATGCTTATCTGTCTTAAAGCATCAAGGTGACCAAACCCCGTTTTTCAGATTTACATATGAAAGCACTCGTAAAAATCAGCAGTTCTGGCGAAAGACAAGTCAAAAGTAGTTGTGGATTGTTTTACTTAACACTATGTAAAAAATGTACCAGCAACCATTAAGAATGGCCCTTCTCCAATAGATGAGAGTCTTTAATATTTTAAGTTGCACAACTGATGTGGTTCAGGTACAATGTAAAGCATCTTGCACATATTAGAGATATTGCTGGGGGATAAAAAAGGTTTAGGATTGAGTTTTTTGTTATCTCTGAAGATACTGAAAAAAGGTCAGGAACATGCAAGACTAACTTTCTGAATAAAAGATACAATTCTACTGATCCCTTAGGATAATATAGTGTCTTTTAAAAAGCACGGAGCTACAAATTAAAGAATTATGAGGAAAAAAATAGAAGTACTGTGGGCAAACATTAGGGAGATGAAAAAAAAAATCTGACTTGGTTCCAGTTTTTAATCACTGTACACGTCTCAGTTTTCCCTCCATACTTCTCTCTGCTTACGTTAATTTTTTCTCAGCTATGTGAGCCCATATCTTGGCTCACCGTTTTTCTTATTATGGTTAGATTTCCCATGTGTTACCCAGATAATCTGGTAATGTCCATCTGCTGTCCTTAGACTTCAACACTGCATTCTGAAACTAGGCCCTTCTCTAGGGATTTTTTTGCTGTGGAACATGGTGTGCTATATGAAGTATTTAAACATCTATAATAATGTTAAGCGTTTTAAAAGAAGAAACTAATTTTGAAGGAAACTAATCTTTGTTCATCAGCCACAAGCCTAGTTTCCTCAGAAGAACATGCAATTTAAATCCATACCTGTCCACCTCTTCAGTATGACAACAGAGTGCCTTGGAGCTAGCAAAGTAAGGTAGGGCTTGTAGGCTCCCTCTGCTAAACGATCAGATTTTTCACATAATTACTTTAAAACATGTATTTGGCGCCTACTTCCTACCTCTTAAAAATGGGGTTTGCCTACCGTCTGCTTTTTTCCTATGATTCTTGGAAGATGGGAGACAGTAGATGAAATTAATTACTGGTTTTGTAAATGGTTTGCTCAGCTCCCTTTCATAGTTCAAGGGATTTATTCTAGCCCTAGTTTAAGTAACAGAAGCCCAAGGAGTCCATCATTTCCTTTGAGTGCTTTGCCATCTAACAGATAATCTCTGTCAGGAAATCTGCCCCGCTATTTGAGTCCGCACTTCAGTGAAAACCCCTTTCGCTTTCTTTACAACTCCTTGGGTGCTTCGAAATTATTCTTTCTTTAAGATTTTTTTAACTTGCAAGTAATTTTAATGGCCTATCATGTTCCCTTTAGCCTTTCCCTGCTTTCTTATTGTGCTCTCTTGCAGCTTGTTTAGGGGAAATGTACAAAAGCCTTGTTATTTTTGTTGTTGTTATCCCAAGATGCCATAAATACAGCCAAACTCTTAATAAACACACTTGCATCAAACTTGCATTACAGATTCTAATGTGGTAGCAATAGACCCTCACAGATCATTCAGCCTTAATGGAGCTATTATATTGACAAGTTTATATTAGCCAAATCATTTGTCATTCCTTGACAAGAGGAAGAAATATTGAGGCTTTTATAGTCAGCTATAAATTTTCCTATGGGAGATGGGAAAAGAGGTTCATTGCATAGGAGGTTAATGTAGTCAGTTTAAAAAGGAATCTTTTAAGTAACCGTGGTACCATATTTCTGGCCTGATGCAGAAAGGAGGTCGATGAAAATCTCGCTAGTGATTCCCAGAGTACTTGGCAAGAATCTTAACTTCTTATTCTGTGTGGGGAGGGGATTCATGTTTTAGAAGTCCTGAGGTAGACAACTAAAATAAATCCCATGAGTAGGACTGTAGAAGTCTATTTTTCTTCCAACTGATTGAAAAGGAAGCTTAGACAACTAATTCAAATGAAGAGGTCTGTATTTGTTCAGCATGTTTATATGGATGAGCCAAATCCTACCTGATTTTACCCATAGAGTGGATGTTAGATTCAGCTCAGGCCAGAAGCTTTGACTGTTGTTTACCAGAAGATTTAGTATTCTCCTTGTTGACTAGATATCTTTCCAATCAACTGCAGTGTGGTTGATTTTTATCTTAAATATTGATTACAATTAAAAACAAACAAACAAAACCCCTTCTGCATTAAATCAAACATGCAAAAGCCCAGAAGTTGTTATTTGGATTCTGAAAGCTGCTTGTTCTCAGAGGAAAGCGCACATAAATTGGGGAAGAGATCTAGAGAATGATGCTATCTTGAAGAACTAGTAACATTCTGGGGAAACTGAATTGTGTAGGAAACTCAAACCATGAAAATTTGAGATGCATTCTGTTTGAGGTAAGAATAAGAGGTTAATTATGTATAAAATAGAAATCCTGAAGGATGAGGGAAATTCCAGGGTTTGGGAGAAGAATGAAATGTTGAAAACTTTTAGAGAAGTAGTTTTAAAAAACAAATTTTGTTTGAGAGAGGAGAGGGGGAAGAAATAATTAAGTTGGAGGCTTTGAGCATTGTGATATGAAAACAGAAATGTAAAAACTTTGAGAAGCTACAGGGAGTCATGGCTCTTGGACTTCCCTGGGGTTCTTAGATCAGTTGAGGTGCAGCTTTGGCATAAGATCCCAGGGTTTCAAGACCCGTCCTGTTCAGCAAAAAGCTCTAGTCCTCTGGATCCATTTGTGTAGTAAGTATCCTGGATAGGGACAGGGAGAGATTGCGACTCTCCTAGCAGCCTGACAAGTAGCGTACCAGGTATTAGTCAATGGTTATTTGAAGGGTTGTTGGGATGTTGGCACCAGCCAAAATCTTAAATTTGATTTTACAGGAATTTGGACTGTATCACTGTTACACGTTCTTTATAGTTAAGGAACTAAACTTGCAAGGACATTTACATTATATGTAAAAATAGAACAGTTAATCTGATCTAAATTTTCAGTGAAGAAAGAAGTGACTGGGTGGAACCTGAAGAACTTTTCTTCCTTAGGTCTTTTGCTGTGCTTAGTTAGTAGAGCTCTCTGTAAGAGTGGGAGCAAGGAGAGAAACCTAGTCAGAGTAACTTTACCATTCTTGCTCTGCCCCTTTTTTTTTTTTTAAAAAAAAAAAAGCCAACCAACCAATGAACGAATCCCCAGCAAACCAGTAACAAACAAAATTCCAGGAGCTGCTGGGTTCACATGTTTAATAAACGTATCTCATTATCGAGAGAATGTTGCCATCTAGTGGACGACAAAACTGTATCTCAGCTCCAAGTTGTACTGCTTTTATTTACTGTGTTTGAATCTGAGGAGTTTCCTTGAACTCAGTAGATTTTTGCAGAAATTGGCTTTATAAATATATTTTAATTTTCTAGATGTTTACATGTTCTCTGGAACATCTGACTGAGGTTACTGCATGTGCAGCTTTTCAGTGCTTAGAGCCTGAAGGTTCTGTGCATCACAAAACAAATTAGTGTTTTCTCACTTGCCATGAGGAAGGATCTATATGGCATGATAAAAATTGACAAAGAAATTGAAGATTTAGAGTTTTTCAGCTTTAATTTAATAAGGTAAAAAATAAGACACCAACTCAATTTTATTTTTAATCTGACGTTGTCCCTTCTTTTCTGCAACGATTTGACTTGTCATGAAAAATAGAGAAGATCAGACATTGGTGTCTAAACCTCTTTTCCCTTCTTGTACATCAGGAAAACTTACTTTCTCACCTTGAGAGCCTCACATTCTTTTTATTCCTTTGTCCACTCTTTTTACTAGGTATTTAATTATGCATCCACCACCTCCACCCTCAAAAGTATCTTACGCTACTTCGCACATCTTTTTCCCGCTCTTGTACCCTAAGTGGTTTGTATAGGCCAAGATTAACTGTATCTGGTCTTCAGAATGTGTCACCCAGAATTTTATCAGAAAGAAAAGTTGGCATGCTGCTTCCATTGAGTTCTAGTATACCTTGTGAAAAACACTGACTCATTAATATCAAAACTCTCACTGACTTTAATAGAGTGTGGGGTTTTTTTCCTAGGTTCCTCCCAACCTCTTGAACTAAATTGTAAGCAGGAGACAAAGAAGATAAAGTGCAAAGCATGAATAAGTGCTTACTTTTTCATGTTGGATGTGCGTGTTTTGGCAAATGGTCACTCTTTTTGCATTACCTTCCTCTATATTAAAGATTTTAAGATTTTAAGATTTTTTTAAGATTAAAGATTTTTGCATTACCTTCCTCTATATTAAAGCAATGTTCTTATATAAATCTTGAACTGCGCACCCAGAAGTCACTGCAGCCTGTAGTGCCCTTAATTTTTGCATCTTGCCCTAAGACCACCATGGAAAAGCTCCTCTGTTCCTCCCTTGCCTGTGGCAGTTCAGAATACGTGCTCTCTCTCCTGGTGACTGACTATAAATCTTTTTTGAAACATGGTATTATTTTAATTAATTAAGAGTAAGCTTGCAAGTAGCACCATTTCCATATTCACTGTGTGTATGAACCCTGTACTGTCAGCCAGAGAAACTTCTATTACTCCATAGGTATGGGGGGGAAGTCACTTTCTGCAGAAAGGTAGCTAAGAGACAAATTCATCCTCCTGCACAACTCTCATCCAGTCCAACATACTCAGGATTACAGTCACTAAGGAAAGATCCGGAAGCAAGGATAAGTTCTTTTCCATGAAGTGGAAAAACTATTTTCCCCCTTCTCTATAAGTTATTTAAAACTATTAGAAGTTCATTTTTTAGAGCACATCCTAAACGTTTCTGTGGTTAGTGTTGATACATCTAACTGTGATCAAACTGTGATCTCCAAGACCAGTTCAGAGACTTGAGTATGCCCTGGTGTTGCAGAACTTAGTTTGTTCTTCTGTGGGCAGGGTGAGAGTGTTCAGATCCAGGCATGTAAGGTGAAAAAAAACGTGTGGGATAGTTTTTTTGGGTGTTTGGTTTTGGGTTTTTTTTCTGTTTATTTTAAGTTTTTCATAAGCTAATTAGTAATTTTTTAGCATTTTTTCTGTGTTAATACCTGAGGCAAAGTGAAGAAAGGACCTTCTGCTGTGATTAATCACAGAAAGGTGTTTTTCTTTGTAACTAATGATCAAAGAATCTGAAAAACAGACATGTCTCCTCCTTGATGTCTTTACACCCAGAAAACACGTCTTGATAGAAAGAAAACTCAGGGCATGAGAGTGCCTCATCTGGCTTAGGCCGTTTAATACCATCAGAAGTGGACTCTTCCTATTTAATTAGCATTTCTTGAAGTAACATTGCTGATTCTAACTACTAGTTCTCACAGTCAATTGATACAGTGAAGTGAACCATTAGTTCCAATATTATGTGGATGGTTGAACTGTTAATTATTGGTTAGAAATTTCACCTTAATTTACTTCCTAACAATAGATTGAATCCTCAAAAGCTTTTTTACGGTCTTAATTTCATGAAGCTGACATTTATACTGAGACATACATTACTTAGATATGTAGTTCTGCAGTCTTTATTGTCTCAGCGATGCATATTGTTTAATGGAACTGTGCAAAGCAGCAAAGGCTTAGTTTTATGTGGTTTTCTGTATTGTGGGGCTTTTTTCTTGTTTCTTTGTGCTTTATGATTTTTATATTCTGTGTTTTTCTGTTTCTAATTGCTATTTTGGGGAAGGGACTTTTGTGTTTGTCTTCAGATTCTTTGGTTAAAACACTTTTTTCTTCTAATGTAATTGTTTAGGGTAAGTGATGAAAAAGATGCTCGAGGTTATCTTCAAGCCTTGGCCTCTAAAATGACAGAAGAACTAGAGGCCCTGAGAAACTCCAGTTTGGGTGCAAGAGCTACAGTAAGACTCTATTTCCATACGTCAGATTTTTTTGTTGTTGCTGCTGTTTGAAAAAACACTAATTTGGTAGTTTTGACTGCAGTGATAACCTGTCTGTAAGAGTCTGTTAGTCAAAAGTTAAACTTCCTTAGAGCTTCCCTTGTGAATAACTGAATAGCAAATTTCTTCTGTATCAATTAATTAAACACAAATATCTTTACAATGTGATTTTACCTGTGATACTGTTCAAGTAGCTACTTCATAATCATATATGAATTTTTTTTAAGGAAATCTATACTTTCGGTCATGAAAGCCTTAAAATCTCTCACGTGTGAAGTGTGAATGTCCTTCATAGCTGTCACTTGAGTCGAGGCAGATCAAAACTAGAATTCACAAAATCTCTTTGCTTTTGAGATCGTGACAGCAGAAGACATTCATCTTGCCTCTTTAGTACTTGAGATGAAAAGTAATAATACTAATAATGCTACTCTTTTAAATTTTTAATTTTAGATTACTTTGGAATTATTGAACTCTTCTGTTAAGAACATAGGCTGAGAAACATAGTTGTTGAAGTTAGTTACATTCCTCATTTTCTACTTTCTTTCCTCTTATTCTTTCTTCTCCCTTTTTTTATTCTTTATTAGGACATGCCCTGGAAGATGCGCCGCTTTGCAAAACTGGATATGTCTGCAAGGTTGGAACTACAGTCTGCTCTTGATGCTGAAATCCGAGCCAAACAGGCTATTCAAGATGAGTTGAATAAAGTCAAAGCTTCCTGTATCTCTACAGAGTGGTAAGACCGAATTGTTCTAATGGAAATGTACTTGGATACCTCCCGGGAGTGTCATCAAATCATGATTTTAACTACCTTTTCTGTCAAATTTGATTATGAATGGTACGCTAGTTTCTTACGTCCGAATGTGAAAAAAAGACTCTCTCCATTGTGTAAGAAGCTGAACACTTACTGGGAAAATCTGAAACCTTGAAGACTTTGAGGAGACACTTTCTCTTTAATAATACAATCTCTTCTAGTTGTGGTAACAAGTTCAAATGCAAGCAGAGTTTTGGGTTTTTTTTATCTTAGAACATACTCTTTTCCATTCTGTTGATAGCTGTGTTAGGTTAACTGACAAGAATAAATTCTTGCATACTGATTTACACAGTAATAAGAGCTGCTTATGGAAGATTATGAATTCTTTTATTCCTTCCTCAGACCTCTCTCCCCACTCCCTCCCCTCTTAAATTATAAAACTTATTCTGAGTTGGGTGAATGCTTGAAGCAGGGGAATAGTAGGAAGACATTTCATTTCTAACTCTAACTACAGAAATCTCTTGGACACCTGTGACCACAGAAATCATGAGGTTTCTTTCATAGCACCCACTGGTGAAACTGGTGCCTGTTGCTTCCTTTGTTAGCTTGGCCAGAGAAATCAAAGACCAAACATGAGCTTTTCTATGTGTACAAGAGAATCCTTGAAATTAGAGTTGGGGCATGTTTAAGAAGCAGCTTGCAGTGCTGCTAACCATGGCAAATAACTTCTGCCAAGAAGGGAAGGCTTGAATTTCTTTAGCTATAATTCTGATTCCTTTTACTAGCTGTTAACTCTATTAAGCGAAGAGATTTTAATAGATAAAATAGAAAACTATGATCAAACACGAAGTACATATTGTTTGCATAGTTCCTGTGATATGTTGTAATTAGACTTAGACTAAAGCACGGCATATTTGGCTTGAGAGGAAAATTGGGCCTGTACTATGATGTGAATAGTAGTTAACTTTCCAAATTGTGAATCCCGCTGTACTGGGGCTCCTTTGAGTTGGTGTAGGTTGAAGTAGGCACTCAAGCTGAAGTAGGGCTTCTGAGCCTCATCTTAGATGCACGCCCATTCTGTTCCTCTTACTGCTTTCTATACAAAAACAATTTTTACACTAACAGTTCTCTCATCTTGCAGTGTCTAAGCATTAGATAGACAGTACAAGGCATGGACGTGGCTTCTAGCAGAGGAGGAGTAGGATGTGATGTAAGAATTTCAAATACAAATAAAATGAAGACATTTCAGTCATATTTGAAGAGCACTGACTTGGTTTGCAGCTTTAGGAAAGCAGTTGGACAGAGCGGAGATTGAAGTGTGTTATCTGTAAAGTAGGAATACCTTGTCCACTTTACTTGGGTGTGTTTCAGGCCAGGTAATGTGATGACAGGCAGCATTGTAGATCCTCTGACAACAGGAGAACCAGTGTTTGCTTTGACAGGCAAGGATGAGAAGTGTGGTAGAAATGCATAGTACTGTTAACTACACAGAAAGTACTGAAACAACTAACTGTAAAGTAACTGGGGAGAAAAATAGTTCAACATCGTGGATGAGTATCATGGGCACTGTGAATTAACAAATACTCCCCAATTTTAAGAATCCATGTGGTCTTTTTTTCTCATTCACAGGATACAGACTTAACACAATTATTCATTAATTAGAAACCTGTGCCTATTTAATAGGTAAATGGGGGTAGTTAATTGCTTGCTGGTTTGGTTGGTTTTTTTTCTTTTAAGGTACCATTCTAAACAGGTCATAATAGATTTCCGAATTCATTCTCACATTTGCCGACATCCTGAAGCTTCCTGAGCATTAATTTTTAAATAGCATGCAAGGATGGATGAAAAAAAGTGACTTATATCATGTGTTCTCAGTATTTACATACGGTTTTTTTGTTTGTATTCTTTTGAAGTAAATTGCAAGAATCTGAGAAGAAGAACATGGAACTGTTGACAGATATCGAAAGGCTGAAGAAGGAGACAGAAGAGCTTAGATCAGAAAAGGGTATGGCAACTGATATCCAAGTAAATAACGTGTTTCACATTGGTGGGTACATCTTACCAATTAAGTGTCACCTTGCAACTAAAATATGCCACCAACAGACTTTGGCATACAAAATGTGAGCACTACAATTGAATGTTAAGATATACCCACGGAAGTTGCATTTGAACTTCTAATACATACTTTTAATACATTTCACTTAAACCAGTAAGGTATTATTTGAGTTGGAACTGCATTATTTTTATTTGGCACGTGTATAGTGATTTATTTCCAGAAAACTGTTTGAAGTGTGGATATATCTGTAATTTTTTTTTTCCCTTTTGGTGATGGGTGAAGGTATTTAGACTTCAATGCTGATCATAATGTTCTTCATCTATGAATGTTTGGGCCTGTCCACGCAAAGAGTAAACAACTGCAGAGGCATTTATAGCATTCGTTTCTGGGATAACTTCATTGATTGACTTTGTAACCACGTAGTAAGCAGTGTGGTCATGTTTGCTTTGCTGTGGTATTAAGAGTATGTTCTGGGATTTCTAGAGCATCTGTCTAACAGTATTCCGCATTGTTGCTAGGAGAAGAGACTTATTGGTAATTCTGAAAGGAAAAAAAAATTCATTGAGAGATGATTAATGATTTGGCTCACTCTTTGCAGTTCCTGTAGTAGCTCGAATATTTGTATCTTATGACTCACATGGGAAGAAGTGATTTTTCAGGCCAAATGGAATTACTTAATTTTCTATAGGGAACTGTTTGAACTCCAGAGTTTCCTAAACCTGGCAACAGTTGCTACATAGGGATGTCAAATATTGTTCAGCCTTTGCACCCTGACAGCATGTCAGTCAACAGTGTATTGGAGTTGACATTCATCTCCTCTATGTATATAGACCTCCAAGTGCTGGTTGACTGGTAAAAATAATACAAACTTATACAGAACATTAAAAAATGGGTGGTGCTGATTAGCAAATAAGGCTTAGGGAAGCGGTATTTATTTGTCTCGATGCTTAGCACTGATATCAGGATTGTGCTTCTTCCAAGTGCTTGGAAAGGACCGCTTGATAGCATCTCCCCGGAGACCATAATGGTTTGCCATGTTTAGCTTTCATTTATAGATCCTTGAACTGTCTGAAATACTATGCATGGTTACTCGGCTTCCAAAATCTTTCTTTGCAGAAGGAAAGGAAAATCTTCCTTAATATTTTATCCTTATTTTTTCCAGTGTTTAAAACCTTACTGTTTTTGTGAAAATAGAGATAAAAATTTACTCTTATTAAAAAAAAAAAAAAAAAGAAAAAAAGAAAATGTACTGTTTGAGGAAAAGTTAGTTTTTATGCTTTTTTGCCAGAAGTAGATTAATAAGATTGTACTGCAACTATTCAAATATTTTTGGATTAATGTGTATTTCTATCAAATCTTTATTATCTTTGGACTTGGTTTTCTCTTATAAGAAGAAATATATCAAAGTTTGAGTCATGAACTGTGTGGAGGGTTCAAATGCAGTCAATATACAGTGGTAGAGTAACTTCCTGTGTGTGGAAATTGATTTCTGGGAAGGGATTACATAGATTAG
Organism: Psophia crepitans; assembly: GCA_013399095.1. Taxonomy (NCBI): domain Eukaryota; kingdom Metazoa; phylum Chordata; class Aves; order Gruiformes; family Psophiidae; genus Psophia; species Psophia crepitans. Next base: position 191,357 of record VWZZ01002725.1, read on the forward strand.
CACTTGGATCCTTTGCTGTTTATAAATGCGTTCCAGAAACTTAGGAGTATGGGGAAAAAGATTACTACAAATTATTCTGTAAAGGAGCAGGTAATTTGAGAATTGTTTTTAGTCTTCTACTGACGTTGCAGTGTATTTCTATTTTAAAGAGGAAAATGTTCTTTGGAACTTCTTTGTTCAGCATGGCTTATATTTAGAGCAGGCAGGGTGATATGGCCAGCAAGACACTGACATATTTTTAAAAGAAATAAGTGACTTTTGATAGCATTAGTCTTTTGAGATGCGCACAGTCCTGCAGGCTCTCATTATAAGAGGTATACATATATAAATATATTTATAGTGTTCAGGAAGCTAGAGTTTGTACACATCTGTGATTTTTAGACACTCAAAGAAAAGAAGAAAAAAACCCCAGATATATCCGTTGAAGCAAGTTAAAATAGCAGTAAAGATGTGCCAGCCTCTGCGGCTCCAGAGGGTGCAGCGTTCCTGCTCTGCTTGCTGCCTGAAAACCATGTAAATGGTGTAGTGTGCCGGACACGTTTGAAGCTTTACCCAGGATTGTATTGCTCCTGGACATTGAAAAGCGAGAGAATGCAGATAGGCACAGAGAAGAGGTCAGGGAACCCATATTGTCTGGAAATGCAGTGTATTCCTCAAAGAGCCTGTTCTGCACATTTTTGTGGAACCTCACTGTTCGCTGAAGCTGTCTGGTCACGGTAAGCTATCCAGCGTGTGACTAGAGCAGGTGTCCCCCCTGCTCTGTTAGCGTGTATGCCTGTATGGCAGGCAGCCTGTGCTGCAAATGGCGTGAAGCACATTAGAAGCCTGTGCCTTCTGCACAGCAGACACGTACATACAGTATGTTTTCCTGTTGAATTCACACCACACACATCCTAGCTTGGAGAAACAGATCAAATATGACAGCTGATTTAAAAAAAACATAGGTTGTTCAGGTGGATATGGAAACCCTGATTGAGCAAGGCAAAGGTCCTCCATGGAAAGGTCGTTTTTCTGTAGCTTAAAAACCTGCTGCTGTTTTCTAGGTGTAAAGCACCAAGACTCACAGAATTCTTTCTTGGCATTTTTGAATGCGCCTACCTCTGCTCTGGATCAATTTGAAGTAAGTGTACGGCTATTCTAAATCTCTGTTAAGTCAGTGGAACTACGGCTCTTCTGTGTGGGTTATATGCATATTTGCTGAGGGTTTGCTACTGTATTTTAATCATACTGCCTTATTTATATTTGTGGATAATAATATGTGAGAATTGTTTGTCATTTATTTACAGTGCTGGCTGTCTACTCTTGAACACTAGTAATCATAGTGAATTCTCTCTCAAATCTTGAATGCAGAAATTTTCCTGATTTTTGTAATGACCATAAAAAGCAGAGTTCAAATGGCCTAACTTTGTGTTCAGAAAGATGATAAGCAATGCAGATGCTGATTGGGTAAAAATGAGAGAAAATACGCAAATAATTCTTGAATGCATTGTGTGAAGTCATTGATACTGTATATTTATTAGGTTGTTTTCATTTCTGTTCATTTTACACAGCTCTCTAAAATCCAGATAATTACTATCCACCTCCTCTCCACAGATCCTATATACTTAAAAAAATAAATCTGTTTAATTCCTTTGTCACTTTTAAAAAAAAAGACCAGTTTAGGTAGAAAACATGGAAGACAAAAATCAAAATGATACATTTCATATCTTCTTTTTTAAATCAACAGTAAGCAATGCATCATTTTTCTTTTGAGGGAACAGCTGGGTTGAAATATTGTTTACACTGAATTCAGAGCGGACAAGGCACCACCTATACAGTTACATGTTGGTCTAAAATTTGCCTTTTTTTTNNNNCCCATGTTTTTTTTTTTGTTGTTTTTTTTTTTCCCCCTGGTGAATGTACGAGGTCATCACACTTAGCTATGGAAGAGCATGATTGCTGATGTTATTGATGTTCCAAAATTTACTTTCTTTTCCTTGTGTATTCATTAATTCATTGTTCGTTCTTGAAGTCCTCACAATTAATACCATTTTTTTTTAATTTCCTTTTTAATTATTTATAAGTTACTTTCAATATAAAAATCCTGTTGGAGTATAGGAATACTATTTTATTAAGGGAATGCTGCAAAAACATTGGATTTTATACAGGTAGTTAGTTAATTGTCTATGAACGGCAATTAATGAAAAGTAACTGAGGTAACTGTTACTGGCACTAGTTATTTACAGTTCTTTATTTTTGCACTTTCATTTATACTGAATGGTTTTCTTCATCCATCTCTTTCTCTCTTTTTTTTACTGCTGTTTTCATTAAAATAGGATTCCTTTTCCTCCTCTTCATCCTCATTGATTGATTTTATGGATGACGTAAGTCTTTGACTTTCAAACCAGTAAATCCCTCCGTAACAAAGACCAGTTAATTGATTTGGAATATTCAAACATTAATGCAGTCAACTTAAAAAAAAAATCTGCAAGTGCAGTTGAGAACTGAATCTTTCTATAATAGCATACTCACACCTATATATATATAGATAGGTGTTCAGTTTTAAAGTAAACATTTTTCTTCAGGTGTGGGTGAAGAATTCTTAATTGCAAACAGTTTCTCTGATGGAGAGAAGCTGCTTTTGGGCCTTATCTACTGATGTGCTCTGTGGAAAATGGTTCCAAAATCACTGGCAAGTTGATTTCATTTAGTTGTATTGCTTCATATTATTACTTTATCCTTAGCTGTCTCCAAAAGTTTTCTGCTCACTTCAGTGAAAACATTTTCTTGTGTACAGTTAATTTCTGTTTGCTTAAATAAAATATTGTCTCTCTTTTGGCCAGTATTGTAAGAAGTAATTTTAATTATAACAAAAGTCAACTTGCTACTTTGTATTGCCATTGGAGATGCTAGTTTTCTGTCAGGGCAGTGTTTAAATATTTACCCTAATTAACTGCATGCTAAGGGAATTGAGTTAAAGGCTGAAAATTGACTGCATTATATTTCTTCCAAACTCAAGAAGTAGGCACATAAAGGTAAATAATATTGAGCCTTTTAAAATCAAAGTATCTACTATGCATGCATGGTAGAGAACCATCCATTACAACTCTGTAGGTGTGTTGTGTGTGTACGTCTGTGTGTGCTTGTATATATGTGTATACCCATACACTTGTAGTTATGCATATGTATTTAAAATAGTGTAATCATGTTTGCATTAAAATATGACATAATTAATTTTATTCTAGAAATGTCTGCTGTGAAGTGTGTGACAGAGAGGGCATAGTATATGGGCCTGTTCTACTGATTGCATTTCCTTTCACAAACTCTGAAAGAATGCTTGTCTTCTAGATGCTTTATTTTCTGTAAATCAGGTATATACCGTAGACAAAATGTCAGGGTATATCGGGGGTACCATAGTAGAAGGTGTTTGTCTGCATTTTTGTATAGCATATAGTAAACCTTGCCTTGCTGGTATTGTTGGTATTTTCTTACGCAAAAGAAATTAGAGTACAATTCCCTGTCATGTTACATCTAGGATAAATGAATAATATTTCTATCCTTTTATCTGAATTAAAGAAGTGTTTTCTATGTTGCTTGAGTATTAGGAACACTAAGTTTGTATCGACAGGCTCTTTCATGGAAAGTTATCTTTAAAAATACCGAATACTCTGACCCAGAAGCTGTTAAAAGAGAAATGAAGTGCATAAGTGGCTGAGTTGCTGATAATGTTCTGTTTTTCAAGGGACAGGAAAGTTTTCCTCATTGCCATCTAGTTAGTTTTAAGGACATCAGTACTTTATTCTGTGTTTGTTGTTGGTTGTTTTGCCTTTTTTTTTAAAGAAGGCAGCATTTTTTTTCCACAAGCATTTTGACAAAATTGTTTTTTTTTAATCTATGCAAGTGAATTGATTTTCAGCTGTTGGCATACATCCTTTCAGACATTCTTCCTGATTGGTCCACCTAGGTCAGATCTTTTCAGATACGCATCTTCTAGTCTTTGGGAAAGCTCCAGGTATTAATGTGTATATTGTTGCATGTGACTGACTTAATACACCTAGAATCAAACTTCCCTTGTTACTTCTTCAAGCTGAGTCCAACAGGAGTGGGGTTTTTTCCTCGGTTGCCTTGGGCAAGAGTGTATTTCTGGACTGGACTGGCCAGGGGCCAGTGTCTCTAACACCAGGACAGATTTCTTTCTCATCTGGCAAAACTGCTAAAGAAGAGAGCTGACCCTTCAAAGATGGGAAGAATACCTTGCAGACAAATAAAAGGCTTGTTGTGTTGCCTGGCTTTATTAGAGAAATAAAGGTGATGTCCATGTTAGTAGGTGAAAGGTGGTATAATTAAGTTGTGCTTAAAGTCTGTTCTGCATCTTTCATTTATTGTATGACTACAGGATTCATTCATAGCGAGATTCATAATATATAGACTCTGAATCATCAGAAGGGTTATTTATGTTTTGGTGATTGAGTTGGTTAAATATCAATGCATTAGGCAGACGTAAATGAAAACAAGGGTATTAAAAAACCCTCCCCATGGGATATGACCTCCATTCCCTTTCCAGTGTCTTTTTTTGACAGTAGTTACCTTGAAGGGCAATGTTTTTTATAGCATTTGAAGAAGAATTAGTCTGTGCTCAGTCAAACCTGAGAAGTGTGTGAGTTCTTTTTGTTTAAAACCAAGATAAAATTAGAAGTGCTCTGGTCAGACTCGTGCAGTGCTACTATATTGCATGGGTTTCAGGAAAGTCTCTCCTGTAATCAAGAACCCAAAGTAAATATTACTAGTGGCCTGTATTGTTTCTCCAGCTTCTGGGCTTGGAATGACAAGACAGAGTGGAAGATGGTATGCAGTTGCATAGCACTGTTTGCAAGATCTCTGAACTCTGTTTAACGTGTAGATGTGTAAGCAACCCTGAGTTCGGCCCACTGATGACATTTGGAGTTTACTGGGGTGGCTATGTCTTGTTTGCCATCCAAATACCGTAAATGTTTATAGAACTCTGTGAATGACTGGAGTTAATTCTCATCGTTTCAGTGAAGAAACCGGTAGCTTTGCAATTTCTTCCGGAGAGAAGTAAAAATAGATGTCCCGCTGCCTCTGTAGCCTGCAGATGCTGAGCAAGAAAAGTAGTAGCTCGCTATTTAGACGAGTAGCAGTCACTCTTGCTTCCAGCCATCCATCCTCAAATCAGCTAGGAGATGCTTGGTCAGGTTGGCAGAGCTGGTGCCTCAATCCTCATAGCTGTGAAAGCCCATGTATTCAGAAACGATCTTGTATTTCCTGTGCACTTGGGAGGGTGCAAAGGGCACTGGGAATGGGTTTTGCTGTCCCTGGTTTCTGATGCTGATGAGGGGTGAGAAGTCACCCCCAGTGACACACGCTCATTTCTAAATTGTTGCCGCTGTTTCTCCTTGTGTTGCAGGCTGTCTCTCAGTAACGTTGTCCAGATGTTAAGTCTCCTGTGTTCACTAGAAGTGTCTGATAATGGAAGTGTTGGATTTTAGGGTTTTTGTCAGGTGGATCTTTGTGTATCTCACTGGCTACTAGAAACAATCAACTTGTTTTATTTAAAGATGAATTAGTGATTATTTAATAACAATAAAATGGAATCCTATTTTCCCTTGACAAACTTCTTTTCCCCACTTGCTAGAAAATATTATTTTCTCCCTGTTATCAAGAGATACGAATTACAAGTAGATTTCTTCACTCTCCTGCAATCTCTCCTCACATGCACTTCCCATGGGCTTTGGTTGGACTAAACAAATCTGAACTTTGTAAATAACTACAGAATAAATCATGTTCTGAATTCTCCTTATTAAACAGAATAAGCCATAGGGGGGTGTGGTGAGAGCCCTGACTCTGCCTATACATCCATACTTAAGTTTAGAATATTCTGATTCTTAAGGATATTTTAAATTGGACATACTGCACCTCCAAGGGTTTACTTTATTCCTCTTATTCAGAGATGCTAAAGGCAAATTATTAGTATAATGTAGTCTGCAGTTTCACTGCTGTAAAACTACAGACTTGAAAATAACAATTTATTTTTCTTTTTTTAATGTTTCTTTCCTCTTGTTGCCCCAGAATACCTTGCTTTCAAAATACTCGTAAAAATGAACATGTTTGTGTGTGTCTAAACACTACCTCTGGAGATCCAGAGTGACAAATTCTGAGCTGATGTATGTGTTACCTATTTGGTTTTGTAACATATTCTCCTCCTTTCTTTGTTAAAGCGCTCTCCTTCCTGTATTCCAGCTAACAAAGGCAGACGTGTAAGAGGCTGTCCTTCTCTATGTGGCCCTTTATTTTTTGCCTGTTGTGTACATGCCTTTGTTTAATGTATGGATTGTGTATTTACCTCACTGCATGTGTTGTGCTGCTGCTGCCGTTTGCCGCTGCTGCTGTGCTTTTTGTCGTTTTACAGCTGTGGGCTAAAAGCTTTCGGAGTATTTCATTTGGTAGTCCTGTGAGCAGAATGTCACAGTAACAGGAGAAGATGCTTTGGATACTTTCTCATTTCAATTGAAAATCCTTTGTGAAAGCTGATCAGGTAGACGCAGGTTGGGAAGATGAGCGAATGTCAATGAGGGCCTGTTTGTTTCCTTGCCCTTAGTTGAGGGTATGTGTTGAGTTATGGGAATTGCCTGTAGAAGGCAAAAGTATTGGCATTTGGGAGGTTTGTCGTAGCAAATGATAGAAAGTATCATAGTACAGAGATAAATAAATGGTAAGTGGGAACTTGAGTAAATTGGATCATGAAGGAGGACAGGAAAAGTTCATACAAGGAAAACAGGGTTGGATGTGTTGTAGTCTGTTAAACTGGAAATCCCTGTGGTGTTTCAGAAATCAAGGTAGATTTTTAAACATGGCGTTATCAAAGCTTTGTCAGACTGAATTGGTACCAAGTATGTTGTGTCCATTTTAAACTCATACTGTCACTTTTGTTTCTTTTATATGTATGTGATGGTCCTGTGTGGAGCCAGGAGTTGGACTCGATGATCCTTATGGGTCCCTTCCAACTCGGGATATTCTGTGATGATAGCAATAGGAAAGCATACAAAGCATTTATATTGAATATTCAATAAATAAGCTATAATGCCTAACAGCTTACCTGTGCAGTTCAAAGCACACCACTCAGTGTCTTAGCCAAGCTTACACTAACTGCTTGTTTTTGTCAGTTGTAGCTCCAATTCAGAAGTTCATCGCTCCTCAAGATGTTTATACTCTGGCCAGCTTTGGGTGACACCACATAGGCAACTAAGCACAGTGCTGTGGAAGACAAAAAGGCTATTGCAATGTGATAGGAAATACTGAAATATGCTTTCGATAATCCAGTGGATTAGTTTAAAACTAGTTTTACTGGTGTTAACGTGTAAGCTAGTGGCCATAGTTGAGTCAGGTTGCTTTTGTACTTACCTCTTCTCACTAAAACAGGGAGCCTGGAGACTACTGCAGCAATACAGCTTAAGGCTCTGTTTCTGCAGTGTAAGTGGTGGTTAAATTCCCTTCAGATTCTGTAATGGAAGATCAGGTTCTGTGTGTTTTGCAGGCTTCTAATGTTCATAAAGTAAAAATATATTCGTTACTGGTTCAGCAGTTGTCTTCAATCACAAAGGCTTTGTAGCACGTTCCAGAAGAGTTCCATCATTTTATAGTATGCTTGTACTAAATTTTTTAGGAGACACCATGAAAATTCTTTGGTATGCAGATACTACTTTGAAAAGGAAAGCCTTTGGAGTATCTGGAAACATTTATGAAATGGTAGATTAGATCTCTGAGTTTAACCAGCAGAAAAAAAGGAATGTCTGTTTCTTGCTATGAAAAATTCACCTTTAGTTGCTCATTGGGCTTATTTTTTAACAACACTTTTAAGAAAAAGGTAGAATTTTTCAAGGTAAACAGTCTTTGTGTGGTCTCCCAGTTATGATGTGTTTAGACTCGATTTTAAAAAAAAGTTGAAAATAACTGAAACAATGTTCTGTGTCTGGGGATTTACTACTTACAGGTATCAATGTTTCTAATTGTGGATAAGCTTCCAGTTATTATTTGTGTCTGATAAATCTGAGCACAAAATGTTTGCACTGCTAATTTTTGCCTCAATGCTTGAAACACATGATCTATGTGTAGAAAACAGGTGTTATCCCAGTTTGAGCATTTTCCATTTTCATTGCAGAAAGACTTGCAGGCATCTTAGTATGCCTAAGCTGATTAAGCTGATGAGCACTCTCCAACAGATTATATTTTTTTAAGGCTTTGGTAAAACTAGAAACCATCAAAATTAACTCACTACTATTTAATAAAAAAAAAAAAGAGAGAAAAAGAAAAAACTGCAACAGCACCTGTTCACTACCATAACGGAGTTTCTGGAGAACAAGACTGTATATGCATGTGTCAGGTTGGCTTGGCAATATATTTCATTCCTGAAAAGCAGTAAAGTTTGTGGGATTCTTGGAATGGTGTCAGTGGCAAATGGGATAGAAAACCCTGGAATGTTCAAATGCTTTCTGTAAACATTGCTGCATATTTTAGTTTGTGCAAGCTAGGCAAATCCTTAGCAATGGGGAACTGATGATAGCGTTGCGCCAGAAAAGCCAGGTGTGCAATGGAGCCTTCTGTAGGCCTCCAGGCTTTAGTTTTATTATTAGTAAAGAAAAGCATCCTCATCTCGCTTTAATTTTAAAAAAAATAATTAAAATTACATAGCAAACTTTGATGTGGAGGTGTCTTGTTTTCAAGGGAGAATCCTGCATTCTCTGATTTTTTTAGTTGCACTGACAAAAGATGACTTGTTATCCAAGATACCTGGTCGTACCTATATGCCTTGTTCAGTATAGTTTTGTGTTGGGCTTGATTTCGTTGTGTATCAAGGTCTAGGAAAATGGTCCCCTGAAGAAACTGTATTCCTGGTAAGGATGTTTTTGTAGTTTGGATAGGGCAGAAAACCCCCCTCAATTCTCTGTGAATGTAATGAATGCTAACCTAAGGAAATATGTTGTGTGCTCTGCCTTTTCTCCTCATTTTTTCCTAAATATGTTTGCAGTGATTTACATGGGCTATATGGGAATTCATTTCTAACAAATCTCTACTACCAGTAGGCAAAACCCAGTAGTGTTTAGAAAATAGTCATCCTTTAAAAATGCTGAAAGTCTCTTCAAGCGTTTATCAGGCCCCTGAACTAGCAGCTCTTATGCATGTGCTCACCTCTCAGCAGAAGCCTTGGCGTGTTCATATTCAATAATTTTCGTTGCGTTGTTTTACCTTGATTAGAAAGTTGCTTAAAACTGAACTTCTGTCCTCTCAGTTTTCTCTTAGGAATTCTACTGCTCCCATATCTTACTTTGGTAAGAGTCAAGAATTCTTTTTTAATGATGTCTTTGATTTATTTTTTTGGTTGTTTTTTTTTTTTTTTTCCCTCTTGAATTGTTCTCCTAGATTGACTCAGTTGAGAATTTCACGTTGTCTAATACTCCATCGCGGGATGAAGATAGCAAGTCTCACCTCCATTCAAGATCAAGGTCTCCTTCTACAGCTAGTGAGATTGAACCAATCGAGGTACTTCAGTGCTGACACATTTTTGTTGTTGGTTTTTCTTTTTTTATTTTATTTTTTTTGTAATTATTTTTTAGGACTAACAGTTTCACTCGTATAAAAGTTGCTATTGCAAATCATTTTGTTTAGAGTTAAGCTCACTCCTCTGCAGAGACTATTTAGGACCTTGTAAAATAGCCTTCTGCACTAGCGATGAGCTGTATTTTGGGGAATGTTGCATTTCCTTTCACATATGATTAATTGATTAGGGATGGGAACTGTGTTGAATCAATTATTAGGTACAGTGTCTCTTTATAACATATCCGCAATCATGAATAATTATGAAATGTTGGCACACAGGTAATGTTATCCTGTAGTTTGTAAGAGCACATTTTGGAGTCCTGCTGAATGTCTTGTCAATACAAAATCTAAGCAAGGTTCTGCAACTAACGTAATGTATCCCTTTCCCTGTTAAAAAAAGCTAACTGATTATTTTACATTACAAAAGATTCAACCAAACATTTAAGATAATACAAAGTTACTTTTGGCATTTAAGAGATGAATCTTGCACATTTTGCTGAGAAGTAAGATTTGCTTTTCTGAATCCTTTCCTGTGTTAATCAGTTTGGTTTCTTTGCTTGTATGTTTGGGGATGGGGTGGGTGGGATATTGTAGTCTGTTCACTTTACTCAAGCTACCTTAGACAGCTTTGTGTATTTGATGTCTTACCGATCCTTTGGGGCCTATGTTCAGGTTACAGATCATCCTCCCCGTTCAATTCACACGCCAACCATGAGGACAGCATATATTGGATCGGGACTCTCTGCACCAAAGGTATTCAGTCAAGCTTTCGCACTTTTTGTACAGTAAGGGGAAAAGTATCGCTTCTGGGCAACATCTTCAGGAGAACTATTTATCACAGTAATCTTACCAGAACTGCCTAGAAGGGTTGTTTATATGCAAGCTGGTTGCTTTCTAAAATTTAAAACCTCTCATTCTTACATTATGCAATGTGACAAGTTGTACTAGGATTCCACTGTAGCAGCACACAGGCGTTTGATTGTAGGAAAAACTGTAGTTTGCACATTAGAAAGCGATAAATGAACCAGAAGGTGAAGAAAGGAGAAGAGACTTCCTAGAAAGAGAGTGTTTTCCAGCATCTTTCTGATGAACCTGCCTCTGTCCTCTGCATATAACAAAAGTGGTGCCCCTGTGGGCTGGTCTTGGATTAGCATATCTGTGTGCTGATCAGGTGATTGTTTTTGAGAAAAGGCAAAGAGTAAACCTAAAATGAAACTATAGATTTGCATGTTTTGTAAGCAGTGTAGAGTGAGCACTACCGCCAGCACTGCAGCACTGGGCTGGGAGTAGGAATTTCAGTTTTCCTCTCTTCTGGCTTTTTACTTGCATAAACATCAACAGCTGATGTAAAATCAGTATTTATTTTGCCAACGGCAAATTAACCAGCCGGTGTGTGGTAATTCACAGTGAATTATGTATATTCAAGCAAATGAGGAATAAGATACAAGCTATTAAAGGAAAAAAATTCTCATAAAAGCTTCCGAAATGCCTCAATGGCTTAGGAAGCTTCTGTATATTTAAAAAATGACAGGTTTTCTGCAATTAATCAATGAAATAAATATTTCAAATAGAACTGTTTCTCTGATTGGACAAATTGAAAAAGAGCATAAGACTTCCTTTGTGTAAGGGAAAGCTAAAAAGTTTGAGCAGGCCGTGTTCTGGTGGCAACATATGAGTAGATCAATTCATAAAAATACTGTATGTGCACTTGGAATGATGTGAAATAGATTTTACTGTGCACATCATTTCATTTTTGCAAATATTTTTACTCCTTAAGTAATGATTTTCTGTGTAATTTATTAAGTTCCCTAAAAAGCCTTCTTATTTTATAATTGCATCTGTTTTTAAAGCTAAGTATTGTTTCCCTGCAAGTTTCAACACAAGACATCCATCTGTAGACAGGAAGCTTCGATTGTAGCAGTAAAGCTGTCATTAAATGTGGATGGAGTTTGAGCCCTTAGCTGTGATACCTTATGCTGTGAAAAACAGGAAGGTGAATGAGATTTTAATATACCTACCCATTAAAGTAGTCTGCAAAATTGTCTTATTTCAGATCGCAGACATTATCCAGAGCGTTTAGGCAGCCTTTGCGTTCACCCTGTGCTGTATCCTTTCTCCACCCACCAGTTGTTAGTTTGCTGGGAGTTTTATTAGAAAAGCAAAGGAGCTTCCTGCATTTTATATAAGCCTTTCATGAATCATACAGCCACATTACATAGTCATTTAGCTGTGGTATCATAGCACCAGCACTGCCATCCTTGAGGGCAGAGAGAGAATTAAAACACTTACTCATGTAGTCTGTGTTCCCAAGAACTAACAGGAAGAGAAGACCTTTCAAAATCAATTTCATCTATACTCTTGCTTTTAAATTGGGTGTTCTGAAATTGCCTGTGCCTCACATCATGAAACTGAACTTTCCAGTATAAAAATTAGAATTTTGAAAAAGTTTGATACTTTGCTTTAAACTAAGGCAACACTCCTTACAGAGGAATGTTGAATTTGTAGCTTAAAAAATACTGTGGTGGGTTGACCTTGGCTGGCCAGGTGCCCACCAAGCACATTCATACACATGTGCAGCTTCGAGTGGAATGGAATAATTTTGGCAATTCTCTTACCTGCAATAGAAGCAAACTCATATTGAGACACAAGGTCCAGTTTCCATGGTTTTGTTTACAGAGGATGGTTTAAATTATCAATGACAATTACCAATAAAGAATATTTTTCAGCCCAAATCTCATTTAGAAAACATTTCAGCAATGCCTTTTTAATGCACTTATGGACTCTGAAAAAATAACTGTTCTTCAGAAGTGTGAGAGGTATTAACATCCTTGTCTGCTTGTTTCACAGCCTAAAGCCCACCAGTTTGTAGTGAAATCATTTAATACACCAACAAAATGCAATCAGTGCACATCTCTGATGGTTGGTTTAATACGACAGGGCTGTACTTGTGAAGGTAAGCACTTGTGAAGGCAGGCAGTGTGAACCAAAGTTCTTACAGATGCAGATTGTGCAGTAAATGTTGTGGGGTGATAACGCAGGAATCTTCTGTTTGTATTTTGAATAACAGAATGCATTCTCACGCTTCTGTCTTTTAACAGTAGAAGCCAAACACTTTGAACATCTTACACCTAGTTAGTTATCTGGAGACATTCTCATTCCGGTTGGTGGTAGAAGAGCTTAGTTCAGTATACTGAAAACAGCAATAAGGGACCACAGTCCGTGGTCAGGTACACTGACAGCAGCTTTCCTTTCTAACTCGGCGTAAATCTAAGACAGCTTGGCCGTTCAGTACTGATATTGCTTCTTTCCAGGACTAATTTATTCTAGGTGTATGTATACTGAATGGCATTCATTAATTAGAGGAGCTTCCAGCTTTTCATTTACTAGTACAGTTGGGCCTGGAAGAAATGGCAGAGATTAACTCAGTATGAGCTTCTGATTAGGTGCTTTCTTACCTGGATGAAACCAAACCATGTATCTGTACACCTCTGAAAATGAGAAAACGAGAATTTAGAGCAGATGAAAGCATGAGCTGCTGCTGTGCACAGACTTACGTTTCTGTCTCACTGTAGTGAAGTTCCGTGACAACCATCCAGTTGCTGGTCATAAAAAGAGAGGATTCCTTTATAAATGTCATCGTCATTATCACGGCTTTTGCACTGCACAAGAAATAACCATCAAATCTTTTTGTTCTTCTCCTCTTCACAAGTATGTGGATTCTCTTGCCACGTGACCTGTGCAGACAAGGCTCCTGCAGTATGTCCAATCCCTCCTGAACAGACAAAGGGACCTTTGGGAATAGATCCCCAGAAAGGCATAGGAACAGCTTATGAAGGACATGTCCGAGTAAGTATCAGGTAGCTGCACTTGGGGCACTTTAGATTAAATTTGTGGTTTTCCAGAGATTAAATTTGTGGTTTTCCAGAGCTGGAGTTAAACTCTAACTGGGGCACTGGGGGGATGGATTCAGTTATACCTTAAGGTAACAGTTTGGAACAGGGCCTAAATTTTCACAAAGCAACTCTTAGCATTTTCAACAGTAATTCTCTCTGTCTCTGTTGGCCATTGTGCTTTGAATTGGTCTTGAATAGTCCATCTCTGCAGATCTGATCATCTTCCAAGGCCTGTGAGTGTTTGAGTCTTTCTGTTGATGCCAGGTGTGGCACGGGTCATAGGTGTGGATAACTTGTGTGTTAATACTAAAAAGACTTGACATAGTTTTGACCACATTCCGGTTGACCAACTAGACATGAGTTTCTTCCTCTGTTTTGGTTCATATAGCTTTGAATGAGTTTGTGAAATAGGAAGGAAGAATCTGTGGTTCTATGAATTTTTAAAATAATGTATTGTGGTATCTGCTGTGTTTGATGCTCTTACTGCACCTGTGCTATTGCTTATGTTGCTTAACGTTATCACTGAATAAAAGCTTGTCAGTCTAGATGTCAGAGAATTTATTTTTGTGCTGTTTGATGGTTGATTGCATACAAACTCAGAGAGTTGATCAGAATTTATTTTGTTAAAGGTACCAAAACCAGCTGGAGTAAAGAAAGGTTGGCAGAGAGCGCTGGCAGTGATCTGTGATTTTAAACTCTTCCTATATGATGTAGCAGAAGGAAAAACATCCCAGCCCAGCGTGATAGTGAGTCAGGTCATAGACATGAGGTAAGCTGTTTGGTGCTGAGTGGGAGCTTTTCAGAGCCACTGAGAGGTTTTTTCCTGCTTTTCCTTTTTGTGAAGTCAGTAAGCAAGCTCCAGAGCTTTTATGAAACACTGTAATCCATGTTGAGAGCCTCTAATTTTCTGGAAAAAGCAGTATTTGCAGTCAGCCTGAACTAGGCTTGTGTTCATATGTGGCAATTTAAACTTCCATTACTACGTCATGTGCCAAAATGCATCTGTTCAGCGGTGTAGCAGATCTGAGATGACTAAAGATGAAAAATACATTCTTTTGGGGCAGAATAGGATTTTGAAAGGACAGATAAAACTTTGTTATAGGATAAAACTAATAAAAATTTTGATTCAGAAGGGCCAAAGAGTTTGTTCCCACAGTCTTCGGTCATACTGAAATACTACCTACTTCACTGAAGGTTGAGAACATTTAACATACCAAGTAAAGCTCATCTCTGAATGAGGTTAATGTTTATCCAGGAAGTCTCAAACAACTGTAGCTTATAACTTCTAGTAAGTTTGAATTTTTTATGAGAGAGCTGGAAAGGTGTTCTCGGCCCAGGCTTATTTTTTTTCAAAAGGTTTTAAATTAAACAGACAAAACCCAGATACTCTGAGTGGTTTTATCTCCATCAGCATTTACCAGGAATTAATTATGCAGCATCGCATTTGTGAGTTTAGTCTGCAGATAAAGAGGAAAGGATCATTTTAAAAATTATATCTCAGTACTGTCTTCTTGTGTCCGTCACAAAACAAGGCTATTGGTACGTGTGGAAGTGTAAGTGAAAAACCAAGCATACAGATTTCACTCTTTAACTCTTTTCCAATTATGTTTGTGATGTCCATAAGGGATGAAGAATTCTCAGTGAGTTCTGTCTTGGCCTCAGATGTCATCCATGCAAATCGAAAAGATATTCCCTGTATCTTTAGGGTAAGTATTATGTCTCGAACCTAGTAACCCACAAGGACAGGGCTCCCAGTGTGATGTACGGCGTGCATTCACTGACAGCTTGCTAGTATTTTATTTCCTTTGCAAGTTCTGGCCGTGTGGTATCTATGGCAGCAGCAGCAATGCACAAAGATCTGTACATTTATCATTTTCTTGGTAAAAAAATAGCACTAGTACATTTAGAGCAAGCTCTCATCTTCCCTTTAGTGGGTTTTATTTTCTTAACCTTCACAATAAGACATACTTTTTTCAACCTCCTGTTAGTCATCTGGAATTCTTCTGTTCTTCATGACCTTCTACATTTTCATTTCCTGAAGCTGCATTCTGCTTCTCTATTTAATTTGTTGTGTTATTCGTAAAGCTTTTATTTTAAGTGTTTTCTTTGTAAGCATGCATTGAGTCTCTGAATACTCTCGTTCATCAGGTAGTCAGTATAGAAATGTAGTGCAAAATGCTCATCAAAATTTATGTCTGTTATCTACCATCAAGATTTTGCCATCATTGGCTTTTTCTAATATTATTTTTAATTGATAGTGTATTGAAGCTTTGACCTCAATGAAATACCTTTGGTGTCTTATTAATTCTCCTATCATTTCTTTACTATAGTGTTGTATTTCAGTCCTTGTTTCTCTGGCTTTCAGACTTCGTCACTCTGCATGCTGAGAGGAGATAAACCTACAAAAGAGGCTTTCATTTTTATCTGTACTGGCTGTGCCAAATACATTAAAAGGATCATAGATCATTCTTCTATAAAGACCATTCCTGTTGCATTAAATTATTAAAGAAAAAACTATTGGTCTTAAAAACCCCACAAAATACTCTGTAAGAAATGCTTTTCGTTATAAAATTGCTGTGAGAAACAGGTTACTACCTTATTTAGGGCAGACATTTCCAGATTATAGAATAAATACAAATGCACTTAGAATAAAGCCAAAGTTTTCTCTCTTCCTTGAGTTATTCACATCTAGAGGTTTTTCTGCTGTATGTTCTTGATTGAAATAGTCTTCTATTCACTAAGTCTAAATTTTTGCATTCTTAGTTCAGACAGCTAATTAGAAGGGCACTTACAAACATCTGATAAGCTTTTAAAAATTATCACTATGAAATTTTGTATTGCTTATGACTCAAAATATATATTTTAAAATTTTCCAGGTCACAGCTTCCCAGCTCTCTGCATCCAGTAATAAGTGTTCAATCCTGATTCTAGCAGACGGTGAGAATGAAAAAAGCAAGTGGGTAGGAGTGCTGAATGAATTGCATAGGATCTTGAAGAAGAATAAACTCAAAGACCGCTCAGTCTATGTTCCCAAAGAAGCTTATGACAGTACCTTACCCCTCATCAAAACAACACAATCGGCAGCAATCATAGGTATGAAATGAATAAGAAGAAAACTCTTAAGAAAAATGGGTATACTAAAAGCATGCTTTTTTAGCAGAAACGTGTTAAATGTTATCTACTGAATAGAGAGTAATACACAGTGGGTTTATTGCATATGGAAGTGTGTACAGGTGCACTTCACTGCCCAGTACTTTTGTTAGATCTTTAAGAATGCTCTTCCTATTCACACACATTCATAATTATGAATAATTTTGACTGATTTGGGCATTGCTCTTTTGTTATTCTGTAAACATAATTCCTTAAGTGGGCAAAACTAGCACTATAGAATAGATGTAAGTCACTGTACAAAATCTGCATATGGGACCAGAGAGAAAATGTAGAAGCAGGGAACGAATTTAGTAACTTTAAATGCTACAGCATAACATACATTAAACTTGGATTATTTAAATTATTTAAATGTGATATTACAGTTATTTCAAAGTTGGTAGTACACTTACATGCTCTGAATGGTTTGTTAAAAATGATGTTTCTTTGTGTTACTTCTACTAACAGGAGAAAAGACTTACTTTTTCAGAAATTTGAAAGACTGGGAGGATACCAGTGTTTTTTTGTTACAAGAATGTTGGCTTTGGGTTTGGCTTTATTTTTGTTTATTTCAAGATACTAAAAAACTATCTCTGTTCATCAGAATTATCACTATGGTTGAAGAAGTATTTCCAAAGAAAAATAACCTTTTTTTTTTTTTTTTTCCTTAATAAGATAGACCATGAAAGAATAGCTTTGGGGAACGAAGAAGGGTTATTTGTTGTGCATGTCACCAAAGACGGTAAGAGATTAGAAACTGTTGGTAATTTCCCTAATATTAAATAATCAGAAAGTGACTTTACAACCTTTTTTCTCTTTCAATATCCTCTGGTTTCATTTTTCTCACTTTACCACATGATGAGATGGACAGCCCCACGTGAGAGCTGATAATCCAGAAGCTGAAGTTTTGTTCCCTTGTTTGAAGCTAGCTCAATACTGAATTCAGACCAGGTTGCTCAGGGCTTTGTCCTCTCGGGTCTTGAAATTCCCCAAGAATGGAGGTTCCACAGTCCCTCTGGACTGCCTGTTGCAAAGTGTAACTCTTCTCACAATGAAACGTTTTCTTTGTATATCCAGTTGGAACCTCCCCCCATTTCAATTTGTGACCAGTGGTTCCTCTTCTCCTGCTGTGCACCTCAGTAAGGAGCCTGGCTCGATCTTTTCAGTAACCTCCTTCTTGGTATTGGAAATCAAAATTTACATTCAGTATTGTAAAGAGATGTAATAACAGATGCCCAAGATAATTCTACAAGCAACATGTTTAATTTTATGTGTTGGGTCTCTGAGGGTTTTCTCTGCAGCTATAATCCGTTTTTTGAAATGGATACGGAAATAATCGAGCAGTTGTTATTGCATTGGATCTGTTCCCCTTTTTCTGATGGAGAAAAGCCAAAGGTCTATCCAGCGTTGCCACATCTGATATTATTAAAATATAAGTTTTGATTCTGTACTTTTTAATATAGCAGGGAAGTAATAAAGAGGGAATTTCTTGAGTTTACTTCATAGTTTATCTTTACAAATACAGATGGTTTAATCAGTTCACACTTCCACATTATTTACTTGGGTTTGGGGGGGGTTTGTTTTGCTTTGTTTTTTTTAGAGATTATCCGTGTTGGTGACAATAAGAAGGTTCATCAGATTGAGCTTATCCCAAGTGAACAGCTCATTGCAGTAATCTCAGGACGAAACCGTCACGTGCGGCTTTTCCCTATGGCTGCCCTGGATGGAAGGGAGACTGAGTTTTATAAGCTGGCAGAGACAAAAGGCTGTCAGTCAATAGTTTCTGGACATGTGCGCCACGGAGCTCTTACATGCTTATGTGTAGCTATGAAAAGGCAGGTCCTCTGTTATGAACTAAATCAGAGTAAGACACGTCACAAAAAGATCAAGGAGATCCAAGTCCAGGGGAATGTCCAGTGGATGTCAATCTTCAGTGACCGTCTTTGTGTGGGCTACCAGTCAGGTTTCTTAAAATATCCCCTTCACGGAGAAGGAAGCCCATACAGTCTGCTCCATCCAGATGACCACACGCTATCATTTATCTCACAGCAGCCAACTGATGCCATCTGTGCAGTCGAAATCTCAAATAAAGAATACCTGCTGTGTTTTAGCAGCGTAGGGGTTTACGTTGACTGCCAGGGCCGAAGATCCAGACAACAAGAGTTGATGTGGCCCGCAGCTCCATCTTCTTGCTGTAAGTTGCCCTGTGTGTCAGTGTTGTTGCTGTTATACATTGAAGTGATCACTGCTTGTATTAATATCCACAGGAAGTGAAGTTCAAGGATAAATTACCTGACAGGTAAATGAATGCTCTCAGCTTCTTGTCAGCATGTTTAATCTAGTTAGAGGATTTAATCCTGGTCACACGCTAATTTTAACAACACTGTCACTGACCTACACTGCTGTAGCACAAAGAGGAGTTTCTAATTCTAATGTTAAATTTCTGAACATATGGCCTGATCTTTAAGCCTGCCGAAAGGCTCAGGTCTTACAGAGGCTAATGGGATTTTTAGGCATTCGCTACCACTGTTGTTGTTTAGAGTCTGAAAATTATATTGTACTTTGGCT
This sequence comes from Psophia crepitans, assembly GCA_013399095.1. Taxonomy (NCBI): domain Eukaryota; kingdom Metazoa; phylum Chordata; class Aves; order Gruiformes; family Psophiidae; genus Psophia; species Psophia crepitans. The sequence continues at coordinate 210,556 of VWZZ01002725.1, forward strand.
CAGCATTGTGATTCAAGCTTTCGTGATGTTCAGAGCCATCAGGATCTGGCAGCTTGACTTGCTTTTCTCCAGTGGTTTTTTCTTTTCTTTCCTTACTCTTAGAAACAGTTTGGGTTGGAAGGGACCTCAAAGATCATCTAGTTCCAACCCCCCTGCCATGAGCAAGGACACCCTCCACTAGACCAGGTTGCCCAAAGCCCCATCCAACCTGGTCTTGAACACTGCCAGGGATGAGGCCTCCACAGCTTCTCTAGGCAACCTGTTCCAGTGCCTCACCACCCTCACAGGGAAGAATTTCTTCCTCAAACCTAACCTAAATCTCTGCTTTTTTAGTTCAAACCCATTCCCCCTTGTCCTATCACTCCTTGCCCTTGTAAACAGTCCCTCTCCAGCTTTTCCATAGGCCCCTTTTAGGCACTGTAGGCTGCAATTAGGTCTCCCTGAAGCCTTCTCTTCTCCAGGCTGAACAACCCCAACTGTCTCAGGCTGAGAGAAGTTCTCTCTTCCTCTGCAGTTTTGTTGTCACTCTTCTCATTCATTCATCTCCTCTCTTTGCTTTTTTTAAACTGTCAGGTTTTTCCCCCTCTGCCTCCCTCTTCCCTTCCAAAATACAATGTAGGGCAGGCAGTATAGAAAGTATATTTGATAACCTTAAGGGGAAAATACTGTAATTTTTCAAGATTTCAGTTTCCAGCAAGAACTGTGTTAAACATTTATTGCACGTTTTTTCCAAAGCTGAGACTTTATCTTTGTGACAGTTGCAGGAAAAAAAACCACAAAACCACCCTGCAATGCCTATCTTCTTTTTAATGTCTTGCTGAATGCAGATAAAGATTAGCTGAATTCGTCCTCAGCGGATCTGTGAATGAGCCCAGTCTCATGTTGATTTTTAAAATAGTCTGCTTCTTACCTCACTGTGACAGCAGTACAGTCACAATGCAGAGGAGAGGAATGTTTCACCTTGTTTGAGTGAAGCCCCTTCTGAATGTGGAAGGAGCAACTTTACAGGCTGTGTGTCACTTCTGGTTTTCAAGCAAGTGAGTGATTATTATAGTAAATTCAGAGAATGAATGAATCAAAATAAAAGTTTTTGTGATAGGTCAAAAACCAGATATTCTCACATGTCATTCATCTATACTGGTCATTGGTACCTGTGATATTTTTTTGATTGCCTTAAATTAAGTGATTTGATGTTAATTCAGAATGGAGATCTATTTTACAGCAAAACTTGTTACATTTAAACACAAACTGGATGCTCTTGATAGTGTTGGCAGACCACGGCAGTCTTGTTGCTGACATGGAAATACTGAATTCTCCTTTAGAGGTGGTCCCAGTGGAACAAATTTCATCCTGAGTAAATGCACCAGATGAGTCGCACGGGAGTTCTCTTTACAATCTAGAAAATAAGAAAAGAGAATTAAAGCTAGAAGGAAACATGAAGATTTTTATGACTCTGTCATGGTGCTTAGCTCCAACTGGTGATCATTTAGTACAGAGTCCAAAGACTAAGAGCTCAGTTCATTCAAATGACAGTTATTAAATAACAACAATATATTTTCCTACCGCATCGTTTACAAATACGAAAAGCTCTTAAAAATAGGGCTTTTATAAGAAAAAACTTTGAACCACACCAGTGTTCGGCAGAACAAACTGTAATCCCTTGCAGTTCAAGAAAGAGTTTGGTTCTGCAAAGTTAAAAGAAGAGTCAGGGAGGTTATAGGGTATTTTGGTGGTGGTTTGCCTTCAGAATAAACGTGGTCATTTTGGAGTTAAAACACATTTTGCAAATATTGTTGTTGTATTGTGGGGTGGGTTATTTTTTTGTAATAAATATGATGAAACATAAGAAATTGTATATTTTGAGCCCTGTCTGAAAGCACATGACACTATACTAATCCTTCCCTCGCAGGTTACAATGCACCATACCTCTCTGTGTACAGTGAAAATGCAATTGATGTCTTCGACGTGAACTCCATGGAGTGGATTCAGACTATTCCTCTCAAAAAGGTAGCTTGCTCTTTCAATATCAGTGAAAGAATATGTCTAGAGTAAGGATTGCTTTGCTACAGTCATACAGAGTTTTGTGAGCACATTAGAAGCCATCATTAAATCTGCTTGTTTAAACGTAATTGAACCAAAAGAAGAGCTACTGCAAATAAACCAGTGTTTTTGTTCAAAATAAAATATACAAAATGTGTTTTGCTGTGGTTGCACTGGTTGAGATGAGTGGTCAATCTGAAGCATGACAGTATGTTAGACTTACTGATGCTATTGTAGAGGGCAGTTTCTTGGTATTAATTGCATACGGCTTCATTGGGACTGATTGCGTCTGTGTTATGGCCAGAAGATGGTGGATGTTAAGATAATTAAACAGGCCTTCAAAGCTCTAGAATGTTGTAGACAGAGTTAGAACATTTTGGTTCAACCTGGTACAAATATTAAAACCAGGATGGATGTCAAGTTTGGATCACTTACCAAAAGAAAGTTTTGGAAAACTGATACTTCCTTGCTATTTACAAGTTGTTTACTCAGTTGTATTTGAAACAAAAAAGTGTTTCTTTTTCCCATAGTTTAGACTGACTTCAACTTTGTATTAGTGTCAACATAATTCCCTTAACTGGCATTCCAGTAACATAGAACTAAAAGAAATTGTCCTTGTGGTCTTGTGGTATTCAGTCTCTCTGCATATCAATTTCCCACTTGTCAGATGCAGACAGGGAAATTATGGCAATGCTGTAAGGATGAACAATGCAAAGATCAAGGAGCTCAGCTCTTAACCGTCGTAAGCAGAGAAGAAGAATCTGGCCTTTTAGAGGAAATTTCCTCTACTCTTTCTGATGTCCAAACTTTGAGTTACGAAGCAGTGGGAGCATTTTTTTCCTACACAGCAGAATGTGATTTAGTACTTTGATTAATATTTGGCTTGACTGCATGTTTAATGAATGAGGCTCCATTCGATAAACAAGATTTGCTACATCTAGGAGACTCAAAAATGGCACTTTATTATGAAGCTTGTTTCTTGCACAATTTGCAGACTCAGAGGGTGGAATGCTTCCTTCATTTTGAAGTTGGAAATCACAAATACCAGTAGGTTTTAGCAATCTGTATGATCTCTTATCAAGTTGCAAAGCATAATTGTGACATGATGCTAACGCAGAGTAAAAGCACTGCTTATTACTTTGTGCATTTAATAGACAAAATGGAATTGATGTATGAATTAGACTTCTAACAGAATATTTAAATGCTGGGAGGAATGGTGTTAAGCTTGTGTCTTTAAGTGGAGTTTCAGGCAACTTCCTCTGTACTCGTTCTCCAAACAGCAGTTTAAAATCTAGAATTTTTAACTCTGCTTTGAGGCTTTAATGATGCATGATTGTTGTGCTTGAGAGCAGGCATGTGTTACTGGAGATGGGAGACATTGCACCCTTCAGCCTGCAGTTCTATGGAGCGGACTTTGCTTTGGCCAATTATGCTGTTCTGCTCCCTGGTCAGCTTTATAACAGTGCTCCTTTTACAGGCTTTATAAGGCACCTTGGAGCTTTCAGAAGAAGATGCACTATATAAATGTGAGTTATTACAAGGACCGATTTTCTTCGTTTCAGGTACGACCCTTGAATACAGAAGGATCACTAAACCTTTTGGGCCTGGAGACAGTTAGATTAATATATTTCAAAAACAAAATGGCAGGTAAGTAAAGAGAAACCAATTTTCATCATGCAAATTTTTGTTTAGAAAGAACATTTTTCTTTGGTCTGGATCTGTGTGTTGTAGAAAGTGATCTCTCAAACATATGTATCTTCTTAATTTGGGAGAAAGCCAAAGCTTATAGATTCCACAGTGATTGCAGTGATGTCTGCTAGGCAGCTAGTGTGAACTTTTTTTTTGCTTTTCAATATTCAATGATGACTTAAATGAAGACTGGAAATAAAAAAAATAGGAGGACTAGACGCTCCCTCCAAATCTGGAATCACTTGCCAGAACACTGTCTAAAAATTCTTGCACAAAAAGGCTTTATTAGGAATCTTGGGAGTACTAAATTAAAATTAATATTATACTTAACCTATACAAACCTTTCTGAAGGATCAGAAGCTAATATAAATTATGTATTCATAACTTGTTATTAGGCGCACATATGATAATGTGCCAAATTTTTAGCTTCAGAATTCTATTTTTGTTATGAGTCTTTGACTTTTTTTTTTTTTAAACCAATTTCGTAAGCATACTGCTGAGTAATTTCCCTAAGCTTTTGTTTAACCTCCTAGGTGGTGAGGGGATGCGCTTTGCTTTCACAATAAAAAGCTGGAATTTTTTTAACAGCTATTCTGAAAATAGTGGAAATTAATGCTCTAGAAACATATACTGCTCTTGGTGGTGTTTCAGTGTTTATTTAAATTGCTAGCAAATTAGTACAAAAGGAATGACAGTGGTAGAGAGGAACAATATGGTGGACATGTATAAACAATTTTCAAGTCTAATAAAGATTGAACATTAAAGTAGAAGAGTAGAAGTGAGTAAGGCTGATGCTTTGCTCCTGTACACTTCTCATTGCCTTTCAGAAAAGATTGCCAAGGGGTAAAGAATCTTCCGGGTGTATGTCAGGTTTTTTTTCCTGAAGCTACTTACCTAGTAAATCCCACACTTCAGGAAATTCCTAGTTGATCTTAAGGAAAGAAGACATTTCAGTTCCATACAAAAACTGTTTTGACAATGAGCAGTAGGTGTTGGGTATGTTCAGGCTTATTAGGTTTAAGTTTAGTCTCCATATATAGATAAAACAAGACACAGCAGTTGCAGGGTTCATTCAAAGTAATACACCTGCTACACATTTCATGTCTTCATTAAAGATGCCTCAGCCAGACCTACACATGTGGAAAAACATCTTCCCTTTTCGCATAGCTGCACCAAAATACATCAGTGTCCAAACTTCTCAAAAGTAGTCTTTTTGGAGCAGAGAACAAATGAAGAAGAATCTTGCATTCAGTTCCCAGACAATTGGCAGAACCAGACTGTTCTAGTGATTTTCAGTGAGAACTGCCAAAGAAAGTTTGAGATAGAGGACCGAGATCCTTTCCTGCCCAACCTAAATGTTTTGTTTGAAAGAATTACTCGGTGGTATTTTGAGAACATAGTCATGGCAGCTTGTGTGTGAAGAAGGGTTAAGTCTGTTGTGACCAAGAAAACCCATAAATCAAGGAGTATTTTTTCGGGTTTGATGTGAAAAGGGTGGTGCCCAACATTAGCAAGAGCAGAGGGAGAAAATGTCATTGAATTCAAGTTCCATGAATACCTTATGAAGTGTCCCACTGGATCATCATATTTATATTGATTTCAGAGGGTGATGAACTGGTAGTTCCTGAGACATCAGATAACAGCCGGAAGCAAATGGTTCGAAACATCAACAACAAGCGCCGCTATTCCTTCAGAGTACCAGAGGAGGAGAGGATGCAGCAGAGGAGGTCGGTATTCAACATGTACTTGTCTTCTGTACATGCCTGTAGGCCCTGAAGGACAGTGACTGATGCCAATGTAGTACTTCATTTGTTGCTTTCTGGAACGCCCATTCAGATGTTTCTGTCTCTTCACTACCGCCTTAATCTTCAACGTTTAATTAGTGTTAATGCCAGTTTGGATATGGATATGCATTGGATACACAAGTATTCGTTAGTTCAAATGAATTATGTGAAACAGCTGTAATTCTGAATGCATGTCTCCACATACTGTATATAGGTACATAGGTGTGCACATTTACTGTATATATAAAGATCCATAATAAACACTTTGCAAAAGGAGATTACGTTGCTAACTATGCGTATGGATTAATTACTTTCAGACTCTGGTTCTGCTTTTCTTTCTGAAGGCAATCCTACTCTCAGCAGTATTCCAAGGCATCTGCTTTTTTGGTTTTTAGATTTAACTACATAACCATTCTATAAATCTCAGAAAACTCACCTCTTCAGAGGACATAGGACTTCAGGATGTGTTTCTAATAGAAGTCTTTAACAGGTCACAAATACTTTCCTAAATGGCAATAAAACCAGGTCTGCACTACTCCCAATGTTCATAGAGGATGTTACTGACCACTTACTGTCACTCACTAAAGATGACCTGCTACTGTGCTAAGCTACACTCCAAGAACTGAGTATTTCAGTTTTCTTACTTCCAACGTCTTCCACCGATGGCTGGCTCCCAGCTTTCTTTTCTTTTTGGCTCTAAGGAAAGTAACAGCTGTGTACAGTGGAGATAAAATTCCTGTTCTTGTCCTTGCCTTTACTGAGCTGGTCGCAGTTTGGTCTTTTAAAAATTTATTTATTCTGAGTTCTGAAATGCATCCTTGCCATTTTGAAGAGCTTTTAATTCTGACTACAGACTGAGAAAGGTACTGCAGTATTATTTTAATTCTATTTTCATATTTTATATCTCATTTTCATCTCCACTTCGTAATACATCACAAATGAGTTCTGCTTTTATTCATCTTACAGAGCGTTTTATCAGCTCATAGTGATTGTATATTCTTTGAATGTTGGTAACTACTGGGTGTGGGCTGTTTGCCTGCAAACAGCATTCTTTTGTTCTGGCCCCTTGCCTTGTCTTCAAGCTGGAAGCTTGTCCATGCTAGTGCTGATAGCAAGGGTTTATTGCTGTTAGCATGGTTAAATAGTTAATTTCCATTTTAAAGTAGCAAATAATCGAAGTTGTACATGTTTTATAAATTTCCATCCTCACCTTGAAGGAAATATCTCAACAAAAGCATTTTCTCTTCCAGGGAGATGCTACGTGATCCAGAAATGAGAAATAAATTAATTTCTAACCCAACTAATTTTAACCACATAGCACATATGGGTCCAGGAGATGGCATACAGATTCTCAAAGACCTTCCAATGGTAAGTACAGAAGTACATGTGAGAGTGAGTGACTGCAATTGAGGCTGCAAATAAGTGAGAGAAAGACAAGTACAATTTTAAAAGTATATTCAGAGTGTTGATGTATTTCATATGAGGAGCAGTGTAACTAGGGAAATGGAGCTGAATGTACTCTGTTGTATGCGACAAAATTTAAACAAAGAGGATGACACCTAAGCATCGGGGCTAAGAGGAGGAGTGGCTGCTGCCTCCTGGGTTTTGAGGAAAGTTGGCCTCTCAGTGTTGATGACAATTTTTATGACCCCTGTGCAGGGACAAAATTAAGAGGATTTGGGCTTGTGTTCCATGTGGGAATGGAAAGAGAAATTTCTTTTCTCTGTGAACTGTATTACTGTAGGTTCAAGTCCTTTCTTCTTTCCCATATTTAGCTCGTTTAGCCTTTCTCTTTGCAGCCTCTTTTCCCCAGACAGTGGAACTGTAGCAGTTCAGCAGTGTAACCAGATAAGATGCTATTTTTCATTTTCTCTCCAAATTAACTAGTCTCAGTGAAACAGAACTTCTTCCATAAAAACTAACCTTTAAAGTTGAAAAATGGAGAAAGAAAACATGTAATAGTGGGCACACACGTTTGTTTCCCCAAAACCTTATGTAGGAAATACTCACCTGGAATTTACTGAAATTTTTGATGAGCTGAAGACCAATTAATATTTTGTTCATAGGAGAGTATCGTACTGCTTGCTTCAAGCTACCTTGAGCATCTTAGAATCACAGAGTTGTTTAGTTTGGAAAGGACCTTTTAAGATCATCGAGTCCAACTGTTAACCCAGCACTGCCAAGTCCGCCACTGATCCATGTCCCTAAGCACCACATCTACACACCTTTTACACACCTCCAGGGATGGTGACTCAGCCACTCCCCTGGGCAGCCTGTTCCAATGATCAACAACCTGTTCGGTAAAGATATATCCAATCTAAACCTCCCCTGGCACAACTTGAGGCCATTTCCTCTTGTCCTATCGATTGTTACTTGGGAGAAGAGACCAACACCCACCTGGCTACAACCTCCTCTCAGGTAGCTGTAGTCTTTTTTGTGTGTTCTGTATGGTTCTCTAAACTTGTCCACAGTGACACAGATGTGAGTCAGAAGATGAAAATTAGCACTATAAGGAAGATCAGCTGATATGATATCAAACAGATTATAAGCACCACCATAAAACATAGACATTAGTACAGAAGTGCTGTCTAAAATGATCATCATTATTAGTTGGAGTTTGTGCAGAATGCAGGAAGTAGATGCTGAAACTGGGATTTTCAGATGCTGGAAAGCCCAAGGGAAATAGCAATAAGACTGGAAAATAAATGTAGTTGCACTAGTTGAGAAGCTTGTGAGCATAACCTCTGGTCTCCAGATACTGATTGTACCTCACTTTTGCAGCAAATGGTAGTTTTACGTTACACTTCACCATAAAGTCTGCACATTGTATATGAGCCCTTCTGGCACTGTGTTTTGCTTAGATGAGAATATGTAAGGAAAGGAAAGGATTTACTAGAGACACTCAGAAGCCTCTCAGTAACAACTATATTCAGTGCAATTAAGGAACAAACAACATTGGGTGTCTGTTTATAAATTATTAAATATAAATAATGAAGAAGCTGGTTCTAGAAAATACATGACAAATCCAATGGAAGTTGGCGCGTAGTGTTTATCTTACCTGGATGTGAGTATAGATGTCTGATGTTAATGATGATTTCCTTCAGGATGTAGATCAGAACTTTTTTTCACTTTTCAATTTCTGGTGTGTTCTTTAAAATAGTTCTGGTTCTTCTCAAGCAGAGAAAATAAAGGTAGGGCAAAAGACATCGCATTTCACACCATCAGTAGTTGAAAGTTCATGGGAATCAAAAGCTGCAAGGACTCTTAATCAAGCCCCAGATCTGGCAACTGTAAAATGAGGAATGATTGTATCTATAGAAGGGGATTTTCTAGACTTGAAGGGATTAATATTTCTTCAGCTATGTCATCTTAAATGGCTTTTAGCTGTAAATTCATTCTAATTACGCAAGCATTGTATTAGCTCAAAGGTCATATTTAAAGTTAGGACTGGTACTTTGCTTCTTACCAATCAATATGAAGTTTTGAAAGAAATTAGAGTCACTTTCCACACTTAAATGTGATGAGAAGACATTAGAAAATGTGTACAATATAGAATTGATCTCTGCACTTGTTCCACTGCTGCAGCTTCTTTCTAAAGTTACTATTAAAAAAACTCCGTTTTGCAAGTAGGTATCAATCTTAATGCTGGGAGATGTCACTGCAGGTAAAGCAAATCCGACAGGTATTTTTCAAGCAGCTCCTTGCAATATCATATTGTATTTGTATCCCTAACTTAACGGATACAGAACTGCGTCAGTCATGGGACTTGAAAGTGTGTGAATTTGAAAGTGTAACTTTATATTAGGAAATAAATGTTCTGTCAAGAGCTGCTTCGGTCCAGGAAACTTTTTCTTTTCCAGCAGCTTCCTGTAAGGTATTTGGCTAGACTAAGCTTTCATTTAGTCTGTTCCAAACTACCTGCTTTGTTTCTCAGGCACAAAAATAGAAGAAAAGGACTTATGCCTGCATATGATGTTATGTATCGAGTCTAATGTCTTATTTGAAAGATAAATTTAGAATTAAAAGAGAGGATGGAAATAGAAAGAACATTCCCTGGAGAATCAGTACACAAGGTAAAGAATACTCATCCAACCCTGTGTACAGTTTATCTGTGTGACAGTTTCTTTACAAAACCTGGAATTATTTCACTGGATTCATACCTAGTTCCAAAAACATTAACAGATTTTTAATTTTTTTTTTTGGTGCTTCTTAGCATGTGTGATGATTTTGCGGCTGCACCATCTTCATATTTCTAAGTAGATTAGTATGTTTCAGAAGTAGTAGTATGTATCTTTAAAGAACTATGGGAGAGACTGCAGCATTTTATTTTGTGGGGTGCCTGTTTATGAAAGCAGATCACATACATTTTTGCGTTTGAAGAGGGCTACCACTAGGGGGAACAACTAGTGCAAGGCGAATAGCTTTCTCTAATTTGCTTCATCCAACTATTTTAGGTGACATAGCTTCTTTTTTGAGATACAGGAATTCAGAAAGTGTATGGAAAAAATGGAGTGGACCTTTTTATTTGCAGTTTCTTCCGACTTACTTGAGCATTTTCAAATTTGTCTGCTTCTACTGATACAAATTTGTTCGTCAAGCACGACTTCACTGAAGTCAGTATAGTGCTATGTAGGCAGAAGGGTCCTTAGTAATAAATAGCTTTTAATAGAGCACAAATACTTTAATCTCTGTGTTGGATGAGCTTGTCACAAACTAAAGAGCCCGCTCAGTCTAGCTTTTATCTAGCATCCATGGATGAACTTTACAAAGCAAGTGACAATTTTTACATGTATGTGTGTATGTATTTATGAATATATACATCTTCACTTTATATACACATTGTGAATCCAATCCAAAACTATCTCTGCAGTCCCACTAACCTGCCTCTGCTGCCTTTTTCAGGGGAAATGCCAAAAACTGAACGGAGCGCAGAACTAGAACGGGTAGCGATGGCCCTTGCCTGGCAGGGCTGCGATATGTCGGTGGCAGGAGGGGACATAGGCTCGTGGTGCCTTAGCCCATGGCATAACTGGCTGGCAGGTGCAGAGCCAACGGGAGCTTGCTGCTCTCTGCCCACTATTGTTCTTAAAAATGTCTTTTAAAAGACCAACTTCAGAGAATGTAATTTGTATTGTAAATGTGCAAAATGAAAATTGGATAAATAGAATGTTTGAAACTCTTTCAGGCTATTTGATACGTTATATCAGATGCCAACATATGTGCAACGTATCTGTCTGCATCTGATTGCCCTTGTTCATGCAGCCACACAAGGAGGAAAGGTGCTTCCTCTGTGTGCCGTATGCAGTAGGCCCGTGACATGAACACCGAGAAACATTTATGGCAAATTCATGAACACCCTTGACTTCAGTGTAGCCATGTGTTTGGGCAGAAGTGAACATGCCCAAGGCTCAGAGTGAAATCAGATTTAGGAGACAAAATACTAGAGGTTATCAAGCAATTATGAGTTTCCATCCTTCCTTTTCTTCGTGGTGAGCAGTTATTCAGGGGTCTGGCTTTGACAAGCAAGTTTGTGGGCTACAACACAACAGAAAACAGAAGTTGTTGTTTGCTGTTAACAGAGCTGTAATGGCTACGTATTTGTATATGATTGGTGTGGATACTAGATCTGGGTCATTGTCTTGTTTTGTACAATTTAGAATCGTTCCTGTTAGTATATCCCCAAACTTATTTATTTACATGTTTTTCTTCCCTAGCAGCCTGTCACCAATTAACTGGCCGTACAGTCTGGCCTCCCTTCTGCCCTCTTGTCCCTTGAAGCCACTTTATCGTGGATGCTCCTTTGTAGTGAAGATCTGAAATCTGGAACTGCACTTACTGCAGCACAGACCACCTCTGTGTACATCAGATGTACAGGATTGATTTTGCTTTCATATTCTGCATGCCTAAGTATTTTACATACAAAAGCTAGTCTTGACTGCCATTATATTTGAACATTATGCTTCAGTTTGACCTCATTATACATGAGCCATTATACTTTCATTCTAGATGATGTGTGAAGCTTTGCTTGTTTCAAATAAGAAACTTTTGGAGTAGATGAATACTTATCTATATTTGGTATTCTTTAAAGAAAGTGGGAGCCCCATGCATGCATCTAATGGTGGAGTCCATGGACAAAGTTCCATGGAGGATCGTTTTAAAAATGTTGCCATGTCGTGGCTTTCTCACATCCATGAATGCTGGCTAAATATTTTCATGGTCTGCAGTTGGCCTACCCTCTGCTTTTTAGCTTGTGATTTTAGACACTCCCTTTTCTCCCTTATTGGCTTTTAGGAACATAGCTGGCTTTGCTGCCAGTTCTCTGTTGTGAGCAGGTAACTCAGCAAAGTCTGCTTTCCTGGACCATTCTTGGAATGGTGGCTTCTTGTACTGATACTTAGATGCTGCTAAACTTATTAATAACAATTTAATATGTCCTATATGCCATAATGTGATAATTGATGTTTCGGTTAACATGCAAAGCCTCATAATAACTGTGTGGGTTTTTAAAAAAACAAAAAAGTTGGATTTTACCAGCTGCAGTGAAGAGAACAGTAACTATAATGTTTGATAATATGTATTGGGATGTGACTTAATGTTCTTCCAGACTTTAATACGTTCCACATACAAAAAGTAGTGCCTTAGGTTTAGCAGAGGGGTAAGCTGTATTTTTACCATATTTTATTTTTTTAAGCCCTAACATTTCTAATGTTACTCAGATCTGTTTGTTTTAATGTGATGACATCAGTTGGACAGGGAGAGGAGAAAATTAGAAGTTAGAAATTAGAGAAGGTGTTCTGATTTTCTGGTGGCCATTGGGCAAACCATCCCCTGGCAGGCTGACCTGCTGAATATGTACAGGTGGCACAGGGAGGGAGACCGAGCCTTGAATTGCTCTTCCATTAGATCTGGATTTAGACGACTTTCATTTACACGAACACTTAGGTCAGCACACTCTGTGGAGATTAATTAGAAATTGTTTCGTTTAACATGCGGGATTATTTCTCCCCCTCTTTCTTTACGTCACACTTTGGGAGCACATTGCTCAGCTGACCTGTGAAAAACATTTGAGTTTCCCAATACCTTATCTGGTAAGGGCCTAGTCTTCTGCAGCGCAGAGACAGCGGTGCAAAGTCTGTTCATCGCGAAAGCGCTGTAAGGCTTCAGTGGGTGTGCAGAGGGACGTAGGCCTTGTGTCGTCTGTCTACAGCAGAGTAAACTGTCCCGGTTGTCTGACACTAACCAGTTCACCTTCCCACCCGACTTGTGTCCCTATCCTGTCAAAACACTGTTCCCTCCTGTTAGAAATACTCTGTGTTTGTTGTACGGGTGATACTTAATTTTAATGGAATCGCTAAAATGCATGAATAACAGAAGGAAATCTCTTACGGTCTTTAACTGTTGTGTATTCTCATCTTTTCTCCTCCCCACACCATCTCACCTGTGTTCACCTTCCTTTGTTTGTGTTATGTCTATTTTAGATTGTAAGCTCCTCAAGGCAGGGAACTGATGCTTCTCAACTGTCTGTAAAGCACCTTTTACAACTGTGGTGCTCTTTGAAATATCAAATAATAATAAATATTAGAATCGATTCCCAATGAGTTAAAAGTTTTATTTGTTTTTAATGTTTTAGCAACAGCAAAGGTGGCAGGCCCATACGATACCATGTAAGGAAGGTGCTCAGAGGACTGGGGGTGACAATGTAAGAACCTGTGTGTTGACGGGCGAGCAGGGTTGCTGTTTGGCTGTCCTTCAGTGTTTGACTGCTCTTGCAGACTGCTGTTGCCGATGTAACCTGTACAACCATCCTTCATTGCTTTCTCTCTGTTGTCTTTGATAGCAGCGTTCCCCTTATCAATTCCCTCATCATCACTCCCGTCTGATCTCCTCTCCGAGCAACTTTGAGCACATCTACCACATGACTGTTAATTCAGCCGAAAATTTCCTCTCTTACGATTCCATAAACCCTGCATTTTCCCCGCCTCCACGCTCTGTCTTCGGTACTCCAGACTTTATGACTCTGAGGGTATGAACGGCTGAGTCAGGTGTTCACTCTACTAACACTGTGTGGTTTTCCTTTTGCCTGGCTATTAACATGGGAGAAAAACCCTCGTAAGGGTTTCCTTTACTCCTTTACTTTTTTCTGTCCCAGCCGATTTATTTTCTGCTATCAGCTGTGGTCTTTCCACAGCTCTGACATGCCAAGAAACAGATACTTCATGGCTTTAAAAAAAAAAAAAGGTGTATAACAAGTGGGCTGAATCTTTTGCCATGAGAAGCATTTTTAACCCCCAGGAAGGATGTGGGAATGTTGAATGAGAAGTTCTCTGTTCCACAGTGTTCATCCTCCAGCAGTCAGTGGCAGGATACTGTGTATCAAGCCATGTTAGGAAGAGGTGCTGGATCTGTCTGTGTTGGACCAAACTTTCAAACTGTTTATGATTAAATCACACACAGTACTGTACACAGATTGAGAGAGAGATACGGGTTGTGCCTTAGACAGTTTCTAGGTTAAAGTGAAGTTAGAACATGTACAAGCAAGACCGAAAATTAAAGATAATGGCAACTTGCTGATGTAGAACCTCTTAATCCTGGTAGTTTTAAGCAGACTGAGGTAAGGTATGGTTCTGTAGATATCCTTCCAGGTGGAATGTAAACTGGGGGGATGGAACTGGTCTTTTCTTTTTTCTTGTATTGTGCATCCTGGTCTGACTGCGTGGGGGTTGCTAGGTGTGATAGAAAAACAAGCTGTACTAAAACAGGCGCACGAGTACGTGCTGTGCACTTTAATTGTGTACCGTACTGTGGCCTACAGGTCGTCTTGGGACAGATTCACAGGTAAATCAGGAATAATCCGTGAGGTAGGTGTATGTGATGGTGATCTGTTGCTCAGGGTTTGTATGGGTCTGAGCTGTGCTGTAATGGAAACAATGCTGTTGGTTTCTGTGGCCTTTGGCAAGCCTTCAGTGCCAGACTGCTCTGAGTGCCTCTTGGTTGCTGTTCTAGATCCCTATCACCAGGAAAGTTTTTGGAGACATAACTGCATACAACACTAGAGAGAATTTAGAAATGCAGGAGGAAAATGACTCTCTTCCATATGGCTCCAAAACAAATTTGCGCAGCTAAACTTTGGTCATGTGCGTGGTCATGTGTCGAAAGGACCTCGTCCCAGTTGTCACAACCATTAATATTCAAAAATGGCGTTGCAGTGTTTTGGAAAACGTGCCTTTTGATGACAGGTCTGCATCCATCCTGGCTTTTCTCGTAGGAGGAAAGATGGAAATACACAAGAGGAATTGCTCTATTGAAATGCAAAAAAAAATACTAAAAATAGTTAAGTCAAATTGAAATTTGTTTCTCTCTCAGAGGGTCACTATAGGGTCACTGAAGCTATATTTCCATTCTGAGTTTAACAGGGTTTTTTTAATCCAACTGTACTATAAAATTTTCTATGTTTAACATGCAGTGATGTATCACCAGGCTGTGACCGACCCTCTACTTCCCCTTCCTCATGTGAGTAGTCTCCCTGGGATCAGTAAGGAAGGACCCCTGGTGTTTCAGACAATAATTCTTCATTTTTGCTTTAGGAGCATCCTTCATCCTAATGTTGCAGCCTAATAGCATAAATTGGAGGGAAAAAAGTGGACAACCTGAAGTGTCGAGATCTTGTACTTGTTAGCTCCTTAGAGCACTAGAGGTTTAGTCTGGTATGAAGTAAAGCATTTGTCTCCTTTGTGGCTTGAGGGTAGAGATGCTGTAAGCTGTGTGGTAAGCAAAGCTGTGAGTTTTGGTTTCATGCCTGTCCATCTTCCCTTTGTGTTTGGAGATGTAGTGTAAGATCCCAGGTATGGGTGGGATACTGGAACCAGAACAGATTGGAATCCATAGGGCAGGTGAAAAATGACCTGTTAAAGTAGGTTTTTAGACTCTGTCACATTACTTCATGGAAGAATTAAAATCATAGAATCACTGAGGTTGGAAAGGACCTCTGAGATCATCAAGTCCGACCAACAAAGCTTAGGTTTATCACGTAACGAACAGAACACTGCTTTAAAACAAAACCCCAAGCCAACAGCAAGCAGCATGGTGGACAGAGAAACATAGGCACACAGTTTCCTCTGGGTGTTGTAATGTCTAGTTAGCCCCTACCTGTATGGTCTCACCCCAGTGCCTGGGAAGGCTGTGTGGGAGCAGGTCCTGTGGGTGTGAGACCTGAGGCTCGGTGACACTGCAGAGCTGCAAGCGCAGCAGTGATTGCACGTGCGTAGCCCAGAGCTCCACGGCAGCTCTGTTTTCTGGCTGGGAATGGGAGGCACTGAACTCATTTGGGTGGCTGACCCTATTTCGCAGTGATTAACTTTGCTCAGCAAGCAGCTTCTCTGCTGCTGATTTTTTCTTACCTTCTCTCACCTTTCTCCATGTGGTTCAGCAGTGGGAATGAACTTTCCTGCTAGGATTTGAATGGTTGCTCTAAATGAGGGGGTTTTGTCTCTTTAAAGCAAGCTCAGGTTTCTTTTTTTTTCTCTTTAATTTTAACTTGCTGCATTTTGCTGCTTTATAACTACCGCTAATAACCGCCATTGATTTATTTTTTTTCTTTGAATCCCCTTTCTGCACCATGTACATATCACTTCAGGGGTTTCGGTCCAAAACGCCAGGGTTTCTGGCATGTGGTTCTTTTATTTTTAGTACAAAGAACAATGAAAGATTTGCTTTGTGGAGAAACTTTCTATGAGGAATTACATGGACTTTGCAAACTGCGGTCATGAAAAATAATCATCATTAGAATACACTATTGAAATAAATGAGCCTTTTTCACACACCCACCTGTTCCCTGCTTCCCCTGATGCCTGTATGTTGTCTGCTCAGTCACTGTTAAGGAGGTTAATCGCCTTATTAAATAATTGTTCTCTTTGCAAAATGAACCCACTGCAGGTTTACACAAGTACAAAAGACCTTCCCTGCAACCTCAGTGCACGCGTTGGCGCGTTGCTGCGCTTGGCTTTCCTTCGGTTCTCAGAACTCAGCAGTAACTTACTCCTTAGCCCCCCGGTTCCTTTGTGGATTGTGAGGGGAGCCTCCATTGTTTATGTACAACTAGGATGCTGGTGCTCTCTTATCCGTAACTCAGATTGTTTATTACCTGGTGAAGGACCCAGGAGCAGAAATTTTGTACTACAAAGTAGGTTGGTTGTTCATATCCAAAAAAAAAAAAAGGTGGGGGGGAAGGTAAGCAAGAGACAGCAATATGATCCCATAAATGATTTAAGAGACTTTAAGCCTTCAGGTAAAAATCCTCTTTGAGAATAGAGCAGCAATGGATGAGGGGAGAATTAAACAGAGCTTTTTCATTCACAGGGTCTCTGATTCTCTTTTGTTGGTGTTTGAGAGAGATCTGGGAACAGGATGAGAGATTTTAATCCTTTCTTGTTTGTTGCATGTTAAAAAGCGCCATTTCTAGCCCACTGGGAGAATGAGAAGCAAAGGGTTGACTGTAAGAGCAGAGGGGTCTGTTATAGCAATGACTCTGAGGATCATTGTAAGACTGGATTGACAGCAGGTTGGTAACAATTATCTGATAAACTCTGAACTGTATAAAATCTGTTCGTTACAAAGCCTCTCTTTAATTATCCAATTTAAAATACAGATAGAGAAATGGGTAGTACCTGAAGGGTCTCTGAGAAGACCCTTGTGGGGGGCAAAAATCTTTGTTCTGATCTGACATTTCCATAACATCCTAGCTTAAAAAGGCATTGCAATTGCAACTGTTGTTTTATGTGTGGCTACTTGTCTTAGAGTGAGGATGGGGAAATAATTAAATATAAACAGGAAGAAATTAACAGTTATTGCAGGGGATGTTTTGTAAAGTGGAAATAAAGTAATGCTCTGAGCTATGTGCAGGTCTTTTCACATTCTGCATCTGTAAAGGTTCCCTAAACCTAATTCTGGTTATTGCTAATGACTTAATAGTGCAAATCCTGTAGGAGCAGGATGAGATCTCATATTTAGCCAGAGATGGAATGATATGCGTGGACATTAGAAAGTCCCTCTGCGCTAAGAAGCCAGCTCGTATACAGAGAGATGGGATAAATAAGCTGAGAAGCCTTTCCCCCGAAGGTCAACTGTAAGTTAACAGAAGCAGAAATAAAATCTCCCAGAACTCACTGCAAAGTACTCTTTTCCCTTCTTTTAAAGACAACTTGTGTTAAAGGAACTACCACATCCAAGTGGAGAAATTGTGTTTTATCTATTCCTTCAGTAAAGGACTGCTTCAGTCCAGTAACTTACCAATTCAGAAAATCACACTGGAATTCTCAGGGTGCAAAACAGGAGCAATAATCACAATACATAGAAAAACAGTGGCATGTGCTCTGGTCATCCTCTTTGAGCAGGCTGAAAACAGGAGGCTGATTCTCTCTTTGGCTCAACTGGTGTAGGTCTGGAGTAATGCTGAATAATACCTTTGGAACTACATAAGTAATTGAAATACAGATTGATCCACTATGTGTGTTCATAACTCGGCAGGCATTAGGGATTAACGTGGTTATTGTGTACAGTTACACATGCATGGCACAAACGGTGGCATTAAAGAGAGAAATTTTAGTAATATCTTGGAAGCCTGTGTTCAATTTCTCACATAATGCATTCTTTCTGAATATATCAATAGCAGCTCAATTAGGCTTGCAAACAATCATTTCAGGGAAATTCTTGAATTATTAGACATACTTGTTCAGTTGTCTGCATATGTCCATGTAATTCAGCACTTCACTATTGCGTTGCGTGTGCTTCCAGTCTCTGCACTAAACTGCAGAATATTGTTTTGCAAATTTTGCTGACTTGCTGCCCAAATAATTCAGCTTTTGGTAAGGTTGTGGTTTTAATGTATTTTGAGGCCTGCCTTCATAACATCCAAAGTTGAGCCAGCAGTCAATAAGTAAATATGTCGTTGTGTGTGTCTGCATTGCAGAATCTTCGGCCTCAGGAAAGTCGGACTGTATTCAGTGGCTCTGTCAGCATCCCGTCGATCACGAAATCCCGCACAGAACCAGGACGATCGATGAGCGCAAGCAGCGGGTTGGCAGCACGTAAGCAAGCAGAACTTTGTTGCTTTGGGGTCTAGGCACGAGTACTGTAGGGAAACGGCTACCTGTGTTTCCTTCTATCCATACTGCCACCAAACAGGATTTTCAGAAGTAATGGCTGACTATTCTTGTTGAGGGCCAGCACAGTATTTTAATCTTACTTTCAAAGGAGCACATGAATAAACAGCCAGCATTTTTCAGACTCCCACATTTGTAATCTGTCATTTTTTTAAAACTGACACTAGAATTAAAATTACATTCTTATCCTTGGGACTATTTTGCTACTGCTTAAGTGTTTTAAATCAGTGGCAAGTTGTTCACAAGCTCCATGGTTACTAACTTTGTTGCTGAACTGTGTAGAGCTCTTGATGCCTCTCCTGCTGCTAGTGCAAAGAAAAAGCAAGAGAAAAGTGACTGCTGGTATGGAAGAGCCACATTGCAAGAGGCAAGACTGGTGTCCCCAGCTTTCTAGGTTTTTTCCCTTCCTGTGGCACATGCTGCATTTGTTGCACATTGCCAACTGCTTGCGGAAAGCGTGTGTGTCTGCTGTAGTCTGTACCTGCCGGTACAACCCACCCGCTCCCTGGGAAAGAGGCCACTGGAACTAGGCTGCCACCACAGCAGTTTCTACAACTGCCATATTTGTCTGGAACATAGTGACTGTGTCTGTGCTGGGTAAAGCGTGCCAAGGGAGGGACCAGGCTGCAGCTTGCAGCAGACACGATAAAAGCCCACACACCCTGTGAGCCATGAGCTAAGCATCTTGGGACATGCTGGAAGAAAGCAGAACCAACCAGAGAAACAGCCAGCCAATTTCTAGTACCTTGAGCAGGCCTCTGTAACAGTTTAATTCCTCTGCACGTTTTAGGATCATCTGCACAAAACGGCAGTGCTTTGCGGAGGGAATTCTCAGGAGGTAGCTACGGAGCAAAGCGTCAGCCTATGGCATCGCCCTCAGATGGTTCCTTATCCTCTGGTGGCCTGGACCAAGGCAGTGATGCACCAACAAGGGACTATGAGCGAGAGGTGAGTGAAAGAGGAGAAAATTTAAGTGTTTTGACAAAGATGAGGAAGTTAAATTCTGTCATGAGTTTGGCTGCAAGTTTGGGAGTCGTTCACAACGAAGACTTGAGTTTCCTGTATTTCAGGCTATCTTGACAAAAGATTTTGGTCAAACTGTGTCAACTCTGGTCCTGGTATTTAACATGCAGAAAACACTCTGCGCTCCATACCTGGAGATACATGGCTAGTGAGGCTCCCAAAAATACTGGCCCAGTAGAGTAACAGCTTGATAGTGACCTATCACAGCTTGAAGTGGTGATACTCCTTCTGCCCTTTGGTTGCAAAGACTCTTAATCTCTCTTAGCAACCATTTCACAGGAGACGTTTTGTACTCAGACTGCCTGCAGTTAACAAGGTAACTTAAGAATTATCATACAATAATTTAATTCAGAGCAGAAACTGGATTTAATAATTTATATTCTGTGCAGAACAAGACTATCATTATGCTAGGACTGCAATCCTGCCCAGTGTTAAACTCACTCCCTCCAACCAAGAATGTTTTACATGGGAGGGCTCAATCTGAAGCGGACCAGCAAAACTTCCCCAGCCCATTTCCTTACCAAGGAGTTAGAAAACCAGAGATCACACAGGCTTTTCATGATACGGAATGTATCTTTCTAGTTGAACTGTCGGCACAAACTCAAGCTCAGACATAGTTGCATTCTGCTTTACTCTGGAAGATCCAACTGGAGTGGACATAGAGGACATAGAGGAGGTAGCTGTGGTGAAGCGTGTACCGCAAAGATTTCTCAGTTTAGTGCAAGAGCATCCCAGATCATTATCTGTGAAAAGGCAGGAGCCGCTGTAGTGTCACAGGCAACCTGAAGTTGCACACTCTGCTGACCCAGAGGCCCTTGGCGACACGCACACGGCAAGAATCCCGCAGGTACTGTGTCCTTATGTCTGCATCAGTTATGCGTAAAGCAGAGTGATCTGACCACTTACTCCTAAGTCTCCCTGGACTAGGAAATTTTGAGCAAAAAAAAAAATCCTCAGTATTTTTGGACAGAATCAAAATACGTGGAGTCCTTTGAATCCAGACAGCTGTTGCTCAGACACCCTCAGTCACTCAAACTTGCCACCCTGTTACTTACCAGTGTTCTCCTGTGTCTTTGGGCTGCAGGACTCTGACTCTCCAAGACACTCTACTGCATCGAACAGCTCCAACCTCAGCAGCCCTCCCAGCCCGGTTTCTCCTCACAAGACCAAGAGCCTCTCCCTGGAGAGCTCTGACCACGTGAGTTGGGACTCATGAACTGCTTCAGCATTCAGATTTGACATCACAGCAGCTTGCTGTCCCCATGGCTGTCCCCTTCACTTGTTCCAGTTCTCACCTTCATCATCCTCACCCTCCCCATTCCCTATCTGAAAGTGATCTGGGAGTGGGGTACAGAGGAAGGTAAAAGCTGGTCGTCTTCAGCACCGTTCGGCACTGCCTCACCTCCCTTCCCCAGATTTGACGGCAGCAAACAAGCAAAGCTAGGGTGTTGGTAAATACCAGATGCTGTAGATGCGTATTAGTATTGGTTTCATTTTTGTGGTTACAGCTGCTTCATTTTTAAAGACATATTTATCCAACTCCCCTTCCACTTTCCCAAAAGTAGCTTATGTAGACCAGACCAGTATCAACAAGAGAAAATTCAGAGGGATTTTGTTTTCATACAATAGCTCATTGTACTGTACAAAAGTAGCACAGACCACTTCCCCCTGCACGGGGAATGATCAGTATGTCAGAGGCACATAAAAGCTTTCAGCCACCATGTTTGAATGTCAATCTGATTGTCGCCAGCAAATCCTTATTGATTAAAATGATGCATATTTTACTACAGTACAGAGTTTAAATAAATACGCAGATGTTAGAGTAAAATACGTATGTATATATTCAAAGAAAAAAAAGCATTGTGTATGCAGCAGAAGATGGATGCTTATTTAAGAGAGCCTTTAATTTAAGATTTGTGTTGTCCCTGTTTTCATGCTCGGTAATATACAGACTTGGAGGCCTGGCCTAAAACCTTTTGCAGGACAGATATTCCTTTTGCGTAGCACTCGCTGCGCTGCCGGGAGAGGTCCCTGCAGTGCTTTCACAACATTTCTTTACTTCTGGCAGTAGCATAACTGAAGCTGTAATTCCTACTTTCATGTTAATCCCCATCCTTTGCAAAAATGACGATTGGAAAGCGAACCCCTGCCCAGACAACCAAGGGCACCAGGCAGCCGGTGGCTGCCCCGGTTTCTCGTGTGCTAGCTGCACGGCTGAGGAACCTTACGGCACGCTACATGGAGGTCCCTAAGGCAGCAAAGGGAGTTCAGTGCGGCAGGATTCAGCAGGAAAGCTTCTCCTGGGTCAGCTTTGAGCAGGTCTAACTCAGAAGGGAGCAGTCTTCCACATCTCCTCAACCATCCCTAACCAGAAAACTGTTACTGTTGTTACCAAATACTGGTTGCTAATACCCATCAGCCAAACGAGTGCCCTTAGCCCGAAGCTAGCCGCGGCTGGCTACGCTGTCGCTGTAGCAATGAAGAACCTTGAAGACTGACCTCACACTGTGGTAGTCGAAGATGCCTAGTCACCCACAGCTGCCACGCTGGCAAGGTTGGTTTTCCTCTCCCTCCCGACCCGTGCTGTGGGTTTGTGCAATTTGCAGTTGTTTCTATGTGCTCACCTGCTGTTTGGTTCCAATAGCAGGTCAGGTCGGAGGGCAGAAAGTAATGCGGTGGAAGACAGAGCCCACTGAAGTTGCAAAAATAAGTAGAAAGCTGAAGCTGGTCATGCAGCCAACAAAGTGAGAGACTGATGTGATGTACAAACGGATGGTAAGAGGAAGGTATCTCTTTAGTTAGCAAGGCAGATGTGTTTTTCATTTGGGAGTGTGTTCAAGCGAGCCTCTCTTCTCAGCAGTGTTGTTGCTGGCTTTATACTATGACCATACTCAATCACATAAGGGCTTTTTGTATTTAGAATACTCGTTTTTGTGGGTTTCAGAAACTTGTTTATGGCTCTTATTAAACCATTCCGTATTCTTGCAGTCAGCAGTATATAGTGTTTCACCCACACAGAGATGTTTGGAGTTTTCCAGTTTCTGCCTTCCCTAGTGGAAGTTATAGGTAAGTTCAAACTATGTGCAGTAATTTCCAGGTATGATCTAAATGTGAAATAGGGAATGAGACACAGATCATTTAGTCCATTTAATCATGCTGGGTCTCCTAGGTAAGATTTCTCTTTCACTCTGAATCAAGAGGCTTGTCCAAGTTTAAGTTCATTCAGTGTCATTTTGGGACAGGAATTCAAGAATTGTTTTTTAGAAACCATCCTATCAAAAGCCTCTCTCTCTCTCCTGTTTGGGTTTTTCAGAGTAGCAAGCTTGTGTTGTTTGTTTTCACTTCAAAGCTACTACTTGTGCAAGCTTGGCATTTAATATTAAAAGCTTTAGCAAACAGCTAAGCACTTGCAATTAATTCCTCCCAGAATAGTTTTCAGTCTTTCTGAGAGACAGATGGGCAGGGCGTTACTGGCATTATTAAAATTCCACATCAGCTTCCTTTTAAAGGCTGCATATTGCTTCAAGTATAGCCACTGCTTTTTCCCCACAATTCCCTCCTTTTGGTGAAGCATGTCCACACACTTCTCAAAGCCTTTGCAGACTAGTTTTGTATTTACTGTATGTTGTATTTAAACATTACTCTGATGTTGAGAGAAGGCATTTAAACAGCAGTCATTTAAGGTAGAGCAGCCTGCGTGACAGTCCCAAGAGAGGGTCACAGGATTATTTTTTTGTGGAGTTTTTTTTTTTTTTTTTTGCAGTTGACCTAATGCTCTATCTGGAAATTGGAACCCAAAGAGCCACAACACAGCAAACAATTAAATGGAGTAAACCCCTACGTTTACTCTGTTACGGTGCCTGCAATCTATTGATATCAAAACCTGACATTTTCAGGCAGAGCGTAGGTCAGCTGTGTTATAAAACTTAAGCTCCAGAGGATGAGAGTGCCACAGGCCTACACTGTTTGTACACCAGAATTTCCAAGCCTTGGCAGTCTCCTTTAGGGTTACTATATTTAATCATTAGTTTGGTACTGTGCGTTTTTATACACATCTGTTCAAAAGAGAAACAGCAACTGTTCTCTCAGTTGAAAAGCAAATGACCACATCACTTATTTGAAAAGAGAAAAATTGTCCTAGGACTTGAATAGTTTTATGTATTTGGGGACCATTTGATTATACACTCAATTTTAAACCACACTCATCTTTTTTTTTGTTGGTATGAACACTGAAAACATGCATATGTAGCTGAGCTTTTTTAATACTCATTGGGCTAGGAAAAGTAACTTGGTCATTTGAACTGTAAGACTCTTGACTGGTATCTCAAAGACAGTTGTCTCTTAAGGTTTGATGTTTGCTACTTTGCACTGTAGCATTGCTTGAACTTCACAGTTAAGAGGGCTGTGTTTTGTTCGGGAGGTGTAAGATCTCCCGTTGAATTTCTGACTGTAGCTATGTTCTCTGTACACAGTATGTATCTAGCCGATTTTTTCCTTTTGGCTGAGACTGAAGGTGTTCGCATTTTTGACGCTGCTTAAACATATGGGTTGTTGGGTTTTTGCATTTTTTTTTTCCTCTTTTGATGGCAACAAAGGATCTAAACAGATTCAGGCAGCTACTAAGGATTCCAGGTTATAGAATGAAAAAGGTTTGGTAAATAGTTTTCCCCTGCACGTGTGCGCACATAGATACGTGGCTTCCTTCCACATTTCATAAACCCAACAGCAGGGTTATAGTACTCTTCTCTATTGCCTTTGACCTGTAGAAGACAGCTGGTGGTTTCAAAAACACATTCCTGAGGCTGTGGTGAAGTAGTTGCTGCTTTTCCTCTCAGTTAGTTGCTGTGGCTTGTTACAAATGTGCGTTTTGCCCATTTTAACGAGTTTCAAAACTGAGTCAGGAATGTTATCTCTTTGGTTTGATTCTGATAAAATTACAAGCCAGGTGTCTTATTCTCAGGTATACAGCAGAGGGAAGTTAAGGGTCTTGTCATACCAAGAAAGTCCAAAAAGTATAGTATATTTACAGGAATGTAGTGTAACCGCACCTAACTGGAGTGTGCCAGCCTTTCAAAATGGAACCGTTGGAGTATTAACCCAGGAACAGATGCTGGCACCGTAGTGTCCTGCAGGGCCAGACCCTGCATGACAGGACAACATCCTCTTGGGTGGAAGCAGGTTGGTAGTTTTTAGGGGTTGGTTTTTTTTCATTCTATACACTCTGTTTAATTTTAAATGAATATATTAAGGGTAAATTTATTGCAGTGCAAGTACCCACTCCTCCGGAGCCTTAGTCTGAGAATCAAAGTGGCACAGAGTAGCTTCTGCTGTGGGGGTTTTGTTAATAGGAGTCAGTTCCATGGAGGAAACGGGACAGCTTTCTGCACTAACACAAACTGCACCCTTCTGCGTGCTTTGTATTCACACTGTATTTGGTAAGCAGCCCCAGAAACTGCTCTGCTGCAGGCTTTCCAGTTTAAATTCCAGCTCCACTTTGTCTTTCATTCCAGCTGCAGCTCAGTACAACCTGTTTTCATTTTGCATTTAAGAAAGTCTCATCCACAGGGAAGAAATCCAAACAAACCAGTGTTGGTATTTCAGAGCAATTATACCTGCCTTTTTATGTATGACAGTTTCATATCATTTATTTTTAAAATATGTTTTTTAGGTTTTTTTTCATTGTAATATTATTGTACAGTTTTGCATGGCATAGATGTAATCACTTTTTTGTTTTAGAGTATAAAAGCTGACAAGTGTGCGTGTGGGGGAAAGATTCTGCTTTTTGCCTCTTCTCACTATTTTGTCTAATGCCCTCAATGTTGTAGGGGACATTGTAAGAGATTCTCTGCTACAGAACAATGATGTAGATTCTTTTGCACAGAAATATTTAAGGTGGAAAGGTCAACAATGTAAAAATGACTTACCACCAATATTTTATGTTGGTAACACACTTAATATTAACCTACTTTGATGTACTGCAATAAAACAGGGAACTGTTAGAAATGCAGATGTTTCGTCTTTTTTTCCTACCTCCCCCTGTTAAGCTTTGAGGAGGAAATGGAAAGGGGAATAATGATGTTCTTGAAGATAAAACCAGCATGTTGTAGCACAACTGCACAACTACACAGTGGGGAGAAAAGAAACAAATGAGAAAATCAGTTTAGCTCTAACAGAACCTTTTGAAAATTCCAAGCCAAGCCACTTTACACTTTGGTGTATTGAACTTCGTCAGCTACAGTTTTCCTGACCTTTTCCTTTGGCCGTCTGTTCTGTGTCAGTATTTGTAGTCATCTTTTCTGATGTTCCTTCTTCATTTAGTTACACATGAAATGTTTCAGCTGCCCTCGTGTTAGAGGCTGGATTCTTATTGTCTGAGCTGCAAATTAGCTTTCATGCATCTTTTAAGTGCATCTCACAATACCTGTGAAGTTTTGCGTGTCCCCTGACAACCCTTTCCCATCATCCACCAGTTCCTCACAAGGCAGCCTGGGATTTTCTCTGTACCAGAGACGGTCAGGACATCTTCCTCTTCATTCAACACCCTGTTGGTAAGAGTCCTAGCTTTGATTACGCGTTTCAGTCACGCTGCCCGCAGCAGGAACACAGGACTGTGCTGTTACTGATCCTGTGTTGCCAGCAGTGCCAGCCTGGGCACACCCCCATTACCAAAGCCCACCAGCAATCCCCTCCAGGAGCAGTCAGCATGCTTCCCACTTCTTACGTGGCCACAGGCTACTCTACTCCTTGGGAACTTCTGATCCTGTCTCTCCAGTCAAAAATGATGACTTTCTCAGCTCCCCATTCTAGCTCACATGGATTTAAGCCCGTTGGCTCATGCCTTTTAGGCCACTGCAGGTCCTTCCTAGCTGCTGTAGCTCTGTGAAATACCATGTTTCCTGCACTCTTTTACACTCAGGGCTGTATTTCTGATTTCCCAGGGTTCCAGTTGCTCTACTGTCAAGGGATTTGGACATTAGAAAAGCAGAAAGTAAACTGCATGGTAGGCTTCCTGCCCATCTCCTCAGCATTCATTGTGTGTTTTGATGACTAAAGAAAGAAGGTTAGGATAATCATACACCACACATAGCCTGAATCCTGATTCTTCAGAATGGAAACCCCATCTTCAGAGAAGCAGATTTAACTTCCCCATTGCCCTGTGGAACAAAGAACTGTTTTCAAGAGGATTTTTCTAGAACTTTGAGGCTTGCAGAGAAATGTTGATATCCTCAACCTACATGTGTAGTTCAAGCAGAGCAAGAAGCAGTGAGCAAGAGCACTTGCTCACTGTAAAACATCATGACTTTTTTGACTTGAAGCCAGAGCACAGTGTCTCTGGCTCACCTTTTCTCCACAGCTGTTACACTGACATGCAATTCCTCATGTCACAGATCTCTCTAGACAAAACTATAGAAATTATTAATGCTTTTAGAACACACACAAAAGGCCAGGAGAATTAGGGACTGAGAGCTCTAATTAGCTCTCTTAATAAAGACACCTTCTGCTTGTTGCTGCCCTTTAGGCAAATGCAAAACAACTCCATTTGTTCAGCTTGATGTTATTCTTCTGTTATGCTCTCTTCCAAGGGAAGGAAAATGTGTGCTGAGAGTTAAACACTCATGCCCCAGCACAGTATACAAAACATACCAGTCTCACCTTGTTGTGCTTACTGGAAAAGAACTGTAATGCTCTTCCAGTTACTTTGTCTCTTTTTTTTTTTTTGCAAGTTTCCTGAACATACTGAGTCTGAGTCTTCAGGTTCAGAAATTCTGCTCTGAAGCTCACCTAATAATCCAATTCCCTTGTCAGCATTTTATACTTGCTCTTTAACCTTCAACATAAGCATTGTGACATCTCAATTCCACTGGTTTTACCAGCTGCAAGGTCTAGATCCAAAGGAGAAAAACTAAACCATGTCTATCAGAACCCAGGAGAGCAAGGAAAGTTACCCTATCTGTGTACAAAGTTAAACAGCTTAATGCAAAACTATTACTTCACTGAACAGCAGAGTTCACTCTTCTCAAAGGGTTACTTCTAATTGAATTAAACAATACTGGATCTTTCTCAAGTGTTAAATGAAGCAGTTTATACATTTATGATCTGGGAATAAAGGTAATACAATAACCTGTTCTCCTGTTTCTCAGAGATTCCTCTTGAGAGAGACCATTTATTCACTTACCTGTTCCTTACCTCTGGAAGTGTCAGCAGCCAGGATTTCTTAAAACTTCAGTATGTAAGACCATACCACCCCTGCATTCCTGGGCTGTGTTAGCTGAGTAGGACCAGCTGAGCCTGCTGCTAAATACCTGGCACTTGCCAGGTAAGGCCATGTGCCTTGCTAGCACCAGGTAAGCTCCAACAGCCACTCTTCACAAGTGGAGGAAAGGCAAAAAAGACCTGTGTCCAGGAGACTAGTAACAGAGCGATTAAAACACAGGAAGACAAGAAAACAAGTCAGTTACCAGGGATTTTCATGGCCAGACAGATGGTTAGGCTGCTGTCCCTCTGGCTCCTGGTAAACTTGTCACTGTCAGTACTACTGACACAGCTGCCATGGAAAGATGAAGGAATAAACAGGCCAGAGGTAGATGGCCTTACAAAGGTAGCAGGGATTCTTTGAGCAAGCTGCAACAAGAGGAGACTTGGGAGTTTCTCCTGCTCAACTCCTGTCCTGTCCTGTGGACAGGCCATGGTTCACTTGGCTATGCATTACCGCACCAGAAGATCAAAAACAAACCTGCAGGCAGGAGGCCCACTGCACAAGCACTTTTTTATTGAAATCAGGGAGTCGTACAAGTACAGGCATTGTACAAAAAAAAATCTAAGAAAGTAAGTTTCCTAGCTTGACTCCAACAGTTTAAAACTGTGCATCTGGCTTTAAATGTGTGACATTTCAGCAAAAGCTTGAAATGCTGATGAGAGACATTCTGTGTTTGTCCGCCTTGCCCCAAGGTCTGCATCACAGGGAAAGAGCCAGCCAGCCAGCCTAGGTTCTTGGTTAGGCATCGAGCAAGCAGCTGGTGTCAGTTGTAGCTTATTTAACTGGCCCTCAGGAAAGCCGACACCTACCAGACAGTGAAGGATCCCACTATTTGTGCTCTGATACAGCTCTGTTGATTACATATTTACTCCCAGAACTGAGATGGGTTGTGTGAGTGTACATGTGTGTTTAAAAGATTGGCACTCAATTCTCAGACTTTTAAAATACTTCCTATGGTTAGGTTGCAAGCCAAGAAGAGGCAGAAAGCATAAAACTTCACCCTATGTACACACACACCCCCCCCTTGCATTAAATCTATGTCAGTAAAATCCAGGAGGGTTCTTAGACTGCCACCACTTGACTTACAAAAATGAGGGGCGGGGGGGGAAGTGCTGAATGTGTCTGTGGTAGGGGACACCTTGGTATTTCATTGTATCATTAATTCACAGTATGAAAACTACTTGAATTCCACCTTAGGATGAAAGAGGGAAGGGTTTTTTAAAAAAAAACAAAAACAAAACAACCCACCAAAACAATTTTTGGACAATTACAAAGAGGTTTCAGTATTAAGTTCTGCTCTTGTCCTCCTTCTCCTACTCGTTATAAAACCCAATCAATACGCAGCCACCATCACAATGTTAAAAACGCATTCAAGGTAGTCGGCTGGTGCCTTCAAACAGTACCGAAGCGCTGGAGAAGATAGTTTCCTGCAAGCTGCAGACTGCACTGACAGTCAGTGTAGGACAGACACAGCATGAAAGAACAGCTTTGTCCTTGCGAAACGCACACTTGGCTTCCAGGTCACAGGCTGCCGCATCTCAAGAGGATGGAGAGCTGGGGTGCAACGCATGGGAGGCTAGAACGCTCTCTGCAAGGCTCAGATGAACTGCGCCCTCAGAACAAGATGTGTCAGTTCATTCTTACTACTCCTCTGGCTTCTTGCCCCTACTGCTCCAATATTTGCTATATGCCTCCTGGAACATGTTTTTGCAAGGAATTTTGGCCTTCAGTTTGGTGCAGATAAGGAAAGAACCCCCCATCTTCCGATGAAGAGAGTAGGTCTCCTCTGGCGGAGGGACAAGCCGATGCTTCAGCATGACTGGGATTAAACCATGGATCTTTTCAGTGGTGCTTTGGTTGCCAAAATCAAAAGGTTCCTCAGATGCAAAAGCCTCTCCCAGGATAAGGACAGCATTTAAGTGGGCATCTTCCATTTCCTGCCCAAAAGGAAAGAGGCATAAGTAATATCACCAGTCCTTTTAACCACCAGGGAGGAAAAGGAGAAACACTAGCATTTCTAACAGTAGTGGCTCAGGAGAAACACCTAGCTATACCCACAACAAAGGTAACCTCCAGCCCCCAGCAAGACTGATGAACATTTGGTTAACACAGTTTCAAGCAACTCAACCTTTCAGAAGACCATCTGCCCAGTCATGAAATTTACAGCAGTCATCACCACCTGCAGGGTCTTGCTGGGGCACAGAAGGAAGGACAGTGGTTTGGGGGCTAGCCTTGTCATCATTACTGCTCCCACTCCCAAAAGGAAACAAGAAAAGAAAAAGCCAAAACATCTCCTCCCTCATCCTTATCAATAGGGCTTGCAGGCTGATTTTGGCTTTTACCACATCAAGAAACCTGGCGAAGACCACAGGTCCCCAAAAACACTTTATCACTAGCCACCCCCAAAAGCAGACCCTTCTGCTCCATACCTTGACTTCATAGCCAGTGAGGAATTTCATTTCAATGGACTTCTTCAGTACTCTCTCTCTGTCCATGTCAGCAGCTGCCTTGATGACCTGAATAGGAGGAACACTTTCAGGAGAGCTACGGGATGACTGAAAAAAATCTTGAGTACAGGACTACTATGCAGGCTACAGGTAACACATGCTGCCTCCTCCCTTCCTTGCCTCTGTCCTCATCTTCAGGAGTCTGCACATTGGCCAGTTTAAGAGCTACTGGCAAAAAGAAACAGCTGCTGGCTGTCTGAAGCTCTTCCCAGTAGGGCCACGCATAGCCCGGACAATGTAATGGACATCAAAAGCGCTTCACAAATCACTCTGGCCCTCCCCCAACAAAAAAGTAGAGCCAACTGTGAGAAGCTTTTGGTGATGTTTGCTGGCCCCTGCAGCTCAATTTAGCAAGTGCAGAACATGATGATCATGACAGAAGCACATAAGACTTCATGTAAATTTAGAAGTCTGTAAGCAAGCTAGACATCACAGGAAGAGACAGTGAACAGGACAAGCAATTCCTGCACACCATGCTCTCATGTGAAAGTCATGGATTTAAGTACTCTGATAACGCTCTGCTGCCTCAGTCTCCTGGGAAGCAGCATTACAGCTCTCCACATTTGTCACGCAATTTAAACACCCAAACTCAGATAGCCAGAGACTTGCAGACCCGCAGAAGGCTATGGCAAGGGATGACGCAGGAACAGAGATCTCTCTTGCCTTCAACCTGGCTTCCCTCCATAACAGAGTGGATTCAAGTACACAGTGATACAGCTAATACAGAAGCAGAATTTTGCAAATACTCCAAGATGCCCAGTCTAGAGCACAGCGCAAGTCCTCACCTCTATGTAGAGGTCTGTGAACTTCTCATCAAACCCCCGTGTTGCTCCAAAGTCCAACAGGGCCACCTGGAGATGGACAAACCCATCTGTGTTAGTGTGTCAACCACTGTAGTAAAGCCAGACTTTAAGATGACTCTGGATGTCTTCAGGAAGCTCCGCTGGCTGGAGAGCCTTTCCGCTGCAGGTTGGCATCCCCCTCACTCCTTTATTTCCTGACAGCATCACAAACACTTGCACTAGTACATGGCAGAGGAGGTAAGGCCTGTGCCACATTGTCACATCGGCTCAGTTACCATAACCCCACCCAGGCTTTCTGTATGGGGACAGAGCAGCACAGAACTTGTTCCCAGCACTTTGACGCAGATCTCAGGGATGCACAAGCAATTCCATCTGACCTGCAGGGCACAAGCAAGCAGCCAAACCAACAAGCAGGACATCTGCAATTGCCTCCCCAGGCACCCCTATCTTCAGCACAGCACAAAACAAGAGCATTCAGCTGAAGAGACCTGGCTCAGCAGTGCACCAGCTCCAGCTTCCCGCTGACCAGCTTCAAAACAGACCCTGAGGCTAAGGAAGTAGCTGTGACTGGATTAAGGCCACAGACAGGCAGTGAGCCAGGGTGACAGGAGCCTTGCTCTCCCACCTAGATCAAGTTAGGACAAGTGGCAAACGGACAGGTTTCAGCTGTCCTACATGCCCAAGGCTCAAGGACAGGGATCCGAGAGAATCTCAGTAAGGACTTGTTAAATTCTGGGAGTGGGGAATAATCAAGAGCTGGTGAAAACCAGCTCTTGTACAGGCAGAAGAGCGGCTGCTTGGCCTTACCTTGTGCAACTGTGGGTCGTAGAAGAAGTTGGACCAGTTTGGGTCAGTCTGCATGTACCTGAACTCAAACAGCTCCCGCAGACACAGGACCAGGATGTTGTGACAGATCTTAAAGCAAGGAGAGAAAGAAGCAAGTCAAGAGGGCAGCAAGCCCTACTCACACGTGTAATTTACAGCAGGCATTAGCAAACTGGGAACACACCACCCCACTGGCAGGAACTACCTGCTTCATGCTGCACAACGCCTGAAGAGGCGAGAGCGTGCTTCTCAGCAGCTCCCAGCCCACAGGGACAGCCTGAGCAGACAGCACAGATGCCATGCAAGTTTTACATCAGCCTGAGCTGTAGTTTGTGTCAGCCCCCCGATGTGCCTCGAGAGGCTGCTACCCTGTATCTGGCAGTTGAGAACAGCAGGCTCCAGGGGTCATCCAACTGCATGTGTTACTGGTGTCCTGGTCCTGCCTTTTACCTTCCCAGCTTTAACTACGCACTTGGTTGCTGCTTTGAAAGCAAAGGAACATCTTCACAGTATGAAGGAGTATCCACAAGCAGAGGTGGGGGAGGCCAGCAGAGCATTACAGCCTACCCTGGTGGAAAGTCCTGCGGGACCCTGGCCAAAATGAAGCCAATGCAGCTCAGAAGTGAGATGTGGTTCCAGGGCATTTTAAGTTAAAGGCCCAAAGAAGATTTCAAAGCTGGGAAGCTGTTCCTGTAAAGCTGCCAAACAGCATGCAGAGCTAGGTCCAGACCCATTACTGAGAGGGGCCTTCACCAGATACATGCACCACCATGTACTCCTCAGCCAAGTCTTTTGCTGGGTTCAGTGCTGACCCAGCTTGAGGGAAGAACAGCAGCCCCACACCTTGGGACTGCCAGGAGCGGGGGAAGCAAGAGTAGCAGTCCCTGAAGAGCCCACTGCTGAACTACGTACTCCAGCAAAGCTTTTCTGTGAGGATGGAGCCTGTTCAGCAGAACTGCCAGCCTCATTCCGCCCCACTTCAGGTTCTGCAGAGTGAAACATCATATCCAAGAGGGAGGGAGGAGAACACCAAATGCCAGCCAGACCCTGCTACAGGACACTGCCATTTGGGTCAGAAGGCAGTGGGTCAGCCAGGCCAGTTGCTTTTAGGAAAGGAGGGCTGCTCCTGCAGCAGCACCCCACCACACAGCCTTTTAAAAGCAGCCTTGATGATACAGCAGCCCATCGGAGGGGACAAGTGCTAACAACAGACATCTCACGGGTCTCAGGCAGCCAGCTCGGGCACAGCTTCAAGCTAGTGCGGGGCTGAGATCTGTTTATCTAGGGAGATATACTCTGCCCTCTTCCCTAGTGACCTGCTAACAGCTGACAGCTCACACCGAGACACATAAAACCCCCCCCACAGAAATCCAAATACCAGGACAGTTATTTCTGCCACTAGAGCAGCTGCTTATCCCACCACAGCACTTCAGTCCCTTGCTATATTCAGCACCACCGCCCACCCATCCCCGCATCCCCCCTCCTGTTTACCGAGGTACTTTTCCAGCAGCCCTGTGCAGCACAGGTCAGTCCCACAGCAGATGACAACACCCAAACACTTGCAGAAGGGCAGGAGATGATTCTGCACTCCTGCCCAAAAGAGCAGCTGCAAAACAAGACCCCTCTCCCCTAGCTGACAGACAATCCCTCCCAACGTTAAGGTCATCAGAGAGAGAAACAGGGCATCTGGGAGTTAGGCAGCTACGCCACCTCCCCTTCAGCCGCCCTTGCTGTTCAGCCCTGCAGCCCCTCCTCACCAAGTGCTGGCACCTGCGAGGCCTAGACCAGTGTGAGGAGACTGCGACATCCCTGCCAAACTCCCTACGCAGAAGCCTTCCCAGAGGCTCCAGACAGTCCCTGGCTCCAGCCCTGCTTTGCACTGCTCAGGGTTAGCCCTCCCACAAAGCATCCCTGATGTACCGGTCAGCAGGCAGGCTGAGCACGCTGCTCTGAGCGAGGGGAGGAGGAAGGCCACCCCACAGTACCTCATTTCGAATCTCCTGGCTCAGCCCTACAGCTTGATCCAAGGGGAAGCCTGACACCAGCTCTGTGGTCAGGACATGCTTGCTGCACAACTCGTCCACTACTCTTGGGACGTAAAAGAAGGGGTGGTCTTTCAGCAGCTCCCTGGGGGACAGAGAAAAGAAAGGAAAAGGTTAGGAGCCCTGAGAGCAGCGGGGCCCCTCCGCAACCCCCCACGCAGCACTGACCCCTTCACGCCACCTTCCCCAGGCCCTGGCTGAGACTGCCAGGAGACATTTTCCTCAGCAGTTACAGTAGGGATCAAGTCACTAGAAACCACGCCAGTGACTTACAGCTGCTGCCGGCTCCCGAGGTCACACCTCCTGCCAGAGCAGTGATATCAGGAGGGCTCCAGGCTGGTACCTCAAGGGGCACTGGGCTCTTTTGCTCACCCCACTTCGCTCCAGGGCCAGACTACACATGTGGAAGAAAAGGCCTTTTCCAAGGGGAGCAATGCCACAGGGGGACAGGAGGGGCATCCAGCCTCCGGCAGCTCTCCCCCACCCAGCCTTCAAGTAACGATAACCTGGACCCCGCTGCTACAGCACGCCACGGGAGCGGGCAGTGTGGGTGGTGGTAACTGCTCTAGGAGTGCTGAACTGAAAAACCTCCTAGACTAAAGGATGGGAGAAGCTTACAGCAGGCTGACATAAAGGTACTCAACACTGCAACCTGGCCTCAAGAGTTCCTGCAGTACCCTCACGGGGGTAAAACGGGCTCACAGCAAGGCAGAGAGGATATGCTATCCTGCTTCAGCCGACTGAAACTACACCTGCCCGAGACAAGGTGGTAATCTGAGGGGACAGCTCAGGCCACAAACACCCACCCTTCCCCTGTGCTACATCCCAGGGCGCAGCATTCATCTCCCCACTGTCCCTCAAATCAAGCAACCTCTCCTGCATTTCACACACACGCAGACAGGAGGGGGTTGGAGGCAATGGTGTGAACATACTGGAATTTCCTTGCGCAGGCAGCTTCTCTCTGGTAGTCACACTCCAGGGCCAGCTCTCTGCTCAGGACTTCAATCAAATGCTCAGGAAACAGACCTGAAAGTCAAACAGCAGAGGGTAGGCTTAGAAAAAAGGAGCCCCTCAAGCCAGGCTTGCCAGAGCTGCACCGAGGAGCATCCTGCTATCCAGCCTACTCTGAGTACAAGAGGCCACAGAGAGCCCAAGTGTATTTCCAACTAGATAGATGTTCTGCAGGTAATCCCAGGCCAAGGCTACGCAGATGCTCCTAAAGCAAGGTACATCCACACCCTTCTTGTACAGCAGGGCTCCATCCTCCCCGAGCTCCCACTCCATAGCCCACGCTGTTCCTGCTGGTGGCATGGCTGCGCAGACACACACACACACACCAAGGAACAGAAGCACCCAGACACTAGCCTGGGCAAAAGCAGGGGAAAAAAAAAGCCTCCAAACCCTATCTGCCTACAACTGGGAGCAGGCACTGCCAGGCAGAAACAGTCAGCATGACTAAGACAGGGAACTGCAGCAGCACGTACCCAGGACCTGAGCTGCTAAGTCCGGTCTCCCTCAGTCTTGGGGTTGGAAAACCAATCTGTTTCTTGGGCTAGACATGGCTGGGACTGCAGCAGCCTCTGCAGAGCCCTGCCCAGCCACCGCAGAGAACAGTCCCAGGTTGTCAGCACCCAGCCCGATTTTAAAGCTGTATTTGTACAGTCCCACTAAGATTTACAGCTGCTGCAGGCAGGTATGTGGAAAAAGGAGTAGCAAGTCCTCCATTCCCTGTGGGAAAAGGGACTTATCTGTGTGCTGGGACACCGAGTAAGCTCCAAGTCTGACAGTTCTCCACCTCTCCAAATTCTGACTGGGAAGAACAGAAAACAACTATGAAGAGCAGAGATTGGCAGGCAGGAAACATGGAGAAGAATGAGTTCTGCCAAATGTACCAGAACATAACAGGAGAAGGCAAGACTACCTAACCTGAACACTGCCCAGGCTTCACACCTAGAAAACCAAAAGTGAGTATTCCCAGACATTTTGTACTTTGCAAAGAGGCCCTATGGGTCCTTCACTATAAAGGGCACACAGAGACCAGTGCACATTGCTCTGGCAGGTGCACGCACACACGGCCAGGAAAAACCAACACAGGCACACTTCCATCCCACGGCGTGGGCGCTGGAGCAGGCACGCAGCCAAAGGCAGCGGCAGCTCTGCAGCAGGAGAGGGGAGCAGAGCACGGCTGCGCACCCACTGCCCACATCCACCACCTCTCCTGCCTTCTGCAGGAGATCTGGCTCCGGGGCAGACTTAGCAATTCTAAGTCCTTTTCACTGTTTTCTTGAGGTTGTTTCCTCCTTTCCAGTCTATGGAGAGAAGTACAAATGCACTGCTTGAAAGGGGTTGGCAGAACTCAGTATGTGCCAGCGAGAACATGGGGCCTGCCAAGGGTCTCTGTCTTTTTACCTTCAGGGAGAATATTGCTCATGCTCAGGACGGTCATCAGGTTGTTAACGTCACTGTTGATGCTCTGGGCGACTCCAGGGTACTGCAGGACAGAATGGGAGAGGGTGGTGAGACTAGACAGTTGTAGGGAGTAAGACAAAAATGCCTTCCAGTTCAATATCCACGGACCCACCCAGCCACCTACAGCCTGGCCATGAACCAGAGCATACCTCAGCGACATCCCCCTCCTCTAAAAGCTTATTTAAAGCCCAGCATCTAAAACAGGACAGGCTAAGATGCAGCTCCTTGCAGCCAGAATGGCCTGTTCAGGTCCTCTGACAGGGACTCTTCCAACACACAGAGGGTTCTCAGGCACACAAATCTCAGGACAGAGGTGGCAGTCGCTCCTTTCCCTACCACTGCTGGTAAGACACGCCACTGACAGCCCCAGAGCGTTCCATGCACAGCAGTAGGGCAAGCAGTGAGGACCCAGCCCCATCCTGGCAAAGGTACCTCCTCCTGTTTTTTCTCACCTTGTCTGTCAAGAAGGCAACCAGCCTATATGCTGTGGGACAGAACGCTGCAGCAGCACCTTCCCGTTGCTTTTACCTTGGCCTAACTACAGAGAGTACTTTGGACACAAATGGCTTGAGAAGATGACACCAGTACCCATCCGTACTGCTGCTAAAGCCTCCCCACTTTACCAAAACCACCATCAGATGACAAGACTCTGCCTGGGACCCTGCTCATGCAGCAAGGGATCTCACTCCTTTGGGTTATAACCAGTGCTGTACACAGGATATACTTAATTTACACAAGAAGCCGGGACGGGACACAGCCAGGACAGCTGACCCAAACTGGCCAAAGGGGTATTCCATACCATATGATGTCATGCTCAGTAATAGAACTGGGGGAAGCTGGCTGGGGAGGAGGGGTCACTACTCAGGGACAGGCTGGGCATCGGGTTTTGGGCAGTGAGCAGACTGCATTGTGTATCACCCGCTCTGTATATTCTTTTACTAGTATTCTTCTTGTTATTTTCCTCTCCCTTTGCCATCCCAGTAACCTGTCCTTACCCCAACCCATGAGTTTTACCTTCTTCTGATTCTCCTCCCCATCCCACCAGGGAAGGGAAGAGTGAGCGAGCAGCCACATGGTGCTTAGTTGCCAGCTGGGGCTAAACCATGACATCGGTCTAGCAGTAAACATATTTAGGCAGCTCCCCTGCCCTTCTATGGGGCACAGACAAGAGCTAAGGCTAGTCTGTAAAGCTCACCTGGATTTTCATGGCAACTTCTTTCCCGTTTTTCAAGCGTGCCAGGTGAACCTGACCAATGGAAGCAGCAGCAAAGGGGCGTTCTTCAAAGGACTCCAGTTTATCTCTCCAGTTGGGGCCAAGATCGTTGTTCAGAGTTTTCTACAAACAGAAAGCACCAGGATATGGGAAGCAAAGATTTAAGATTTTCAGTGTTGGAAATCACATTCCTCTAAGGCGACTCACACAGCCTATAGTAGTTCTGAGTACCTGTACCCTGCTTTCTAGAGTACAGAATCACAGAACGGTTTGGGTTGGAAGGGACCACAAGGATCACCTAGTTCCAACCCCCCTGCCATGGGCAGGGACACCCTCCACTAGACCAGGCTGCCCAAAGCCCCATCCAACCTGGCCTTGAACACTGCCAGGGATGGGGCCTCCCCAGCTTCTCTGGGCAACCTGTTCCACTGCCTCACCACCCACACATTATCCTCCCGTCCTCTCCATTGCACACCATTGTGAGGAGTGGTGCAGCCAGCAGCGCTCCCCCAGAACTAAACAGATGCTGATCACATCTGTGTGAGCCTCTGTTGCTCTGGCTTGAAGGACAGAGATCTTGAGCACACAAATACCGCTGCCTTAGCATTACAAAAGTCCCCTTTTTGGTGCCACTTGTTGTTTTCCAGAAAATGAGCAAGGAGTTAGTTATTTCTCCTCTTTCATCATGCTGCCAAGCTGAACAGAAGCAATCCAGGCATACAAGAGTGACTCTCTTTAAGGCAATATTGACAATTAAACACCACAGCCTGCTTTAACAGCTTTTTTGCTACATTGCCAGACTGCCATATTTAAGCTCTAGCTCTGCTCAGTGTCCTTCAGAAGATAAGTAGTGCTGGCAACTCCTTTTGCATCATCCTTCACATTTTAATTTACAGAGTGAAGTAGAGAGAAAGAGAGAACACATATTGGAGAAATCAAACTTTGTTTCATTCTGGCTCTTCTTGATAGCGGGTTAGATGTAACCAAAAAATTAAGGACAAAGTTGCTGTTAATTTTCCATCAGACTAAGACTCGTAAGTCTGTTTCTAAAATGAGATGTAGGTACTTTTAGACACTGGCTTAACATCCATGAGAAAGACACGAGAGAGGAAACAGAAGTCTTCAACAGGACCCTAAATTCATATTTGTATGCTCTTCCACCAGCAGAGTCTCAGGACAAAAAACCCCCATATTTTCCCCTCTGTCTAGAGCTGAGCTTCAATGTTTTGGAGAGAAAAGGCTGCACACAATTGAGATAAGGCATCAGGTGTACCCATAACTGAAAATACACAATATTTATTGAAAGAATACTCTTAAAAATCCCCATCCACCTCCCTTACTGGAGTACGTCCCAAGTGACATTTATTTTGTTCTTGTCCCTCCTCCCCTGATAAGCAGGAAGGAATATTCCTCACCATCATCTGCTTTATCGGCATGAAGTCAGCACTCTGACGCACACGCTCAAAAATCCTCTGGAGATGGGGGTTGATGAAGGCATCATCTGCCAAGAGAAAAGCACACGGCAGTCAGCACAGGCACTGCGTTCTCCAGTTCTTCAGCGTACAAAGCAACACGCACCTGCATTCAGACAAGCCAGGCTGTCCAGCCCCCAAGCACACCCCAGTTAAGGCTTTAGAAATAATTTGAGTTCATAAACTCTCCATACCCAAAAGG
Organism: Psophia crepitans; assembly: GCA_013399095.1. Classification (NCBI taxonomy): domain Eukaryota; kingdom Metazoa; phylum Chordata; class Aves; order Gruiformes; family Psophiidae; genus Psophia; species Psophia crepitans. The sequence continues at coordinate 250,039 of VWZZ01002725.1, forward strand.
AGCACCCGAGGCACACCTCCTGAGGCATCACACCTTGAGAAACGAGACAAACAGAAGTCCTGCACCAAGTAGCAAAATAAAGGGAAGAAGCTACTCCCTCCTTTTCACTCTTGCAAAACACCTGCACATTACCCAAACATCTCCTAAGCTATCCTGCTGCTGCAGCAGGAGAGAGTTCCTGTGCACCCCCTCCCCATTACCAAGGGAAAGACAAAGCATGAATACACTAGAAAGCACGCTGAGAATTTTTTTTATGCTTTGGAATCAAGCATTGGTTGTCACAGTGCTCCCCAGCTTTCTCCAGCAGCGCTGCCAAGACCAGCGGGCAGCTCCACACAGCACGGAGGCTTTTGGTGTGGCGGCAGGTTGCACAAACCCCAGAGCGGAGTGCTCTGCACAGGCCTCTGTCATCCACCAGCCCGTCTGCCCATTGAGAGCCGTACAGCATTCAGGTCTCGGAGAGGCCACTGTGTCATGGAAACACAGGTCATGGAAAGAACCCTCTGGAGAGTCATCCCAACGCTCGCAGGTTCATAGCGCGGTTTAATCCAGTTCTTTCTAAGGGGCAACAGCTTTCCAGGAAGCTGAACGATGGTAAGACACCACTTAGGCGAGTATCGAACCCTTAGAAGAATCAAGATTCAGCATCTGGTACTGTAAGCAACTACCCAAATGCAGAGCAGCTACAAGTGGGCAGAAGAAAACAGCTGAGCCAGCAGTAAGTTATTTTAAGGGTCAGAAGGATTTAGCAGGCAAATATTTACACTCATAAGAAAGAGGAGGAGTAGGGGCATCTTAACAGATTAGTCCTCTCCTTTGAGCAAAGGCTTCTACACAGAAAGCCATCAGTTCTAGCAAACTTTTCACTTCATAAAGGCTTATAGAGGAATTAGATTTATCTGCTGCTCTCCCAACACTGGGAAACCAAAGTCCAGGCTGCCAGCCCTGATCTTGGGAACTCAACCTGCACCTGTGCTTGTGACATCCACATAAAATTCTGTCATCCCTCTGCATTTGCAGATGCACGTACAGCTATATGTCTGTCCCAGGAAACAAGAAACAAACAGCTACCATGAGAGCACTGTCCTGGGAAGTGGGGTGGAAAGGAACAGCGAGAAAAGGATACACAACGCAGAGACAGCACGTTAACACTCAGCATTGTTTAGAAATTCCCACCGAAGCCATGAGCAGCATTTATAAGTACTAACGAAACCCCACCATGGAATCAACAGGGACTTTTAAGAGGAGCTGATCTGTCACTGCAAGTCAGAGATTGAACAGGCTTTGCAGGCACAGCGAGTAAAACTCCCACTGCGACGTTAGAACCCCCCAAGAAGGCTAGGCATTGCATTCGCGTGCGCGTTCCAAACACTGGAAGAAACTTCAGCTCTGTCATTGATGGTGTATCACTGCCAAGCCTCTGAACGTTATAAAAACTATTCTCAGGGGTACGTGAAAGTATTAGCCATCATGCTGTAACGTGATAACCGGCACCTCCTTGGATGACTGTGCAGAAAGGGAACGAACCTCACTAAAAGCAACTACCGCTCTTAGGAGGCATTTGTGTCAAAGCACTGGGATCTGCCAGAGGCATTTAGGCTCAACTTATGTTATTTTGCTTATTGCTGACGTCCAAAAAGGTGTTTCAACCGTCAGTCCGAGACGGCATTCTTTACTGGGGCCGCTTGACCACCACCGCTTTGTTCGTTAGCGCAACGCCAAATGGCCAAGAAACCTGCCCGTCCAGACTGACTGTACGGAAACTCAGCAGCGACGTTAAGAATCAGTCATGCTGCGGAGGCGACTCTGACAAAACGAGGCTTACAACATGCTGATGAACAAGGTTATACGTCTTTGTGGTAAACTGATGAGGCCTTACCGGAATGAAACACGAAGCCGAGAGTCAAGGCAGGGCACTCTCAACTGGCAAACGCAGCTGCCTCTCCAACATCTTCCAGAGCACATGCACCAGAACACAGGATGATCTGGGGCCTTTGGCATCCTTTCCGTTCATGACCTTCAGGGATGTGGGTCCCTAACAAATCCACTGACTCCCAGCAGCAGACTCGAGGGTTTTTAAGGACACTTTTGTAACTAGATAAGGCAACACGGAGCCCCTGCGCTCAATTAGCACACATCCCTTTTAACTGAAGAAGCCAATTCAAACTACCAGGTCACAGAGAAGCCCCTGGAGCAGCAGGAGCTGTGTGAAGCCCTCCTGTCCATACAGCCAGCCCAAGAACCGGACACTCCGTGCTGTTGGAAGCATCTAACTTATTTCACCACAGCTGTCCCTCAGCAAGGTTACCGGGGGCCTGCGCTCTTGCCAGGCATTGCGGCACTCTGCGCACTCGTCACAAGAGTCAAACAAGGGCCGGGCAGTGCCACTGAGGTTGCTAAAGGCCTGCATGTTCTTGACACCCAAGTGAAGTCAACCACCAAGTGTTTGACACTCCTGCCAGAGCTCAGTAACATTAGGAGACAGCAGGCAAGTGACAAAAATCCAGAGCGTTTCTGCTCATCAGAGCTGGCCTTTCACAGCTATTCCCCCTTCACTCACATCGAAGCCCAGGGCAGCCGTGACCAGGCTCTGGGCACACATTAGGTGCAACTCAATAGTGTCCTAGGAATTTTAAAGTAATCCCCACCTACGGTTGACAAGTTAACTTCAGAGCTGATTTGCAGACATGGCTCACTGCCCCCACGTGCCCAAGGCACTGGCCACAGAAAGCACGGAGCGCAAGAGCTCCTCCTGGGCCTGCGCAGTGAGCCACCAGTCAGTGGCACCCGGCAGTTTCTAGAGGGTGAGAAAACAGCGTACGGGCAGCAGCCTTCGACACAGCAGCTGCTGCCTCCCACCTAGCTTTGTTAATGTTGCCATCGGCCTGGCACGCACCTAAAATAAGTGATTAGCAAATGAAGAACGATGGAATGCCACCATCGGGACTCTCTGGAACAGGGAGCTGGTATTGCTTTATTGGCTAGCCCAGGTTATTTAATACAATACCAGATCCAGCCTCATCGGTCAACACCTACAAAAATTCAAGTAGAAGCACAAGCCAAGCAAGCTGAGTACTTCAAGCACTTAGACACTGACTCAGTTTCAGTGACATCTTGAAAGCTATTTCCAGGCAAGTGTAACAGCTATTTTTGGCTGGTTCTTTCCTTCCCTATCAAGTTGGGCAGGAAGGCGAAGTGGACAGGTCCAGATAAGGTTTGAATCCAGCACACCTGCCATCTTCCAGGAGTAACCTAACAGTCCAGTGCAGGCACTGATGTCACTCATGCCTTCACCTGTGATCACTGACTTCAGAGCCCGATGAAGTACGTACCAGTTTGAAGTCTCCTCAAGATCAAGTAAGTGTTTTATACCTGATAAGATTATCAGCTGTACTGGCCTTTCCACAAAGCTTCAGTGCCAAAGCATGTAAGCCATAAACATGATGTAATGGGAGAGGGCTGTGGATATAACCTTGACCACTTTTGGTGAACAAAGAACAGGATCCTGTTCTTGTCATCGTCCTCCTCTTTTCTTAGAGGACAGCTGTGTACAGACTGTGATATTGCTCTGCTTCTCAACAACTGCTTTTAACCCTGGCATTAAGAATTCATAGAGAGCATCACCTCATTTTCAACCAATTTCACTTGTGTGCCTGACACAACAGGGGCATCAGGGAAGTGGTGGATATAGTGCACACATCTAATCCCAGTAAGAAATAACTAGACTGAACTGAACCAAACATATCTCCATCACTGCTCTCACATGAGAAAGCCACTTGTCTAGTCTCTCCACATTCACTCAACACCGATTCCAGACAGCTGACCATCTACCACAAGTAACCAACTGCCCCAGCTGGCAGCACTGCTACGGAGGATAGCCGAGGACCAGTGCCACCACTTACCCTGAATGCTTAACATCTGTCCCAGCTTCAATGCCGCTCCCCGGACCTTGCACAAGGTTCTCACGATTCTTTCTGCATTGGCCTCCGACAGGAACGGGCTGGAATCCATCACTGCTTTCTTCCCTGAGGAGAGAAAGTATATGGATGAAGAACACCCTTACGTCAGTGAGCTCAATCCCTTGTATTAGTCTACATTCAACAGATTTGCCCTTCCTCAGGGAAACCAAACTAGGACTACGCTCAGCACCTTCACTGCAACCCAGAGGCATGGACTGCACTTGGACACATGTCCTGTGCTGACTTTGACATTGCTGGCTTAAGGGCCAAGAGCAACAAGCCACAGCAGCGCAGATATCCATGGAGGCTGTGCAAACCATCCAGGATCCTGAGCATTTTGGTGCTTGAACTCACTGTGCCAGCTAACTCAGCCTAAAACACCACGTAAAGGTCTCCCAAGCCCCACGCCATAGGCTGCAGCCTCAGCAGAGCAGCAGGGATGAGCCACAGCAAGGAGGAATTGTCAGAAGCTTTGACAGCACACTGGGATACCGAGAACACACTGGCACTTCTTAGGGTGCGAGCAGGGATTCACACCAGCACCAAATCTCCTCTCTAACACCAATTCTTGCCCAAAACAGATTCATAAACACATATTGCTGTGCAACTGTACCTCTAGAGTGCAGGCTAGGCATCTGTGGAGAGCAAACACAACTTCCACATCTCCAAGTCCACAATAATGTTTTTTTCTAATCAAACTGAAACTTACTGTCCCCTGATACACAGGCAAAACAAACTCTCCCAACACCATAACCCCAAAACACGATTGCTACACACAATGTTTTCAAAAAGCAGCAGATAGTAAGTCTGTGATGAGGTTAATCAAGCTAGTCAAATCCATGGAGGCTGGAGACAGTGCTCGCAGGAGAAGCCCAGCAGGAGCTCTCATCTGTGATACCTTGCTGCTCTTGGACAATTGTGCTGGAAGGGAAACTAATCCCCATTGTCAAGATTGCCAGCCTTTTTCCCTTTCATATCCTCCCATGTGGATGGCATTCCTTGCCATGTTCTTATGGGCGGCTTGCTGCTGAGAAAGATGCTGCCTTTAGACAGGGGAATATCTCAATGTAGTTAGTCACTTGTTCTGGCTGCAGGTAGAGGCTGTGTCAGGAGGAGGCCAAACCCTTCTGTCCTCACTCCCAACAGCAGCCATGCATTAGCTTGCATAGAACAAGGCCCAAAATACACAAATACACACGTTCCACCCCCCAGAAAGGGTAAAGCCTGATGTCCAACAGGCTCACCAACTAATCACTGCAGCCATCTACGCACCAGTGCCACAGGCTCAAGTATCCAATGTGGGGTTTATGTGGTGTAAGAAAAAAAGTGGAGGGGAAGTGCTGCTTTTTTTTTTTTAAAAAAAAAAAGGAGGGAAGGAGACCCTGACTCAATTTTGCGGTCCCTGTGAGAGAAGCAACCCAGAACTCCTCCTCCAGGCAATACCCAATAGAGCAGGAACAGAAGGGGCAGGCAGGCACCCGCCAACCACTTCTCTTGGGGCTGCAGCTCAGCTCCTGCTGATGGAGGGCCAAGCAGGAGGAAGGTCAGGTCACACAGCCAGGCCGCAGGGCCCACAGCCCTGCCCACATACGCACATCTTGGAGCTACTTTTTTTTTTTTTTTTTAAAAGTGT